>WHPX01001123.1:0-27500 GCA_011057435.1 Actinia equina
AACATTTCTTTTTCAAATTGCTAGATCAAGGCGCGAAAAGTGGAAACAAGGACGTAATTCTCGAAAACATGAAGTCAATTATTAACAATACTGAGAAGTACAATGTCTTCAAAACTAAGGTTGCAAGTCGTACAATTTTCAAGACGAAGGCACTCCACTTCACGTGTGTGAGCTTAGTAACCACAGCGAGGACCTCTGCGTCATCTGATTATGTCATGAAGCCAGGCTTTAACGTACTATGACACCGAAAAGTTTGTAAGTGCTATACTTATATTGGTAGTGCCAATAAAACATTTTTTTGTTAAATGACCTCAAAATTTTGAAACATTTGCGCCCCCTTCCCCCAAACAAAAACAAAAACAAAAACAAAAAAACAAAAAAACAAAAAAACAGCAAAAACACAAACAAAACCAACCAACACCAAACCAAACCAAACCAAACCAAACCAACCAAACCAAACCAAACCAAAACCAAACCAAACCAAACCAAACCAAACCAAACCAAACCAAACCAACCAAACCAAACCAAACCAAACCAAACCAAACCAAACCAAACCAACAAACCAAACCAAACCAAACCAAACCAAACCAAACCAAACCAAACCAACCAAACCAAACCAAAACCAAACCAACCAAACCAACCAAACCAAACCAAACCAACCAACCAAACCAAACCAAACCAAACCAAACCAAACCAAACCAAACCAAACCAACCAAACCAAACCAACCAAACCAAACCAAACCAAACCAAACCAACCAAACCAAACCAACCAAACCAAACCAAACCAAACCAAACCAAACCAAACCAAACCAAACCAAACCAAACCAAACCAAACCAAACCAAACCAAACCAAACAAACCAACCAAACCAAACCAAACCAACCAAACCAAACCAAACCAACCAAACAAACCAACCAAACCAAACCAAACCAAACCAACCAAACCAAACCAAACCAAACCAAACCAAACCAACCAAACCAAACCAAACCAAACCAAACCAAACCAAACCAAACCAAAACCAAAACAAACCAAACCAAACCAAACCAAACCAAACCAAACCAACCAAACCAAACCAACAAAACCAAACCAAACCAAACCAAACCAACCAAAAAACCAAAACCAAACCAAACCAAACCAAACCAAACCAAACCAAACCAAACCCAAACCAAACCAAACCAAACCAAAACCAAACCAAAACCAACCAAAAACCAAACCAAACCAAACCAAACCAACCAAAAACCAAACCAAACACCAACCAAACCAAACCAAAACCAAACAAACCAACCAAACCAAACCAAACCAACACCAAACCAAACCAAACCAACAAACCAAACCAAACCAAACCAACCAACCAACCAAACCAACCAAACCAAAACCAAACCAAACCAACCAAACCAACCAAACCAAACCAAACCAAACCAAACCAAACCAACCAAACCAAACCAAACCAAACCAAACCAGCCAACCAAACCAAACCAAACCAAACCAAACCAAACCAAACCAATCCGTATTTGGTCGCCAAAATGGGGGTCATGGTCCCAGGCTTTCTAGCTGAGTGGCCTGGAACTGGGATGAGAAATCTCCTGTTCTGCTTCGGTTCGTGGGATTATAAAGTTGTTGCGTAAAGAAATGTTTGGAAAGTGCTATGCCCACACTAAAGGATGTAGAGCTTTTTCGGAACGGGTCGGTCCACTAATCTTATAGCTTGAAGGCGATGAAATCTTTGAAAACATGTAAGCTAGCCAAATTCATACTAGTTCTCACGAGGTAACAAATGAGCTATATTCGAGAGCACAAAACTCGAAAAGATTGCCAAATCTATGACTAGTGACTCAGCAGAAACTATGACGCTGAAATGAACACCTCAGATGTTGAAATAACAGAAAATCTCCTTGAACAGAATTCAAAGGTGAAGCAAACAACAAGTAAATCGCCATATTGGATAAATATGCCTGCGGCTCGCCGCTTTAAATGCCCATAAAGGTCTCCCGCTCATATTTTATCTATTACTACATAAAGGTACTGTATTCTTTAGAAATTTATCTAAAGAAAAAAACAGCAGGCAGAAGTCACGCATGTTTGAATATTAACTATAATAAGATCACGTAACGCAATCACTGCGCGGCGTTATTTTGTTATGCAAGAAATACTCAAGTGCATTTGCAGCATCTCTTCTAATTGTATCTAGGGGTACAAATGACGTAGTCAGGCGTTCTCGCGCCGTTCTTCCTCAACGAAGCCCGAGTAAACACTACAATAGTGTCTAGTATTATATTAACTATTATTAATCAATTGACCAACGAGGGCTTTCCATTCTGAGGTCACGTGTCTATACAATCATAATCAAACTTGAACGAACCTTAATTACAGATCTCATTTTTAGTGATCAAAACAACAAACGGAAAGAGCGCTCGCTCGCTACTTGACTTGCGGGATTAGGGTAAAGCGAAATTTAAACTGCATCTGGTTTCTAAAAATAGGCCAACCGGGAATTTAAGTGGCGCGCACCATAATAAGAAGTTACATACATACGTACATACACACACACAACACACACACACACACACACACACACATACACACACACACATACACACACACACATACACACACACACATACACACACACACACACACACGTCACACACACACACACACGTCACACACACACACACACACACACACACACACACACACACACACACACACATACATACATACATACATACATACATACATACATACATACATACATACATACATACATACATACATACATACATACATACAATCTTTAACAATTCGGTTTTCTTTAACTAACTATCGTATGTTTTTCGTTCAAGAAAAATGCAGCTTTCTTCGCCTCGTATCGCGGGTCCCATCTGCAAAACTACTAAACAACTATTTACTACTAAATAGTGCAAAGTGTTGCACACTTTTAGTGTTTTTGCACTCTAGTATTATTATATAAATGAGCTAATAAATTTGTGTTGTTGTTGAGGGATGTTATTATATAAAGGCCTTGTCTTTCACTTTAAAAAGCTAACAAATATTCAAAAACATTTAGGAACGCCAATTTACTGACAAAGAAATTAGTCATTTTGTTTTTTGCATTGCATTTTGCATTATTTCGTATTTTGTCTCAGTTGTTTCTTAACAAGTTTTAACCGAATGTAAACCTTGCGGTTTTTCGAAAACTCTATTTCGGTCATTCGTGTCCGTATTTTTCTCGCGCATGAAAACAGATGGAAAAAAAATTGAATTCAAATCGAATCTCAAAATCCATAAGCTTAAGTTTTCAAGCTTATCGAAAAGTAGTTAAGGCTTATATGAAAGGAATAAAAATATTTTAAAGAAGAATTAGGATCAGAAAACTATTTTTTAATTTAACAGATGACACATTTGGTGACAGTTATGATCTCCAGCCAATTTCTTCTCTGATGCTACCAAATTCATTTCCTTTTAACTTCATTGCGGTAAAAATAGGTTCTTATAAAAACCTAAACTCTTTATATGGATAACCTAATATTGTCATGCAAAAGAAGTAAAAGTATGTTTTACTCACCTTTTCTTAAGTAGTTTTCTAGTCTGTCTTTATATTTGTCCATAAGTTAGGAAATCTCCGAAATTTCGATTTCAATGAAAGACATCCAAGGTAAATTTCACTAACCTGATAATGTGTTAGATTGTCTGTAAGTTATCTTGTTTTTTAAAGTAAGATCAACCAGGAATTCAAAGCTTAAAAATGTCGCCCATGGAAAACTTTGTCGAAGAGTCTTCCAAGAACAAAACTAGCCCCTGGGGCTGGTGGTGAGTAGTGTACAAAATTCCTTAGTGGGAGAATATACTCGCGCAAAGAAAACAACGTTGTGCATTTCGATTCGATTTCACTGCATGGTTTTCATTATGGGAGATACTATCTTCATCTCGAATATAGAATAGTTGTCGATTTTTTCCCGATCTTGTTTTTACCTTTCTGATTCATTCAAATTGGGCTACCTGTGACTTTCGTATCGGGAGCTCCGCTTTTAGGTAGTGCCTAAATATATATATTAAATTATTATTATTATTATTATTATTATTATTATTATTATTATTATTATTATCATCATTATAAGTAAGGAAAGTCACGAACGGGACACGAGAACCTGCATGCGAGGTGACCACCTCATGAAATGTTGAAATAATTAAACGTAAAAATATATGCAAAAATATAACATTGTACGTAAAAATTAAAAAAATAAGAATTGAAAAATAAGTTCATTAAGATAAAACTAGTGTACTTTATGAGGTTAGCCTCTATGACAGGGACATTCTCGAGAAGCAGACCAGGTACAAGACCTGTCGATATCGAAAACAGAATCAAGTAAAGAAAAGTAACGTACTGAAATGTGTTTTTTGAAGTAGCTATACTAGAAAAACATGTAGAAGGAGAAGATTTACAAATGGAATTCCAAAGTTTAACGATGCGATTAAAATATGAGGCCTGAAAAGTATTAGAGTTACAGAAAGGAACCTTGAGCATCAATCTAAGATTAAGACAGTTACGTATATTACTATGCTTACTAAAGACGACAAAGTCACTAATGTTAAGGTCAATATGTCCATAAAGAGCTTTATAGAAGAAGGTTCAAGCCTCCGCGGGCGGTCTCATATGCAAAGTCTTAAAATGTCTGAGAAGAAGGTTTTGCGTTAGCTCTAAAAATACCTGCAAATGGTTAGACCTTCGCCGTGTCTCGGATGACCACGTAAAATGACGGTCCCATCTTAGAGCCTTTAAACATAGAGGGCCACAATTTAATCAGCGCTGAGTAGTCTACTGTTACGTGTTACCCTAAAAAAGACGTTATAAACAAGGCTTAGCTACGCCTACTTGGATCTTGTACTCACTAACTTGGTTTAATATAAATGGCTCTTCGTCAAGTTACCCTTCACATTCATGTCTGAACATCAAACGAAGTGCCCAAGACACTGGAAATGGCATGTACTGGATTAACCCAGGCAACAAAGGAATCCCTTTCAGTGTGTACTGTGACATGACCACTGCCGGAGGTAAGATTTGTTGGTGTCATATGAATGCATGAGCCTCCTGTGATACTATATTAACCCATGCAACCAAGGAACCCCAAGCGTGTAAAAACATCAACATATGGATCGGTAGTCGAGTGCATGAATTTAAACTGTATTTTTCTCATAACTATTTATGAGGCACGTTCCCTGATATTACAATCTCTGTGACCATGACTGGATTGTCGTCATTGGCCCATAGGCAATTTTTTGATTGATATAGGCTTGACGCATATACGCTTTACTAAACACGGTTTAAGACCCTTGCACTCGTGAGACCAATCTCACAACGATCTCGTACCCATACTCAGAGCCTGCGTTTCTTCTGGTCTGCGGCAAAGGACCAAAGCTCTAGCATAATCCATTTTTTGAAGCACGCGCAATTTTGTGGAAGTGAAAAATAATCAATGAATATCATGCTTTCAAAGAAGAATTCTGTTTTCATTTCCGATCAAAATGAAAAAAAAGAAAAAAAAAGAAAAAAAAAAAAAAGAAAAAAAAAATCGATAAAATATATTTTTATGTTTGGCATGCGTCGCGCTCATCGTGCGCAGGTAACAAATATGATTCATGCTCACACTGTAACCATGAATCTTCGAAAAAACACTGTAATTCATTCCGCTGTGGGTTACAAAAGATAACTATACATTGATACGTTTACTTTCCACGGTAATTATAATATGGCGAAACAAAAAGATAACATTTCGGTTAATTGGTTGATGGTTCCAATCGGCTTTCGGGAAAAACAAATTACTACTAATCACCCTCGATTCATTCTATTAAGTATGAATCAAACCTAGTTCTTGATGTTGAACTGACACTTATGTCTTTAGGTGGCTGGACACAGATCAAGGATGCAATCGCGACTCCGCTGACGGGATCACTCTCCTCTTCTTTATCAGAAGTTTCAGACTATCGACAAATTTCTAATCTGGGATTGTATCAATTCATCAACCAGCCTGCACTTCTGCAGCTTAAACAAGACATGGGGTTTATTCAGTTACGGTACTATTGTCGTAAAGCATCTGTTGGCAGAGTTTTTCACATTATGACGGCCAAAAATGCCTCGGGATACGACGTTGTCAGGTAATTGTTTTGGTTATTATGCATTAGTGAACTTATTTTTCTTAGTAAAAAACAAAGTCTCAGGTGATTTAGTATGATAAAACAAATGAGCGAGTAAGTTTACGCACACGCGCTCTGGTTGGTCGAAATGCCATGTTAGTGGTATCAAAATGCTAACGTCATCTCAATCTTTTCCATGCGCTGTGAATTTTCGCTTCCCGTTGACAACAACAACAACAACAACAAAATCTTCATATTCAGTTAATTTTTGCGTTTCGGATTTTAAAAAAGCGTTAAAAAAAAAGTGGCCGCGCCTGCTTCGAGTCGTGACTTCATAAGCTTCTCTCTTGTTCTTCTTTTAGAACAGCAATTTCCAGTTTCTTAATTAAGAAAAATAATGCTTAAAATGAAAATAACCTATGATTTAATTGATTGCCGCTTAATTACAGGCTAAATTCCACTTCAATCTGTGATTTAGCCTTGCCTTTAATTAGATCAAGGACTCGTTCTTTAACGATATTGTTATCTTGTTGAATGCACTTCCACTTCTTTATGTAAAGATCCCTGTGTAACTTTTTTTCAAGAAAATGCTCTATGAATTCTACTTTGACAAGTTCACCTGTTTTTTCGACAATCCTAGAATTCAGACATGGAAATCTGTATGTCCTCGTTGTAGATCGGTTACTCGCTTTAATTGTTGTTAATATGTGTTTTGTACACCTTGTATTGAGTTTTTTCCTATCAACTTACTTAGTTACTATTTTGCTTTGTTTAAGTTGGGCTAGCCTCGTGGGGACTACGAGTCCGTTCGCTCTGCCCCTCATGTAGTTTACGCGTATCCGGATTTTTTCATTCCTTTTTTCTTTTTAATATGTATGTAATCTGCAAAGATGTCACTAATAATTAAATAAATAATAAATAAATAAAGATCAGCCCAGAGATAGCTTTAGGGTTCAATATGTGATTTAGCCTTCCCTGACTTAGATCATTTTACAAGTTGTTTGTTTTAGGGTTCAATCGTTGAGTTAGTTATGCCTTCACTCACATCAATGAGTTATTCATGCCCTGAATTATAATAAGATCAGTCCAGAGGTTGTCTGTCTCAAGATTCAATACGAATTAGCCATGCTTTATAGATCAGGCCATTAGTTTTTGTTCCAGAATTCACTCTATGACTTAGAAGTGCCCTGTGTTTGGCCAGCCCAGCAGTTTATTTTTATTTTTATTTTTATTTTTTGTTGTTGTTGTATTTTTGTTGTTTTTTGTTTTTGTTTGTTTGTTTGTTTGTTTTTTTTGTTTTTTGTTTTTTGTTTTTTAATGTTTTAGGTTGCAATCTAAGGCTAAGCCATGGCATGACTTATATATGAGTCCATCGGTTGTTTCGGATAGCGATTTGAGAGTCAGCTGCGCCCTAAATAAGCTCCGGCCTTGATGATGTTTCAGGATGAGTCGATAATGAGCCCTGACTTACATCGGATGAGGCGTATTTCGGAATGAAATTTATTTTCTTAGTCGTGCTCTATTTAAGTTAACCCAGCGGTTTTTCAGGGTTAAATATTCGATTACAATAACTAGATCAAAATTTAATTTTGCATAATTTAAAATGGGGAACGATCACTATAAATTAAATTACTTGCTGTTTAGTGTCATCTGTAGCCCAAAATAATAGCTTATCGCTTCAATTTTACTTTTGCTTCCAGGTACTTCGTAAAGGCTTCCTCGAATGCAAAGGCTTGTAATTCTTTCATTCGTCTTCCCGACGATAATTCGATACTGGCAGCCAACTGTGCCATGTGGGGAAGCGTTGAGGGAGTGAATAATTGTAATACGTGGGGACACTCAGATATCAAAACTTCTTGGATGTTGTACAAGAGACTTGCAACCTGGGTAAAGAAACATGCCATGACTTTTCTATTCACTTGCGACAACTATGTCTCGAGTGTACAAGCTGGGGACACTTGGAAGATGTTTGTGCGTTAAAAAAACCCCTCGTGACGTCAGGACTTGAAGTTAGAAGAATCCTGGGTAGCTAGCTAAGTGTACTTCGCATGCGGTATGGAAAGCATGAAGGGAAATGTTAAACGTTTTTGTAGTTGTTGTTGTTGTTTTCGTTGTCATTGCCTTTTTGGATGCTACGACTCTATAACGATGATGTCGTTGACTTTAATCGCTCCATGTAAGGAGTCAGATAGGCACAAATACTTCACGACTATGTAGTTGACTTTTTTTAGCTTCAAGTACGTGGTTTCTTTTGTCTTATTCTCATTATATAAACACTCCTTTCTACCACTTCTTTCTCTTTTACTCCGACGAAGGACTAGCGTCCGAAACGTCAGTAAGTTTTTTTCATCTTTTCACGGTGTATAATTTACCTTTCCATCATTACAATTTCACAATAAGCTTGAGCCATACGGTGTTGAATTGTTTGAGTTCGCAGATTATTGAAAGCCGCAGCAAACTTCTTCGGTGCTGTTCAAAACAAAATACAATTAACACAGTTTTCAAGAAAAAAATGCAATCAAAACTTTTGGCACGTTTACATGACACAAAAAATATAAAAAATATATATATGTTTCAAGTAGTTCCTTTCTCTTGAGCTGTAGGCCTTTTACTAAGGGATATGCTAGCTCGATTCAGTTTCTCATAGCCGTGCGAGCAGTTCCTATTCACCTCCTCTATGGGCGTGTGAAAGGAGACTCTGCTTGCAGGGTAATTGTTATTCCTGAATAGGTTTCAAACACATGTCCTTGCAGCATCAAATAGTTGAGATTCAATGACCTGCAACTGGAGCACGGCTGCCATCATGGGAGCCAACACACAGCTGATAGTGTCGTGGTTACCTATGCGATCAAAATATTCATTTATTTAGCAGAAAACTTAAAAAGATCTGGTAAAAATTGGACATCCAAGTGTTTCGGTGTAAATTAAAGATATTGCCACATCGGCAAATCATTTGGTGAAGGATAAACATATTGTGATGCTTTAAAGCATTTTCTTAACATTATCTTACCATAAAAAGCTTAATATAACGCAATTGTCTATACAACCCTCAACCCTCCCCCCCATCCTCTTTCCTATAGCCCCGGGACAGGACGGGGAATTTACCATTCAGGTATCCCCCCCCCCCCCCCATCCTCTTTCCTATAGCCCCGGGACAGGACGGGGAATTAATGGGGAATGGGTATTTAATTCCTGATCTCGCAAAGTTAATTCCCCACCCTGTCCCCTGTTCCGGGGGTCGGGGGGCGTGGTGTCAATTGACTAGTGAATGATGAAGAAGGTTTGACCTAACGTTTCAATAAGCAGTTATCAGATATTTTCGATTTAGTAAATCAGAAAAATAATACTTGAAATAATTGGAAAGAGCATGTTAAAATCAATAAAATGTTTGAAGGAATAACATTTTAAAAATGCGCACAAATATAAGAATATTCAGAAACCGAAAATCTGCATAAAAAATACTTTGATACGTATACTTCTGTGACAAATGCTTCGTATTTTTTGTTACTCTGTCCCAGTCCCCTAAACCAGTTACCCTAACTTGTAGCAATATAGGAAGCTTTTCGAGCAAAGTTCATCATTTTGTGTTGTTCTTTAATGAATGGTTGCATCTGCAACAGGAATTAACTTCCCTTACAAAGCAAGTTACCCATTACATACGAACAGAATAGATAACACAGACCTCGATCTTGATAATTTACGATATCATGCTCATTCTCATCCAGAGTAATTGTTTTGTTGGGGTTTAAAAAGGGTCTCCCTGTCCCTATCAAAGTCAAGCTTGGATCTTTTTACGTATAGACTTTATTCCACAAGAATTTCAACTCGATTAGCCAAGCAAATCAATCTTATCACGCTCGATCTTTCGTTCGGTAAAAACTACAATGTAAGACATAAATTACAGATTACAGACAAATTATACATGAAATGGAGACGAATTTAGAAGAATAACAACCTAGATACTTACAATCTTGCGGGGTATAAATAAATATCCTTTTCCTTCGAATTACTTTTACCTTAAGTGCAATTTTGTGACAATATAAAAACAACATGAGAGTCTTCTATCTCGAGCCTCGTGGTCTTTTTTCGACAGGGAGGCCAGGATCACGTGACGTGCCCAAACATGTTTAATATCGGATAATATCGAATATCTATACCTAAGTGGCTAATTATTTATACCAATAGTTAGGGTTAATCGATTTTAGGGTGAATTATGTATTGTCTAATTATTGTCTAATAGTCATATATAGATATCATAATATGTCATATCACTTTTCCGCGGATGATGTACCACCCAATGTATATGTCCCTCTATACTTCGGCAACTAGAGAACCTGAATCGATCATAGACTCAGATCGGTCTGGATGCATGTCGTCAAACAATGTGAAGGTCTATGATGACAAGACTGATCTTCTCGTGCTCAATCCATTTATGCTGACAGTGATCTCATACCCGCTTCAAAGTCAGTTGAAAATACAATTTTTGGTTTTAATTACACCCTAAGCATTGAAAAATTTGTCATGGTTACTACTTCAGCTTTCAAACTATCTGTATCAAAAAATGGATTTTGTAAAATAATTAAAAAAATGTAAAAAAAGGTATTTCAAAAATTATTCATAAGTTATTGAAATGGTCTTGAGAGCATATTAATATGATGTCAATGCATTAGTTCTTTAGCGCGTCGTCGTGTATTATTGTAGCATTGTAACTTTATTTGTCGATGTGAAAAAAAGCAAAACAACAAAAAACAAAACAAAACAAACAAACAAACAAAAAAAAACCAGTAAAACCAAAACCAAAAACGAAAACAACAAAACAAAAGCACCCATTATGTTAACCAAACTGTGGGTTGAGTGACTTTAATGCCAATAAAGGAATTGTACAATAAAGGAGACGAACGTTTGCCTCCTACTTAATATTCACTGACTTAAAACTCTTACTCTTGTTTTTACTTATGCAAATCCCTGATCAAGAGTGCCGTTTTATATGACAATGGTTGTGTGCAATATTCGTGCAATCGGGCGTCGACAACAAAATCTACTGGAAGGTGTCCGATCCATTGATTTGATAATGCCGAGAGTATTATCTAGCTATCTATATTAATTAAATGTGACTGAACCCTTGAACTCTGGATTGAAACATATATAAGGCTAAGAAAATTCCAGAGAAACTGCCAACCGACAACTAGGTGTGACTTACCACACCAAATGGAGTACAAATAGGATCACACAAAGCCTGGATTTCGCCATGGGTTCTTCGTTTTAAATCTGACCACTTAACTACATTCCCTTGTAGGGTATGATAAGAGGCAGACAGGTCTTTGATCTCGTCTGCTGTGAACACTCGGTCCCAGATGTTGAGGCTCGTCAAGTTCCCTTTGTATGTCTGGTCTTTATCAAAACGTTCCATGTAGCCGTCTTGTTCTTGACCAAGAATCAATGCACCTTTTGTAATCACGTGACCCCTCTTTAAAGTGCCATCGTTTATTTTTTCGCCATCAAGGTAGACTGCTATCTTGCCATCATCATTCTTCCAGGTTACGCAGACATGATGCCAACGGCCAATTAAATTTTTGCGGCCGTTACTCTTCCTGGGTAAAAAGTTCAAAATAATTTAGAAAATTGATGTGTAGGCAGGAGGAAAGGGGTATCTCTGGGCAAATGACTAGAACAGTGTTGTTTCCGTTCGTGAAGTCACCTTCCAACTCTCTGCTTTTCTAAATGGTGCCGCTTTTGAAGAAAGATAGATGAGGAATAAACAGGTTAAACTATTCTGATTACGACACGATTTTCTGTCTTAGTTTAGCAATCAACACAAACTAGATCTAGTTATTGCGCAAAATATGTTTCACGAGTTATTCTACGGAAACATTGAAGAAAGGATATGGTTTTAGGGACTGAAACTTAGAAAGATAGCGGAATGCTGTGTAAGCTTTCGAAAGGACGTCGAGATTCAATGTCAAATTTTATAGAAGAACACCACGGTAATGTTGTGATTAATGGTCTTTCAGCAGGTGATTTCAGAGCAACATTTGGTAAAAATAGAAAATGAAACCCCATTACACAAGACAATAAAACTATTACATACGAGGCGGATAAAAAACGTCTCAACCTGTAACTTAGCCTTTCTTTTGGTCCATTTTCCAACTGCAATGGCGTTTTACTTATATCAATGAGAACAAGAATTCTGAAGTAATCCATTGGTTGCTAAGTGACAACATAAATGGAAACAACACGGTCCTGAAATAGAAGGCCGGACACAATAGAGACGCCCTTTCCTCCTAATTATCATAAAACTGGTTGAGATACTCTGTATAATGAGTATATTTCGCCACTCATTACAACCGATATATCATCAGATACATAGTTGTTCTATAGACCATGTGACACGGGCGTTTCCTTTGAGATACCTTAGTTAATCAGTTATAGAAGACAACACTGATGCTCTCATTAGAAAGAAATTAGTGATCTTCCAAAATTTCAGTGTATTAACATTAAATGATAAAAACCTAGAGCTGTTCGATATTAGAAAGGTTTGTATGGAAACGATAACTTTAATGAAGGGCCTACCAGCCTTGCTATCATGTTTTATTTATATATATATATATATCACAACAGAATTTTCCAAAATTACTAATTTAGGCGTGGTCTTTCTCGTAATAAAAATACATTTTTGAAGTCATAAATTGCTCGTGGTGCACGTTCCCAGTTTTACACTCGTTTTTCATATGGTCTATTTGTTGTTAGAGTAGCATTTCTTTCGATTTATTTGTTTAAAGAAGGATCTGGTACTTTATCAGAGTGTAAGTGATGCTCTTACTGACACAGCTTATAATTAAAGGTGCTAAAGCGTCAGTGCACTCGCTTCTCACTTCAGGGGTCTCAGGTTCAATTTCTTGACCGGGCATAAAATGTGAATATAGTTAGTTATAAATGTCGTTGGCTTTTCTTCGGGTTCTATGGTTTTCCTCCCGTCGCAAAAGCAAGCAAGCTAGATCTCAATTCCATCTAAGAATAAGCTGTGCCAGGATGTAGATATGTCAAGAGGTTGTTTCAGGGTTTGATCAGTGAGTTAGCCATACCCTGAGTAAGTCCAGCCCAGAGGTTGTTTCAGGGTTTGACCTGTGAGTTAACCATGCCCTGACTTACTCCAACCCAGAGGCTGCATGTTTCAGGGTTTGATCTGTGAGTTAGCCATGCCCTGACTTAGATCAGCCAAAATATAGTTTCAGGGCTCGATCAATGAGTTAGCCGTGCTTTGACTTATCTAGATTATCCAAGAGGCTGTTTCAGGTTATCAATAAAAGTTAATGGCTGAAGGAATACTAACAATATGACTTTGTTAATAGCCACGTTGATCATAGGGTTTTTATAATAACATTTAGTTCGTTGTCGATTGTAGTGGTAGCATAACTGAGGACCGCATGGAATGTGGATCCCTCCATGTCAGGCTGAATCCACATGCTGATTGTGAATGTTGTCAAACTGAAAAAAGGCTCCACAAATATGATTTTGTCCTCAACTGATCTACGTGGAAAATGCAAAAACGTCGCGGTTTCTGGGAATAAAAAAAACATGGTGAAACTTTCAGATGTTATATATCGTATTGTAAAGGTCATATGATTAAGATAATGACGATTATCATATTCAACTCAAATTCATCGCCAAATTATCTCCGACTTTCAATTCCTTATATATTGCTTCTATTTCACGCAACCTCAGCAAATTAGCTTGAATATCGATCTTATATTGTGCAAAGAAAAAATAGCTGACATATATAAAAAAAAGGAAAAGGACCAGTCGAATTACTAATCATATGATTGTCCAAATTGGCTATTTCATGAGAAGAAATATCAATATTCCTCATTGTAATCAAGCCCTTTTTTCGATTGCTGCAGCCATTCTACTTAGAAAAACCTACCAAAGTTACATTGAAGTACTTGACATTGACGTATCATGAAATACGTTGTATGAAGAGAGTAAACGAAATCATTAGGAACCACTAAATGGCAGGTACAGCTCAGTTCACAAAGCCCAGTTGTCGGGTGATAGTTCATGCTGTAGCAGTTTCCAGAGGCATTGCATTTTCTATAACAGTCAAATTGGCTTGTGATCCCTGAGTGGCTTTCAAATACGTGACCTTGAAGCATCCTGTCTTGCGTCATGGACTCAGATATGAAGAACAACGAGTCTATCATAGGTAGTACGCTGACTGTTACCACCAAAATCAAGGAGCTTGTTACACGACGTGGATTTCTCATTGCTGTTGGGGAAAAAAGAAAAACATGTTTTACACTGTTTCCCAAACATACGCACGATATTATACAATTTGGTACCTCGGAGAAATGAACAATTTATTTGGAAGTCAATGGAAGTGTTTACATGACATCAGGGCTGATCAAAGACACGTCTAATTAACATACCAAATTTGAATTTACTGTGCGTTTTGGTTTATGAGTAGACAGAAATTTAAAAACTAGTGACCTCGAGAAAAACCCTAAATTCGACCTTGCATATAAAATCAAATACGGTGGAATCTGCTGCCAAGTCTTCGTCCTCTCTCCAAACTAAAGCTTTGGGGCAAGTAGTTCGCCCTTTTTCAGTCTTAAGCTTAGCCTCGATTGTGTCCAAACTTGTTCTTTTCTTTTATTGAGGTCTATTGTGTAGTAAGGATGTACGAACTACCGAATAATACCAGTTGATTAAAATGCGACGGCCTTTGGTTGAATAGCTGAATATTATAACGCACGACCGAGACTTTAAGGCTGAGCAAAGAGAACGTAACTCGAAACTGGAGTGTTTGAGACCCGCGTGCGTAGCCTAGTATGCGAGTTGATTTTGTACAGTGTGTCGTTCTCCAACATGATTTTCTCGCCAGATCTTCCAATTTTATTTATCTTTATTAGAAATCAGATCACTAGAGATAAACATTTGCGCATGCGTGTCACTCAGCACGTTTTCTACGAATTTATAGAGTTATTTATCTATAGAGTTTGAGGAAGAAAATAAATGTTTGTCTTCTCTTTATATATAAAAAAAAAATCTTGAGTATATTTTTGTGAGACCTAGATACTGTATTAATAAAGACAATACAAAATAAATAAGCCTGAAGTTTCAAGCATGGTTTTTGCATTTTGTGGCACCATCATCACACCAAAAAATTACCCTTTCAAAGTTAAGCGCGACATTTGCACTGGTCATCTCCTATTTCTTTAACATTTTCCATACATCGGCTCACTGGTTAAACACAAAGCATGCAGTCGAGGTTGCAAGGTTCAGATTTGAATAATCCTTTGAAAGTACCTGGGCGCCTCGCTTGAGCGCTTTGCGTTTGACCAGTGAACCAATGTATGGAAAATGGTGAATTATGAACATTTACAATATGGCTCCATCAAAGCAAATTTCACCAATTGTAGGGTGATATCACACTGACGGTCGGGAAAACCTGCATTTGTTTTAATATTCATCCAAAGGTTTTACAATTTCACTTCCTATAAAGTAAAATCCGAATAAACAAAGAACAATACATTACAATCATGACAAATATTAGCGAGCGAACAATGAAAAACGTACCAATAGATGAACGCACATAAACACGTCGCAACCATCAAACACAATAAATACACGTGCACACAGGAGACAGCGATATTAGCCGGTTAGCGGACTCACACTTTACGACACGGCGGGAAAACACATAAAAAACTAGCTTGTTGAGGATATGACCTCAACACCAATCATAATCGATCGATTCTCACATTTCAATGGATTTTTGTCGTGGTGGAAACATCAAAGTATAAATATGTAAATCAAGAAGAATCTATATCTAGAAGATAACTCCCCAAAATCCTTCAAGTACAACTGAACGAATCGTATCTTCATGCTTATAATCCCCAGAAAAGCAAGGTTTTTTAATCGACTTTGCTTTCAGAGTCGGTATATGTCATTTATGTTTTATCATTTACCAGAACCACGACAAACTAAGCAAGCGAACAAACGATTACATAAACAAGGTACTGACTATATGTTGTAAAGGAAGAACAGTGCTTCAAAAAAGTTGCAAAATAACAGGACGTTTTTTTACGCCAAACAAGTGGAATTTCCCAATAAGATCTTCAATATACATTCCATTATTGTATAAACCGAGTGCACATTATTCTTTTCGTGATTGACAAGAGCAAAAGTTGAATTTTTACTCCTCAAAGCGACGGCCGCACAGTCGAACTCCCGAAATTCCTTCATATGGACATAGCACAATAAGCAAATGATTGAAATCGAGTGTAAATGGTGAGAAAATAAGTCATGAAAACATGAAAATTTGAACTTTGCTCGAAAATTTACTCATTTTGCCTCATCTTAGGAGTAAAATGTGGGAGTCTGGGAGCGAGTTTCGAAAATTAGAAGCAAATGTCTCGAAATATTTTGCCATGATTCTTAGAGGCTTTGCATTCTGTGCACAGAAAAGAAGAAGAAGAAGAAGAAGAAGAAGAAGAAGAAGAAGAAGAAGAAAAGAAGAAGAAGAAGAAGAAGAAGAAGAAGAAAAAGAAGAAGAAGAAGAAGAAAAATTCTGGGCACAGTTGTACGTTGTAGCGGATAAATTCGTTTAGGTAAAAAACACGGTTTCGAGTTCAATTTGAGATTAATTTGCACGAGTGCGGTCGAGTGCAATTTCAGCTCTAAACGAAAGCAAGTGGAGTATTTAAGCTCTTGTCAGTAGACTTTTCCAAGGACGTATTTTGGATTATGAAAATACACTTGATTTTTTGAATCGAGATTGCTTACTTAACTGTTAATTCTATAAAAAGGAATTAGGTAGTCACTCTTTCTAAAGAGAGAATTAAATATTTTAAATAGATAATAATTTGCATTAAATTTTTTTTAATTTACCTGGGATTCGAACCCACTGACAGAAATTAAAAAAAAAAAAAACGATTCAACTTTGCCATACCCCCGAGACATCCGCAGAGCTGAGGCGGCGTATGGACTTCGGACCTGACGGCGATTAAATCCTTCTGCCCTTGGGTGTACGAATTACGCAAGAAAATGTTCTAGCCGAAGCATCAGGGGAGAGACCAGCCGGCCCCCAGACCATATCGGCTGACCCCTTGCATCTCTGCCACGCACGGAATCGGTTGAAAACATAATGTTAAAAAATATTGTCTATTCGACTCATTGTTTTCACGGCTATTGTTATGCTGATTCACCTGGAACCGTGGTCTAGCGGAAAAAACTTGGATTCCATATAATGACACTGAGTCAAGTCCGGTTGTGGGAAGTTAGTACCTGGATGGGTGACCTGAAACTTATGCCTACTAAAAAAAACTCTTCAATGCTAGTTTTTTTTTTTGTTTGTTTGTTTTTTGTTTGTTTTTTTTTGTTGTTGTTGTTGTTTTGCTTGTTTGTTTGTTTTTGTTGTTGCTGCTGTTTTGTTTTTTGTTTGTTTTTTGTTGTTGCTGCTGTTTTGTTTGTTTGTTTGTTATTTTTTGTCGCTGTTGTTGTTGTTGTTTGTTGTTGTTGTTGTTGTTTTTGTGCTGTAACTGTTAATCGATTAAAATCCGTTTATAGAGTTTACGTTGAGAAATCGTCAAAAATTAAAAACTGCCGGGCATTTAATTAGTGACCGGCAGTCTGTAATCATAAGCAAATTTCCTAAGTACTATACGAAGAGAATCTTTCGTATCCTGTGTTGCGGATAGACAAACACTTAAACTGGCATCAATAGGAGTATCCCTCAACCTGATTTAGGAGTATCCCTTCACCTGATTTAAGAGTATCCCTTCACCTGATTTAGGAGTATCCATTCACCTGATTTAGGAGTATCCCTTACCTGATTTAGGAGGCGCGCATGTGGCCTAACTGTCGACTCGATTCCCACCATATCTTTAACATGCTTATTGCTTTACATTTAGATCTATCTTTTCGAAATATACTGAATTGAAATGGGTAGATCAAACATGTGGAAGCTCAGCTTCACAGCCGTAGAAGAAAGAAATTTGCATTGCACAGAGATTGCATGCTTATTTAAAGTGCACCTAACCTCCGATACAATACTTTCAGTATCGATTCTGCATAAAGTGAATAGTTGAATGGAGAAATATTTATTCATTTGAATGTCGCGTCTTTAAGTTATGAAGGCTTATACTTCCAATCTGTTACTGACTTTTAAGTTGATTTGTTTTACTTACCGTGATGCATCACAATTTGTTTACATTTTGAATCGTGTCAATACTGAAAAAACAACTCTAACCTTTTGAATAACCTCTTAAAAGAATGTAAAAGAATCATTTTTGTGCCTTAGTGCTATGTCGGAAAAGGATTTAATATGAAATTATTATTCAATATATGAATCTTTGAATTTCATGGACCACGAAATTCATCTGTGACAAGTGACAATGGGTCTTTAATAACACACATGAAAAAATTAAAAAAATAAAGGGATGAAAATATGTGAAATATTCAACGCAATATTTTATGAAATTCGTTCGTTCGTTCAACACCAACTCTATTCAAAGCGATTTTGGTTTCAATACATGTAATTCAAAGAGTTTTTTATTTATTTCAAACCAACATTTGGTTTTATAAAATAAATCAAATAGTACGTACGCTGTGATTGGTTGATAGCTATATTTGCATGAGGGTATGTAAACACAGTTGTGACGTCACACATTTCGTGTTTTCCCGGTACAAGTTCAAAAATTTACAGTTTTTTTCGAGGAAAAAAACGCCCCCAAAAATGTATTTTGAAGACGAAGTTCCAAATTTTGACATGTGTCAGGGCCACAGGCATAAGCCTATGGTGTCATGCAGGTGTTTCTGATCGTAATATCGATCATGACAATCTCTTGTTGGTCACCGTAACGAGAATTCCCTCAGGAGCTACAACACACGTCCTTCGTCAGGACAGCCTCGGTTGTTCAGCGAAGTGCTTTCTTATGATTTAAATGCACTGTCCGATAAGGAATACAAGTATTTCAAGGAAACAGTCAGCAGCTTCAAACTCTTTCCAGCGATAGCTCTTCAACTCCACAAAATATTTTCTCGAGGCAAGACGAAACAATCGACTTCGCTGCCGTGTTTTCTGGCTGTCAAATTGAGCAAAACCACGTTTCTTTCAACTGAGAATTCCAGTCACAGTGACACTCAGTTATCTACTTTTGATCACTTTCGTAAAGATAATCAATTCTGAAATCTTTTATTAATATTTATATTCAATCTTTGAACATTTCTTTGTATTTGTTTTAAAGTTAAGAATGATAAATATTTAAAATAGCTAGCGATTCTTTCTCGCTTCACATTTGCCTCCTTGGCGTTTATTACACGAAATTTGATTGGCTAACGATCGAAGTTCGTGATGTATGGAGAATTTGTATTTTGATATGAGAATCAAATTCAAATAAAGATTTATTTTCTTGCAAGTGGTAGTGTTTTCCCTTAGTATTTATTTTATAAAAGCAATAGAAAACGTTTTTCTCTGTGTTTACATAGCCTGATAGCAACACTCGGGGGGTTGGGAGAATTCTCGACAGTTATGCAAACCCTCGACTACGTCTCGGGTTTGCATAACTGTCTCGAATTCTCCCAACCTCCCCTCGTGTTGCTATCAGGCTATGTAAACACGGAAAAAGTTTTCTATTGCTTAAATATATGTTGATTGTAAAAAGTTGTTTTACTATTAATTAAATCTTAATCACCATGAATTGTGGGCCTGTGGTAGACACATGCCGTGAGAGACTGGACAAGAAGCATGGTGTGAGTGGAGAGAGAGAACGGCCATTTTTCTAGTTGTTGTAAATTTATTAGACAAGTGAGTGAAAATAGGTCATTTGTGGAAATCCTGGGCCACGGAATAAAGTTTTTTGGATTGGCTGATTTTGCAGCTAACTGGATTATGTTAATTGAAAAATAATTATACCTGACAGTTGCTGGAAGTGTTCAGAAAACTTTACGGCTGAGTCTAGGGATCTTGTAGACCAAAATATTGTGTAAACACCTACCACATGTTTAATGGTCTTGCTCATCGTCTTTTTCATTTCTGTTTTAGTTTTCGCTTCACTTCGGCAACTGAAGAACCGCTCTAATATTTTCTTTAGATCGGCTGGCTCATTTTCCTCAAATCATGTCATAATTTGTTGTCACTATTTCTTCCGATATATTCAGCCGTTACGATGTAGTTTTACTTGTGTGTTTTTTGTTTGTTTTTTTTTTTGTTTTGTTTGTTTTTTTGTTTTTTTGAACTGTTTTTTAGGTGTTTCATAGTAAAGTCTGTAAAGTCGTTGCTTTCTTTTACCTTAAATAAAATGGCTGCCATTTCCCCCCCTCGATTTGCTACATGTGCAAAGAAGGGAAAACGGCCTCCTATTTTACGTATAAAGAACGTTATTATTTTATCAAGACTATTTAAGAGAAAGAAAAGCACTCTACACTTAAATTAAATTTAAATTATAAATTAAATGATATATCGTTTCGTTCCGTAAAGTACTATAAGCCGAAGTTGTTTACCTAATTTGAACCAAGAATAATTATTTTTCAATCATTGGACCACAAGCGTATTAAAAACGTTTTTTTTTTTTTGGCCTGAGAAGTACATTGTCCTATTTAAACAAGGATTGTCATAAAGGTGTAACGCCTGTACAAAGGTATTTAAAAAGACGAGCGCCGCTCCTACAAGCTGAATGAAAACAGCAACGCAAAACTATTTTAAGGACGGAAGGAAAAAAATGTATGAGGTAGAGAGACTAAGTGGTAGCCGTGGTGGATATGCAAGATAATAAAATGAGTTATTCCATAGCTTATATAATGCTTATATAATGGATATTATTTCAGCAGCTTCAATCACAGGCAGCCCAAACAAGGTTGCTGTGTATGGGAATGTATGGGAGTTATGATAAAGTCATGACAATAAAATGTTTCATTCAACAATTTGCCTCAAAACTTGCTGCAGTTGTTGCTTTTACTTTGTTCAGTCTTCTGGCGACGTTTCAGCGCGATTTGAGGCCGTTTAGTGTTTTTTATTTTCAAAATCCGCTCTTCTCTACCTAAATAATGGGAAGGCTGGAGACTTAGCACCCGATATCGACTACATCACGCTAGAAAATTTAAAAAAAAATCTCTCTCTCTTCCCTCGAATCGCAATAAAAATGCAACATATCAAAGGAACGATAATTTCTCTATTATGACATGTATTCAGAATGCCACCACGCCATACCGCCCGCTCAAACAGCCAGTCAGAACTCACGATTTTTAGGATACCGGATCGGAAAAAAATAAGAGACTGTATGTTCAAAACCTACAAAAACATGCGTTTTCAACTGTCTTGTCGATGTCTTGTTCTAAAGTCTAAAAGTACAATGGATAAGGGGTTTGAAATTCTTGTTGGTTGTTGTCTTATTAATCTGCTATGGAAGCAGCTTTGAAAGCCCTAGAAGATATTTGAAAACTTCGCTTTAGAGGTAAAATATGTCATATCAGCAATACAAAGAAGTTTTTATTCCCTTTTGAGATTACTTTAAGTAGTCTGTATAAATGGCAGTAGTCGGCAGTGAATCTAGTCCTTCACTGTGTCGCTCTTGTTAGTCAGATAACTCCGGTAGGTTTTATTTTTACCTAGTAAATTTGAATGACAAGCTCCTAATATACCTTGAGTATGAATAGTTTTCCAGCTTTTTACTTGTGTTTACTCAAGACGTTGTTTTAATCTATTTTCAATTTTGTCGTCACTTGCTAGTGCTGGAAGTATTTCTGCACTTAACTTTAGGTGGCTCAGTCGCTTTACAAGTCGCTTTTCTCGGACTCGGAATCACATTTATTGAAGAAACTTGAGGTCTATTTTATTATCTCCACTTTTAAAATTGTAATTTATCAACAATGACCCCTTAGATACTCATAACAAATAGTATATTCCTACACGTTATTCATGAATATACTTTCATTTACAAAAATAGTTTTTTCTTCAACATTGCCACTCATCTTCATGTTGCCTCAAAGGGCCTAGTACTAAAGCGAAAAAGTTTTCTAAAGGGATACGCACGATCTAAAAATAAGTTTTCGGAAATTCTGATATCGATTCGAACAATAGCGCGAGAGTTGTTTATTATTATAATTATTATCATTTGTATTGCGTCTGTTTCATTCAGATATGTTCTCTGTCCTTCATGGTTTCCTGCAATCATATAAACGACTTTTAAACAGGCTATCGAAAAACACTCTGGGTAATTTAAAAAGGAATGAAATAAAATTTCAACCGTGAACATGGAAATTGTATTTTTCTTTTTTTTCTGTTTTCAAGATATTTTTCGATAACATCTTTTGTTGACAAAACTATATTTGTAAAAATTCCCCCCCACAAAATCTTTATATGTATATATTTTGCTTTTAATTCAATATTTTGTCCTTTAACTTTTCTTTACGTTTGTAGCGCTTCTATCGAAATTATGCCAAATAAGGTTAACACTTTCTTTAAATTATCTAAGGAAAGTAAAACATCATAGAAATTATGTCAGCAGTTTAACAATGGGCATAATGTGTAGGAGCATAATTTCATCTTCTACCAATTTTGTTTTGAGATTTGAATGAGTTTAATAGCCAGAAAATATATAAATGAGGACGAATCTGTATCCAATTTACAATACTTAAATTATGTCTTTAAAAAATGAAAATATAGTTTTATATATTCAAAAAAATAAATCGTAACTATCCCTTAAAAATATTTGTTTGATCTCCCCTAACTTATTTTTGTTTGTTTTAAGTGTTGTCGCATAAAACGACTACATATGTTGAGCATAAATATTTAAACAACAGAATACTTTGAGCTATACATCACTTTTTACACATTTCTTTTCTTTGGATTAAAATATAAATTTCGTCTAAAATTCGCTATCTTTTTCTTTCTTATAATTTTCTTTATGAATTGGAGTGGCCTATCAAACTGTTGCCATATCATTTTTCTTCAAAGAAGTTGTGCATTCTCAAAATGAATTTGTTCCATCTAAATACTTTAAAGAAAACTTTATACATTGTAATTGTGAAACCTCGAAAAAGAGTGCTTTGAATTTAGCTAAAAATGCATTTTCTCTTTGAAATTCGTTCGTTACCTTTGGGTTGGTTTGGCTGGGATGCCTGTAACAGCCCAGTCGTAGGAGTCCTTTGAAATTAGCTAAAAAAATGAATTTTTTTCTTTAATAGAATGTATTCCTTACCTTCGGATTGGTTTGGCTGGGAATTTGTCAAGGTCACTAGGATTTACTCGTAAAGTCTGGATTCAGCAAGTTGGAGTACAAATACAGTAGTGTATGTGATGATTACCGACACAGTAGTATATGATAAATACCGTACTATATGATACCGAGTTAGTGGGAGTTTACGTAATACATAAAAGGAATAGCGATACGGTTTCTATGGGATGTAACTGATAAATTATAAACGAAATAAATTATATGCATAAGATATCGCGGCCTGACTATGACAAACTATTACGACTGATTATAAATTATTGTGTGAAGATTTTAAAAAAAGGCTTTTTTTTTCGTGAATTCTATAAAAAAATTGTCGCAAAGCCAAATATATCCCAGTAATAAGGTATTTTACGGCTGGACTATTACAGGCATCCCAGTAGTTATACACCTATTCAACAAAAAAATCGTTGCACGGGACCGAAAACAAGAAGTTGACGACCGCAACATATGTTAGACTGTCTTGTAATTTACTCAAATCAGATTTTTCGAAATATTCACAAATCATCGCCATTTTCATGTGTGAATACCACACCTTGCATAAATATAAAACAATATTTTTTGTCTTTATGTCGCGTAGGTCTTTTTGGTATACCCCAGCTCGATATGAAACATTTAATATTGCCTGAAATATGTGTTCAAAATATATGAATAATTCATAAGCCTTTGGTCTAATTGGAGCGACCCTACACATCACGTGCATGGACCTTTATACCGATAAATGCCACTTCATTAGCCTCCTTTTAAAGATGATAATTCCAGGATAATAATTTTATAAAACAGTTCTCATTCTTATTTATATTATTTATATAAAGAATGTTAACGAGGAAGACTTTGCCAGAGATACATTTGCATCATGGAGCCTCATGAAGGTCAGTCTCTGTTACAATCACTGACGATCCACAAAATCTCATCGACTAGTGCCCCTGTCTTGAGATAAGCATGCTGTCTTCAGCTTGTAGGACATATTTTTGGACTTAGTAACGCATGGCAGTAACGCACTAAACACATTGCGCATGGTAGTGATGCACAAACCTCTATCGTAATAAAAAAGTCCAAGTTTGCGACGGTCATGGTCACTCCAATTCGGATCAGAGGCTTTTGAACTATTTAGATAAGTTTTCGCAGCTGTTCAAAAAACTTGCAGATCGTTTTTTTATCAGGTCTAAAAGAACCCTCCAACCCTCCAACCCTCCAACCCTCCAACCCTCCAACCCTCCAACCCTCCAACCCTCCAACCCTCCAACCCTCCAACCCTCCAACCCTCCAACCCTCCAACCCTCCAACCCTCCATGTCGTTCACCTAATTATAAACACCCGATAAGACAATTTTACTCACACATGATAACGAGAAAAGATAGTAAACAAAATAAGCAATATTAAAAATCCAAACGAAACGGCAAAAATACGGTTTTATCAAGCTCAGTTTAATCATTTCTTGCATTGACTAATTTAATTTACATTTTCGTCTGGTGCCAGGACTTTCCTGACTGAACAGCTGCCTTTGCGAAGTTTCTTCAATCGACATATCTTTTGTTTAGATATTGTTTCAAAATGATTTTACACCATTTAAGCCGAAGGGTTGTCGTAGTAATAGTATATTTTATGTAAATTGGGGTTTCTTCAATCTTATCGACGGAGGTCGCTCAGTAATGAAAAGTCAGGCTTTTTTTCTTGTTCCGTTGTTGGACGTTCCTTTGGTCTTCTGTATTCTTCTTGACCAATGTTGGTGTTAGTTTTAGTGTTGTATTCCTGTCTTTCTTGTTCTGGTTGAATCTACAAGAATACAAGGAATTCGAATGTACCTCTTTAGATTCGTATGTAAACTGCCCTTTTCAGATCACATGACATTCCCTTGAGAATTGTTCTTTAATGACGAAACTATTTACAAAAAAAAAAAAAAAAAAAAAAAAAAAATCAACTCCCAATATAATGGCATCAGATGTTCTGAAATGTGCACAACAATCAAATTAATGAAATCTTAAAACTGTTGCTTTAGCTATGTATAATTCATTTTTAATCATCCGTACAAAATCTACTTCAAACCTGAGGCAGAACAAAATTAACAAAGTTATATATATTTATTATATATATTTATGATATAGTATGCGCGCGCTGATTGGTACGTCGAAAACGGTGCTTAAGTGACCTCAGGCTCACTTCGCCTTCGGCGAATAATTGTTAATTACAAATACCTAATGGGTATCTTAAACAAAACGCCAGCCAACGCTTTGGTACTTGTAATCCCGCTTTGAATCCCGCGAGTCCATTACCCATAATGCACCCGATATAGTTATATACTATATACTTAGTGGAATCAGAATTTCTGCATATCGCTGTGTGTATATATATATATATATAGGAAACCACTCACTAGTCAAAAGACTTTGAGAGCCATCCTCAACCACACGCGCCCTCTAGCGATTGTTTCTGTCGCGACTAACTAGGTTTTGGTGTACGGTCAATCATGGCGTTTCCTTAGCATTCAATAGGCACGTGCCCTTATCGCTTTGTGCTTTCCGGTTATGAAAGCGCCTTGTGATTGACGTCCAGCAAAACCTTCTTCGTCGCGGGGATCCCGGACAGAAAAAAAATCGCTCGAGGGCGCGTGTTATTGAGAATGGATGGAATAGACGTTTCGGCCTTATATCATGTACAAAATGTTTAAATTTTCTTCACATTCAATGAACCTATCATTGATTGACTTCGAGTCCTATTTCAATTTGATCTAACTTGCTCGTGGCATGGTAGCTGGCGTTCCAATCTACTTCTATGTGTATGTATGTGTATGTATATCACATGTATATGCATTTAAAACACTCATTAATAATTCATAAGCTTATGGTCCAATTGGAGCCACAATACACGTAACGTGCATGAACCTTTATACCCGATAAAGTCCTCTTCATTAGTATTCAAGTGATTTCACACAAAGACACATGTGTCTTTATATAAAGACACATGTGATCTTTATATAAAGACCACTCGAATACTATGAGAGTGACTTCATTAGGGATGAAGTATGCATCCAAGTTTAGATGAAGACATAGAGCTTCATCAAGGTCATAGTGAACCCTAATGATCTTTGACTAACGTGCCTGTCTTTGCCTTGGCACGCAATATCCAACGTGTGGGAGCTTCTATTGAATCTGGTTGCGCATGCCCGTGACGTCAAATCTCTATCGAAGTATAAAAATCCATGTTCGTGACGTGTATGGTGGCTCCAGTTGAACCAAAATCTTATAAATTGTTCATGAGTGTTTTAAGCAGTTCAAAAAACTCGTAGATCGTGTTTTATCAGGTATAAAAGCACGAGGCTACGCCTCGTGCTTTTATACCTGATAAAACACTCCTACTCGTTTATTAAACAGTACATAAACTTTCATCCTTTCGTGCACATATAAAAGTATATATCAAAAGTTTCCCATAATTTGATTTGATACACTTTGGTTATAAAATTTTCAAAAAACGGAATAGATAATGATTTGAAATACTAAAGGGCCTGTGCGCATTAATCCTATTTCATTTCCATGATACGTTTTTGTTACATATATTATATTATTTCACATATTTTTAAATTATATACACCCTTCTCATAATGGCTGACAAGTGCATGAAAACGAGGTCACCCAGTCATTATTTCACAATAAAAGATAAAAAATTACATGAAATGACTTTAAAGAAGAAAAGTATAAAAAATGACATTTGTTTTGATCTGAATTAGCGCTAACAGCCTTTATTTTTAATGAGCAGCTTGGCTCAACCTTGCAAGATGACTGGGTGACCTCGTTTACGTGCGTTCATCAGCCATTATGAAAAGAGTGTATGTTGTCAGTATTCGATTAAATAATTCGTTTATCATACATTCCCCAAATAGTGAAAAAGAATTGTCAGTTTGAAAATCATTACTTCTCTTCAGTCTGCAAAATAAGATTTTCCATTTGAAATGATATTTTTTGGCGGTATGTAATCTCATTCTGGTTTTTTTTTTTTTTTTTTTTTTTTTTCCTGGGTGTAGTTAAGTCACAGATTGAACCCAGAAAAAGCCTCTAGTTGATCTAAGTCGGGGCAAGGGTACCTTACAGTGTTAACCCTAAAACAATGTATAGGCTGATCAAAGTCAGGGCACGGATTACTCACAGAT
>WHPX01001123.1:635000-928480 GCA_011057435.1 Actinia equina
ACAAGTCCTACGTCAGAAGTTCAAGGGCGGTCGGACTGAAGGAAAAAAAGCTCCCCCGCGACATAGTGGTCAGATACCTCTATCAGCCGGGGGAACTCGAAGGTGGCAGTAAGAGAGCCACGGATCCTAACTGGTCTTTGGAAACGTATGAGATTTCGAAGTCCGTCACCAAGGAAGGGCAACCCGTGTTGTATTACCTAAATGGCCCAAGTCGCGGATTTGTCATGGAAGAGCTGCTCATAGTCCCTAAAGACTCAGAGTAGCGCAGCACCGCGCGCCCGATTGCACTCTAGGCATGTCAGTCTTACGTTGCCTCTGCAATGCCCGCGTTTATTATTTATGCGATCCACGGAGAACTGCTGATCGTCATTCGCATTAAAACTCCACAGTAGAGGTATGTTACATTTAGCGCAGCGGGCCCCTTTCTTATAGACGTCGTCCACACAGAGGTCAAATTTCATCCCCCGTTCTTCGTCGTGCCGCTTGTAGCGAAGGAGTTTCCTGGCGATATTCTCCTCCGCTACGTCCGCCGGCGTTTTATCGTAGCGCAATTGCGGCCCCCAGGCTCTTTTCAACTGCTTGGCATACTCCACGCGGCTCACAGCGGTGTAGATTAAATTGCTCCAACACAGCCGCTGGTCTATGATCCATAAGGTTTCTTTTATGGTTAGCCCCTGCGCGCTGTGGACGGTCATACAATAACCCAACCGCCAATCTGGATGGGAGGTTATTTTTTCAACCTTTCCCATAGGCACCCAGGCTTTATCATGCGTTACTGCGTTCTGCAGTTGGATGTCAGTACCAGGCACCCAGACGTCTCTTCGCTGCATACGGGTGTCGTGGGGTTTATAGCAAATGGGCACCGGGTGATCTGGGAACCTTTCGCGGTGTATGTTTAACAAATCTTTCTGTATGCGCGATTGTGCTGCGCGCTTGCTGCTCAACACCAAATCCTTTGGATGCCACATATGAAGGAAGTCCTCATAAGACTTCGCTCTTATTCTCCTGCGGAGTATCTTATTTTGCTCGGCGTCTGTACGCCCCCGCAATTCCGCCTTTAAATTCCTCACCTGATCCTTGCTGCGGTAATCGGCGTTAATCTCTTCAGAGTAATCTACCATTCCCTGCAACCATTTATGGGGCATTTCCCCTGCTATTGGTGGTGGCTGGCATGGATCCCCGGCAAATACAACTTGACATTTCCCGCGAAGGAACTCCACAAACTCCTGCAGGATCTCCAGCGGCACGGTGCAAATCTCGTCCCATAAGATCACCGGCGGAATGTCATGTATGGCTTCTGGCACCCACTTTTGACCATTCCAGCGGAAGAAGCTGTGGTAAGTCTGCGCATCGTAACCCATAGCGGTAAGTTCTCTTTCCAGCCGATGCGTCGGCGTTAACACCTTCACGCGGGGGAACAGTTCCAAAACCCTGGTGGTCTTACCACTGCCACCAGTTCCGTAGAGGTAAGAAAACCGCTGGTAAGAAATAGGGTCCACAACTGAAGGTAGGGGCTCCTCTGTAGGCGTCACGGCACCTTTCATGTGTTCCCCGTGATATTCTACTCGTTCTCTCCACGCTTTTATCTCTTCATCTTTAACACGCCATTGACCACTCTCTGCCAACTCATCGGCGGTGTAGAATTCCTGCATCTTTTCTAAAACATGCGGTTTCACATAGAGGGAATCCGTAGCCACGCGCGGGATATCTTCTTTATCGAACCGTAGGAGCATCGCGAGAAGATTGATATGCGCATAGGCGAGCATGCTCGCGCGTAGGTGGTAATATTGCGGTCGATGGTCTTGGTAGTAACATAAAGCATTCCATTTGCATTCTTTCTGACCCTCTATGAAATAATCCCACTTCTCCACGGACACCATCGTTCCTTGTTCATGCGCACGTTTTATAAGGAAATTCAACTCGCCGGCATCTGTTATCAAACGCCGCTGCATGTGTTTCTCACCTTCTTTAGCGCCCTGGGTGAATTTTCCTATGACAATTCTTGCGGTAGGGTTATGCTCTGGCAACCATTGTGTAAAAGAAGAATGACAGAGTATGGCTTCATGCGCCGTGTAGGTTAAAAGTTTACGCTCTTCGAGGAATTTCAGCAGCGGTATGGGCATCCATTCTTTCTCCTGTAGATGCTTCCCATACCACGCGTAAATTATCGGATGTAAATCTTTCGCCAACTTCCATGTGGTCAGTCTAACAAACCCCGTTGCTGGGGCGTCGTACTTACCATCTAACGACACACGAAAGAACTGACTGTCTGGATGTCCATATCTATCGTAATACTCCTTACAATCCCCTAGGCCTTTAAAACTTGCGGGGTAACAATGTTTCATATCTAAAGAGACGTATTCATCTTCATCATACTCCATGTTCCAAAGACCGCCATGACCATGTTCTACGCAGGCTTTGGCTATATCTCCAAAGTCCTTAGGTGTGGGTTTCCACCCGTTACGCTTCTTCGCGGCTAGAAAGTCCAAGCTGCGGGAGCTAAGAACCTCGTCTGAGAAGTCTTCTCCTAAAGTCTCACACGCACTCTTGATGCGTTGATGTTCAACTTCTGGCCTGTAAAGAGTGCCATCTTGCGTCATAAACTGATGCCCTTCCGCATCCATTAGCCATATGGAATTCTCGTGTATCAACTCTGCCAACGGCGACTCCTTGTAGACCTTTGTCTCCTTCTTCCTCGGGAATCTGAGTTCTCGCCACGCGTGTCCGTTATGTTGGTAGACGACTATGGGCGCACCTCTGCCGCCGTATTTGTGCGTCCCGGAGTAGATGAAACCGTCCGTGATATCTTTCACATGTATGCGCCTCTCTAAGGCAGTCTCCAACTTCTTAATATTTTCAATAGTTCCTCCGGTCTTATGTGTGTCTTTTTCCCATTTCCTGATGGCTTCTCTTCTCTTTAGAGTTAACTTGCCACCCCTAGAAGAATCCTCAAAGAACTCTCTTACCAACTTCCCGACACAATTACCAGGATGTCGCATTGGCTTTAGCTTCTTCACGTCAGGCTTCTTTATCTCATACGCGCCGTAGATAACCACAGTAACCGGGTAAGCAACTTCATAGAACATCATGTCTATTCCCTCAAGTGCTCCCGGCCGTGTGTACTTGTTTAAGACGAACAGGTCCCTCTTACCAGACGCTCTGATAGGATTACGGCCCTTTTCTATTATCCATTCCCCATCTAAATACTTTATAAAAGTCAACTCCAGGCGGTAATCGCCTTCGGGCATTAAGTCGATTATCCTTTCTGCTCTTTCCCGTGTCATCGTCTCATCTGTATCTCCCTCCATAAACGTCGTGAAGGCAAAGTCCGCATCCAGGCGATCCAACACCTGAGTTCGCAATCGGCGCACAGTTTTATTACGAATGCTCGTGATGGTGTCCATCTATATCTAAGGAATATCTTAACCTCCATTTACGGCACCCAACACAGCAGCAGTAAGGCCCTCTTCGCGCTGCCACCCGATCGCGCAAGACCCCCTGTAGGGCCTTTAACCTACCTCTAAAACCCCACCCCCCCCTGGTGTTTTTCGATATGTGATTTTTGGCAATGCCGGCGCTTCGCGAGTCCCCCTTACTGCTGCTGGTGTAATGTATCGACATCCACATAGTAACCTTGATGCTTTTCTTGATTATTCAAGACAATACAGTGAACAAAATCAATAGTGAGAATAAATATAGCATCTATTAATTGGGATAATTTATCACACTGTGATAATGTATCCGACATGTTTGATAGTTTTTACCAAAAAATATCAATTGTAGTTGATCAGAACACCTTCCACTGAAAAGGCTTAGTAAAAGGGAAATTAAACAGCAATCAAAACCATGGATAACAAAAGGTATCAGAACTTCCATTAGGATAAAAAATGATTTTTATAGAAAATTCATGAAAAATAAATGCAGCTATTACTATGATAAGTTTAAATTCTATAGAAACCATATAAATCCCATCATTACAATTAGGAAAACCAAATACTATAACAATTTCTTTGAAAACTCTAAATCTAACATAAGGAAGGTTTGGAAAGGTATAAGGGAAATTGTGGGATCTCCTAATAACCACACCCACCTTCCCTCTAAATTCATCACAGAAAATAACATTGAATTAACTGATAGTAAAGATATCGCTAATCATTTTAATATGTTTTTCAGTAATGTTGGTTCAAGCCTTGCCCAATCTATTCCTCCATCTAATAAATCAGCACTTGATTTTCTTCCAGATAAGGTACAAGAAACCTTTACTATATGTCCTGTAAATATACAGGAAGTTGAAGAGGAAATTGAAAGCTTAGTTACTAATAAAGCATCTGGTCCTTAAAGCATACCATGCACCAGCATACTTAAGCTTGCTAAGAATCATATTACTGAACCTCTTACATTAATTATGAATACAAATCTTAAATAAAAAATAATCAAATAGAAATCTTTTTTCTCTGGGGTAGTCCCTGATTGCTTAAAAATTGCAAGTATAGTTCCTGTTTTTAAAAGAGGTTCCCAAATCGACTTTAATAATTATCGAACTGTCTCTCTTTTATCAATTTTCAACAAGATCTTGGAAAAATTATGTAGTAAGCAAAAGACTTATCAAATTTTTAAATGAAAAGAATATACTTAACAATAAACTGTTTGGCTTCCGTAAGCACCATAGTACTATTCATGCAATACTATCTATTGTAAATAATATCCAATGTGCTATAGAAGCTAATGAATATTCATGTGGCATTTTTCTTGATTTGAGCAAAGCTTTTGATACTGTTAACCATCAATTATTACTTTCTAAACTTGAACATTATGGAATACATGGTCCTGCTGGAAAATGGTTCTCTTCTTATTTTTTAAATAGAAAACAATTTGTAACTTTAGGCAATACTGAATCTGAAATCTGTACAGTAAGTTGCGGCGTCCCACAGGGCTCAGTACTTGGACCAACACTCTTTCTTCTATACATAAATGACATAACTAACTCCTCTAAATTGCTCTCTTTTCACTTGTTTGCAGATGATAGTAACCTATTTTACTCTCATAAAAGCTTAAGTGAATTAGAAGCTATGATGAATGAAGAACTTGAAAGTATTTACTCATGGCTTTGTGCAAATAAATTGTCATGAAATATTGATTTTTGTCATTAAGTCCAATTTTACTATTTTCCATACCCCCCAGGAAAAGGTACATGATATTTCTATTAGTATTAGCAATATTCCCCTAAAGCAAGTAAATGAACTTAAGTAATTAGGTGTTATGCTAGACAGTAATATTAACTGGAAGGCCCACATCTCGTACATCTCTAGTAAAATCAAACACAGTGTTGGGATGATTTCTAAGTTGAGGCATTATGTCAACCTGGAAATTCTAACTTTGTTGTATTATTCTCTAATCCATATTTGACTTATGGTATAATTTTCTGGGGACACACCTACAAATCAGCTCTAACTCCTTTAATAGTTTTGCAAAAGAAAGCTATTAGACTATTAGAGGGTCGGGGGGTCGTGACCCCCCTGTCATTCCTGAGGTCAAATGTGCTTCTTGTGGTAAAAATGCGACTGGGATTCCTTTGCCCACAAAATTTACCCCTGAGACCCCCCTTCAAAAAAACCCTGGATCCGCCCTTGGACTTATTACCTTCTCACATAATCTTGAACACACTGATCCCCTTTTTGCTAGTCTTTGTATATTGAAACTAGTTGATCTAAGTTATTTGTATACTGCAGCAATATTTATGTATGATTATCATGCTGGCAACCTACCCTCAATTTTTAATAACTTTTTTCTATCAGCCTCTAAAAGACATTCTTACAACACAAGATCGGCATCTAAATTGACTTTCGTGCTTCCTAAGACAAGAACAAATTATGGCTGAATGAACATCAAATTCATAGGTGCTAAAATTTGGAATTCCATTTTCATTAGAACTCTAAAGAATGAATTAATACTCATGTACATTTGAGTTGTTATTTTTTCCTCCTTGCTATGAATTTAATATCATGTGTTCACAATACAATAATTATATATAACATTATATAGTTAATTAACATCTTTTTGTTACTTACTTAGAAAATCAATAAGTTATATACATGTATATACATAGAGGTATGTACATTCATAGTTTAACTATGGTATATATTGTATCTATATGGATACATAAGAAAGATGCTTTATATATATATATGTATACACTTAATATTAGCATGTAGTGCGTGTGCAATTTAATTTGTTTAGTTTGATCCATTAGATATTTTTCTCTTTTTTTTCTTTTCTATTTTTGTCCTCTTACTACATTTATAATCGATTTCATTAATTCAATCTAAACTAATGATACAGTCCTTGAATAGTTGAATTAACTGAATCCACTTCTGTTTTTTACCTATATAGTCATTATTTTGAGAAAAGATCCAAAAACCGTGTTTTTGAGACATAATTTGTATGGGCTCACATGAGGGGGCGTGAGCTTGAAATCGTAGCTGACCAAATTTTAGCAGATTTTTTCTGATGATTAGACTAATACACATTGGCAAACCGAAAAATATAATAATTACCTATCGTTTTTCACATATTGAATTGAATCAACTTTCTCATTTATTATTTTTCCCCCCCTTGTGTGTGCGTTTTTGTCACTCCGTCCTTTTCATGTGTGTGTGTGTGTCTGTGTGTGTCGTTCTCCCCTGGCAGCTTGTCTTGTTAAATCCATGTGTTCTGTTGCTGCAATTATATATATTTCTCTATACATTTCCTTCTATAATTTTCCATTTGACCCAGCCATTTAGCTCTACTAGCTCTGCTATTTCTAAATGGCTGGCACCCATCTATTTATACATTGTTATTTTATAAATTTTATTATTTATCAATCTATTTGACTTTTACACGTTGACTAGTATTTTTTATTTCACGGGGTAAATGCCTTCACTCTAACAGTCTTTAGGCTAGTACTGGATATTTAGGGTTAAATAGTTTGACTTAAAAGTACCTAAAATTGGGGAAATCTAGGTTATGATGATACAGGAAGTGACATCATAGATTTTTATAATCCGAGCAATGCAATTGATAACTACTATGCAATAATTAGTAATCTAAGCCAAAGTTAGAAATGCTTGGTTAACTATGGTTTTCACAACAAAATTAAGTTTAACCCTTGAGTAAAAAAATTAATAATATTATGGAACAAATAAGTTGATATTACTGCGATTCCCAGTCACACGCGACCAACTAGACCTTCATCACAAACGAAAAATTGAATTTGGGTGGACGTCAATCAAAAGGGTTTCTATCGTTTCTATTGGCTTCTACACCAGGACTGATGTGAATACTCACGTGAACACGTGCAAATGTGCAAAAATCTTTGTCCTTATCTCATGCTTCTTGTAGCTGTGAATTTCTCACTCAAAAATGTCACAGGATTCCGGCTCCGAATCTTAACGCTTGATTGCAAAGCTATCGCTATGACTATGATTTGAGTTTCTTCAAGATAGGATAAGTCAATACTGATAGTTTGCAGTTAAACATTTGAAATTCGGAGTCGTAATCCTTAGACCCTGGGGACTCCCCTATGAAAGGGAGCGGGGGTCCTCGTCGTCCCTTTTAGGGTTTGAAACGTCGTCCCTTTTAGGGTGATAACGACAGGAATGCGCGCCAACTGAATTTCGTGGTCCCTTTTAGGGTATAAGATCTACAAAAAGACAAGCGATTTGTATATGAGGACGTCGTCATAATTTCGTTAGAGCAGACGGCGTTTGATGCAACTAAAATCGAGAAACCAAACAAAAAAAATGCGTTATTGATTGGTCCCTCTTAGGGGTGAAATTTCATCACTGCCACGCCCATCATCCCAAAATACAGATCCCTTTTAGGGGTCATTTTCGGAATTTCCGACGAGGACCCCCGCCCCCTTTTATAAGGGAGTCCCCCCACCCCCCCCCCCCCCCCCCCCCCCCCCTCCGGCCTTAGACATGGTTAAGACTGAACCCTTGATTGACGTCCACCAAAACTCAATTTTTCGTTTGTGATTTTGGTCTCACTTGATCGCGTGCGACTGGGAATCGCAGTAAGTCTTAGATCAAGCTATTAAATATGAAGCAGCCATGTGAGATGAAAACCATGAAAACCATGTAACCGATCCCTTGCTAGTTTAGTTAATATTCAATCATTGGTTTAAAAGTATCACATTACGGCCTCGTGGTAGTAGTCTAGAGTACAAGAGGGAAGAGAGAGGTATGTAGCCATGTAATTTCACTGATTTCCCCCTATAATAAGCAATTAATTAATTGAGATACTTAGTAAAATGTATAATAAAGTATAGTTACTCCGACGAAGGACTAGCGTCCGAAACGTCGGTAATTGTTTTCATCTTTTCACGGTGTAAAATTTACCTTTTTATCATTACTGTTTCATTAGAAACACCGACGCAGCTCACACTAGTTGTTAGCTAGTTATCTCTTATTAACTGATTATAGTTAGTTATATCTACTTTATATTTAATTCGTTGGATCGCAGTATAAACTTTCCTCCACAACACCAAAGTGAAGCTAGCGTTGAATTGACAGCCTGTCGGATTCAGGCTGATTGAGATTCATAATCATTTCCGGGGGAGGTCAGACAGGTCGTTCTATTAAAATCCTCTCTGTTCCCCTAACGGTTGCTAAATCACAAATAATTTTCGATTAAACTACATACCCTGGTTTCTATTCATGATATTTTATGGTCTTTAGCAAAATATACTTCCTATTTTCAACGAATTTACTGATTTTACCCTAAGCCTCGGGTTGGACTCGGATTACAAGTCACGTTTAGAAACATTCAACGACAGAATTTTTTTATAAACGACTCTTAGGCCCCGTCCACACGTTCCCGGAAATTTTTGTATTCGCAATTTTTTTTTGCGGATACGAAAATGTTCGCGTCCACACGCAGCGTATTCGAAGCGTTTTCGAAGCGTTTTCACTGTCCACACGTATCCGGAAATTTCATGATCCGCCCTGATACACGCTAGTGTCTAGTCCCTTTGACGGATAGTTTTTCTTGTTGAGCATGCGCAAAATTATGTTTACGTCACCGTATTCGAAAATTTCCACTCTGGAGACCGTTTTCGAAAATTTCCGGATACGGATACAAAAATTTCCGGACACGTGGATGCAACCCAAAATTTGCGGATACGTGTGGACGGGGCCTTGTAAGAACTCACCGTACGCGGCGAGCACTGTGACTGTTTCATGTTCTGAGGACTCGGTTTGAACGAACGGTGATTGGTTTAAAGGATCGATCATCCATGATGTCGTCAATTATGTACCGTGACAACCGTGTGCCTTCTATTTTCGGTCATACGACTGGTACCATTTGTTTTGATATTCATGTTATTTTCTTCTCGTGTTTCAGACGCGCGATCAAAAGAAATCCCGTCATCTACTATAAATCAGTAGTTTATCAGAGGCCCTTCAAGTTTTTTTCTTGAAAAAAAATACAATCATGTTTAGGAAAATATGGCGTCGTCTAACAGCACCGACGTTCAGTGTCACGACTAAAGTAAACCACGACACGTCAACTGGTGTTCTGATAGCAGGACAAAGAACAAAGATTTGCACCATATTTATTTGCCTTCACAGTGATCGCATATTTGGAGGGCGGCAAGAAGATATTGATTTTCCACGACCTTCCTTAAATAGCGTACCTCCAGGAGTTCAAGTCAGTTACGGCGAAGACAGGCGACCCCGTCGAGAAGTACTGGAGCTAGATGTTTATGTTCAAGTAACGTCAGCTGGGACATATTCCATAATCCCTGAGTTCCCTGAAGGTCGTTACAACTTTAGATCAATTGACAAGAAAGCTGTTAATATCGACGTTAAGCCATCAGAATTAAAGTTCGTCGAGGTCAGCGGTATAGCACCAATTCCTGGACATGGCAAGGCTGGTAGTGTATATCGAGGGGGCACCGTCGAGATTCATGTGACGGGCAAGGACGAATTTGGAAATAAAACTGTTGAAAGTAATTTAAGATTAAACATAGTTCCTGATAACTCCTTCGTCTCTTTGATTTCAACTACTCGTGATTTGCAGAAAGAGATATACATTGTCACTCTGCGTTGTAATAAAGTTGGTATAACCTCCTTTGATTTGCTTGATCCAACACAAGTTCATCATCCGGTGGTGAAAGTAACAGACTTGACAATCATCACTCCTCCAGCTTGTCCCGCTAATTCGTATATCATTCACAACGACCTCCATACCATAGAAGAGAAAATTCACGAGGCTGGCAAAGCGATAATGTTTAAGTTGGCGCTGTTTGACATTTTTGGGCACCCGTTGACATCTTTAAATGAAATTACATCGAATATTCATCTTACCTGTCTTCATGACTGTGATACAAACTTGTCTTGTGGAGATGATCAACGCATCATCGAGATTGCAGCTGAAAAACAGGACGTACGAGTCTTGACTGAGAAGGAAGTTGATTCCCACAAAGTGAGCTCTCTCGATTTGGAAGTCCCTGCCAACATTTGTCAGCTTGAGTTTACTCCTCTCGTATCTGGACGAAAACGTTTCCTTTTATTTCTATCAGAGAAGGAAGTTAAGAATTCTCCAATCAAGATAACTGTTGTACCAGGTCCTTTGATCGAATTAAAGATCTTTAGTCATGAACCTCCAACAACAAATCAAAACGTTGTTATTTCTTACCCGAAGGAACAACGAGTCGTAGTTGTCAAAGGAATAGATGCCTTTGGAAATAAAGTTGATCTTGACTTCTCCGAATGGAGGTTGGTCGAGACACAATTCGCGAACATGTTACAAGTGAAAAATTCTTTTCTTGACGAGAAAGCCAAGATGGTTTCATTTCACTACACACACAGTAAAAAAGGAAGATATACGGCCATTGTTAAATCTAAATTCCCTAGTAAAACCTACATCAAAGTTCCTCAATTTGTAATTGAAGTTGGTCCAGCTCCAATCGACCCTGAGAAATGGGATGTTCAAGTTTGTCAAGAACAGCCCATATTTACATGCCATTTCCGGTGTCTACAACTTCGTGTTTCGTTTGTAAGCTGTACAGGAGAGAGGTACGTCATCTCCCGCCCGGATATTGGCCATTTAAGTGTTACGGTCGACAACTTAGTTTTTGAACCTACTTTTAAACACAGCTCAAAGCCTTCTGAAGCTTGTCTCATACTTCCTGAGCTGAAAGAAGGCGGATTGAAGAAAGTCCAAGTGAAGTACAAGAAAACGTGTCTTGGTAGCAGGGTAACCGTGAATGTTGTTGGCTTGGTGCCTTTTAAAACGGATGACTATCTAGAAGTCAACCAAAATGAGGGAAAGATACTTTGCATTGGAGTGGCCCAAAAACATCTCTTTGGTGCAGACTGCGTAAACATTACAAACATTAACCGTATACTGGAGAAAGAATATCCTGATTGCAAGCTCTCCCATTACAATGTATCTCAAGAATGCGAGGGTCTTGCGGTATTTGATCTCAGCAGTTTTCGGCTGGAAGCACTCTGGAGAGTCTTCATACTTCTGTGTCTGCTTCTAAGAGGCACGCAGCACTTCCGAAACATGGCTAATGAGTTTGGGGACGAAAAAGAAAGATGGAAAGAAAGAGCAACTGAGGCATACTACGCTAAAAACCACCAAGAAGCCAAAGAATGTAAAGCTATCAAAGAGAAGTATGGAGAGTTGATGAATGAGAGTCACAGACTAGCGTCCGACGCGATTTTTAACTTCTACAACTATGGCCGTCCCCAGAGTCAAATTGATCTTCATGGACAACTGGTTGGAAATACAGAAAAGTTAACCGCCTATAAGAAGCAGCTTTTAAGTAAAGGAGAAAGGAGTGCTGCTGAGGTTGATGCCATAATTGAAAGAGAACAACAAGAAAGAGATGAAGCGATTCGTAAACTGGATGAACGACTGAGAAATTTTGATCATGATGAAGCGAAACGAGATGGTGAAGATTGGTTAGAGATTATAGACGGAGCAGGACATCACTCAGCAAGGAGAGGAGTACAGAAAATAAGACCAAAAGTAAAAGAATACCTCAGGAAGAAGAGTATAGAGTACGTGGAAGCGAACGAGGGAGCCCTGTTGATCACCTTCTCTGAATACACCGGTAGAGAACCCTGCGTAGCTGACTTCTACTGTAAAAGATGCAAGAAGACTTGGACAAGTGCGACTAGTTGGAAGGGGTTTTTCCAGAGATGTTACAGATGTGATTCGCAGGGAACTGACTCCAAATGTTACCCATTAAAAATGAGATCATTTCTTCCGCCAACCAGAAGACAACGAACAAACATTAACTTTACACGCACGGATCACATGAGACTTTGTGAAATGTGTGCTCGGCTTGGTAGAGACTGTAGGCCGTTACTTTAGTGATTACAGAATCAACTGGGGATCAAGGGTGGTGTAGCGGTAATACACGTATAATTATAATAAATAGAGGATATTACATGGGCGCGCGGAGATACGAAATTTATCTTTCAGTGTTGAAAAGATCTCTCACAAGTGAGCGCAGCGAACGAGTGAGAGTTTTACAACACGAGAAGATAAATTTCGTATCTCCAAGCGCCCATGTAATATTCTGTTTATTATATAATTATCAATGAAGTATGTTTTGGCTTTTTCAGGCAATTCTTTCCGTGTATTTTTGAATAGCCATCGCAATGGTGTTATTTTCACACGTGAAGATAACATGTTATTTTCACGTGTGAAGATATCAATTTTTCGAAATAGAGAAAAACAGATATTTCATAGGTAATTATATAATAATAATAATATAAGTTCTTATATAGCGCGTAATAAAACTCCCTAATGAAACTCGAGGCGCTTTACAATAAACTAATCTATTTATATAATATAAATAGTAATAAGTAATGTTTAATAAACGAGCAGGAGTGTTTTGTCGGGTATAAAACACGAGGCGTAGCCGAGTGGTTTTAGACCCGATAAAACACGATCTCCGAGCTTAAAAAACACATGATGTAAGTTTACACGATCTCCTATCTCCGGCCTTAAAAAACACATGATGTAAGTTGTCATGTTGTACCGAATTCTTTACGAATTGAACCAAGTTGGATAGAGAAAATCCAAGTTAAAGTTTATGCAAATGAAGACGAATCTATATCAGATATAAAACCTCCTTCACGGTCATGATGTTTATTGTGTTTCCTTCATGAATTATTTTTTATTTTTTTAAAGATGTATAAAATTCTAAGTAAAAGCTCATTTAAAAAGATATGTTTAACAAGTGATTTAAATTTCCCGATACACAGTTCATTCCTGATTTCAACAGGAAGAGCGTTCCACAGTTTAGGGGCCACCCAACTCGCAGCAAAAGATTTAGTTGCGTGACAAGTTGGATAGATAGGGTGTAAATCGAGCAACATTGTTTTCGAACTTGCACCGCAACAATGTTGCGCGACAAGTTGGACGTTGTTTTGTCTCGTATTTCAGCACCTTAAAACACTTTAATCGCATTTGCGAGGGTCTCCATTTCAAAAATTAACTGCCCATGCCCCCTCGGTGCTCTATCCCTCCGTGGCCGTTAGCTTCCCCCAATCAGAATAGTACGGTTGCATGATGGCGTCATTTGACTCCCACTACCAAGATGCTTTACGAATTTTCTTTCTTATTTAAAGTGGTATTACACACACACACACACACACACACACACACACACACACACACACAAAAATGAGCATTTTGAAGCAAATTGTCAAAATTCAAAGCATCATTAATTGTAATCTTTAATCACTTCTTAATCATATAGTTGATTTTCTCAATTTGCCAAAATGGCTACATGGTAAATATTTCAGACATGATATTCTTCTTGTTTTTTGGCCAAATGCCACGAAATCAACTAGGAAATCTAACAATGTATGGTTCTAGGAGTTAAACCAAACAAAACTAAAAAATGTAAGAGATAAAGAAAAAGAAAAATTAATTTCTCTAACTTGTAGATTTTTTTGGATATGTTTTACTTAGTACCAAAATTCAATCTACAGTAGTGAGAAAAACTCACCTTTTGTTGGTTTGAGTCCTAAACAAACTATTTAGTAAAACGAATTGGGCATTTCTTTTGTCAGTACAAGGGCGCTAGGGCAAAAATTGGTGGTTTTTTAGCCGTTAGACTCCGTTTTATTGGTATTTTTTTTAGCCGTTAGAAACTGTTTAAACTGTTACTTATCTGTTCTGTTATGTGCTGGCTTGACTTTTTCAGTTTTCCCGTCTATATACGCCAAAAATACTGCTGTGACCAACGGTCCAATCGTACGTAAAGAAGTACTGTATCCTATATTTGCCTCGTGACCGCTTACGTAAGCGTACGCGTCGGTTAATAAATTAATAGGTTAATCCAAATCCCCTGAATAACCATTCTTGTTTTTTATTTTTTATTTTTTTGTCAGTGTGGTCTTCTCTATAACATGCAATAAAGTGTTTGTTGTCATGCTTTTTCAACAAAATGTTCATTTAATTTGTATAATCCCACCTTAAATTAGTATTCCTTCATGAGAGTAGCAAGACAATTGGTGCCCATCAACTGAACAAAAGAAAGTGTGCAAGGAAGTCTGGTAGTAAAGGTTAATGACGTCGTATTGCAAACGTCCCATTACGCTCCGCGGTCCCTGATAAGTAATGCATAGGCTTGAACAACTATTCAATGTTTGCAAGAAAAAAAGACTTCTAAGAAACCTTACCTAAGTAGTACCTGAACTCAAATTTCCATAACGATAACTGTTTTTCCCCCCAGCAACGTAACTTATTTATGTTACTATTTTTGACTTGAGTTTTGCTGAATCAGCAATTCAATTGTGTTAAAATGTAATGACACTGCAGAATATGTTTCAAAGTTTTCAAAGTCGGACGGAAATTTTGATAGAAGCGGAATGAAGCAACAAGTTGTTCAGATAGTATACACTTTCTGCATCCTTCTTTCGGCAAAAAAGGTAGGAGAAAAAAATATAACTATTATACACCACATTAACAGATATAGCCAGTTTATTACTTGAAGCTGTGATCATTCTAACGAGACCGAATAATACATGAATCACAAATGATCGCTTATTTAGACGATGACTTTTTATTTCGCCTGTCTCTTAAATTTTACCAGAGAAAAGAGAAAAATAGACCTAATTTAAATTAGTTACCATTTTTAACTTGAGAATACATGGAATGCACGACCGAGATTTTTTGCTGACATCAGCAAGTATTCAATTGTGTTAAAATATAATGAAGTGCAGAATTTTCAAAGTCGGCCAGAAATTTTGATAGAAAAATGAAGCAACAAGTTGTTGAGATAGTATACACTTTCTGCATCCTTCTTTCGGCAAAAAAGGTAGGAGAAAAAAATATAACCATTATACACCACATTAACAGATATAGCCAGTTTATTACTTGAAGCTGTGATCATTCTAACGAGACCGAATAATACATGAATCACAAATGATCGCTTATTTGGACGACGACTTTTTATTTCGCCTGTCTCTTAAATTTTACCAGAGAAAAGAGAAAAATAGACCTAATTTAAATTAGTTACCATTTTTAACTTGAGAATACATGGAATGCACGACCGAGATTTTTTGCTGAATCAGCAATTCAATTGTGTTAAAATGTAATGACACTGCAGAATATGTTTCAAAGTTTTCAAAGTCGGACGGAAATTTTGATAGAAGCGGAATGAAGCAACAAGTTGTTCAGATAGTATACACTTTCTGCATCCTTCTTTCGGCAAAAAAGGTAGGAGAAAAAAATATAACTATTATACACCACATTAACAGATATAGCCAGTTTATTACTTGAAGCTGTGATCATTCTAACGAGACCGAATAATACATGAATCACAAATGATCGCTTATTTAGACGGCGACTATTTAGTTCGTCTGTCTCGTAAACTTTGCCAGAGAAATGACTAAAACAGATCTAATTTGAATCGGTTTAAAGCTAGAAAAGTATGTATCTTACAGTCAAACAAGCTCACGCGTTGACCCCTAGAGTCGATTGATGATTTGAATTTTCGAATTTTGATTTCATTATTCAGTTGAAATTTGCAACGTCGAAAACGAAGATATGAAAATTCCAATCAACTTTAAATTCAATATACGACATTTTGATTGGTTAATCAGTGCTAACACAGGAAGACTAAGAAAACATGGCGGCCAGAAATAGTCTTGGCCGTGTTTATGTGCCGGGAAGGCCTTTACCTGATATTATTCGACAGGAAATTGTTCATCTCAGCAATAGCGGATTGTCCAATAAAGCAATTTCGTGACAACTGAAAATTTCTAGTTGGGGAGTCCAGAAAATACTTCAACATTATCGACGACATGGAACTGTGTCTCCATTTCGCTCAAGGCTGTGGTGTTCCCTACAAAATTTATCCTCCAAGTAATTGAGGCGTGGAAATTACAAAACCTAGTGTGTATGCTTATGAAATAAGAGAGCGACTTCTGCTCGAAGGTATCTGTAATTTAGATGATTTACCTTCTTCATCACGAGTCGAATAATGAACTGAATTTTCATTTGAATATTGCAATATTGCATTGTTCCGGTTCGTACGTATAAAAGGAATAATTGACTAATGATTTCATTAATCGACTCTAGGGGTCAACGCTTGAGCTGGTTTGACTGTAATAACAAATCTATTAAGCAAACAAATTGCATCAAATATTTAGGAATTTATATTGACTCAAATCTAAGTTGGAAACCACAAGAAGAATATATTGCCAAAAAAATCAAATGCAGTATTGGTCTATTATCAAAACTTCGCTACTATGCGAATTCAAGGATTTTGAATAATTTGTATTATGCTTTAATTTACCCTTTCTTAATGTATGGTATAATAGCATGGGGAAATACCTATCAAACTACATTAAAACCTTTATATTTATTTTTGATGAGCATTCAAGCCCTATATTTAAAGTGCAACTACGACGAAAATCGCTCAACTTGGATTCAGCTGAAACTTCCTAAGAATACGCTTTAAAGGTCCAATAATCACTGTATGAAGTGTTTTCTCGATATTCAGGACGAAAGTATGATATTTTTACGATTATTTTTTGGAGTCTGTGACGTCATACACTCAACATCGAACATCGCTCCATACATTTCTTCGTAGTTTATGATCAAAATATCAGTAGTAAAGGGAGAAAGAAATACCCAAACACCCCAAAATATAAATTATAGTCACAAGTAATGTGAAATAAGCACATTAGCCACCATTTGGGCTTCATAGGAATAAAATAAATTAAGGATTTATATACAAAGAAATATATGTAGCAATGTTTGATGTTGAGTGTATGACGTCACAGACTCCAAAAAATAATCGTAAAAATATCACACTTTCGTCCACAGGGAGCCCGGCTTTAGAATTTGTACATGAATAAAAAAAATCAATAAGTGCTTTATTGGGTTTCCTGTGTTTATAATTTGTTCATGAATAAAAAAAATCAGTAAGTGCTTTATTGGGTTTCCTGTGTCATTTGAGATTTGAAACTGAAGACGCTGATACGTTGAATTTCCGGTAATCGTACTAACCAGTAACTTGATAGCAGATTAACGTAACGTGATAGCAGGAGTAATGTAAGTAACTCGAGAGCAGCTTATAATTCAAATTTAACGTATTAGTGTAACGTACTCTCTAGTAAGTGGTAAGAAAGAGAGACTTCTCTCTTTCTTACCATTTACTAGGACGTGCGTTACACTGATACGTTACGTTAATCTGCTATCAAGTTACTGGTTAGTACGATTACCGGAAATTCAACGTATCAGCGTCTGGTTTCAAATCTCAAATGACACAGGAAACCCAATAAAGCACTTACTGATTTTTTTATTCATGTACAAATTCTAAAGCCGGGCTCCCTGTGTTTCGTCCTGAATATCGAGAAAACACTTTATACAGTGATTATTGGACCTTTAAAGAGTATTCTTAGGAAGTTTCAGCTGAATCCAAGTTTGAGCGATTTTCGTCATAGTAGCACTTTAAACAATTAAATTTCATTAAAATCTTTGATCTTGTAATTTTCAAAATATCAACTTTCATGTACAAATTTAATAATAAGTTATTACCCTGTACCTTTGAATCATTTTTTACTACTGTTGATAAGGTGCATGGATCAACACAAGAGCAGCAACAAAAAAGTCTTTTTATTTACCCAAGGCTAGAACTAATTATGGAATATTTAACATACGATTTCAAGGACCTAAAATCTGGAATTTTATTGATGAATCATTTAAGAAATTGTCTCTTTATCAATTTAAGAAAAAGCTGAAAATTGATTTAATTTCTAAATATTAAGATCAAGTTTTAATGCTTTTACAAATTAACTTAAATATACTGTAAAGACTGATGATGCTCTTGTGTGCTGCGTGTGTATTTGTATAGTTTTTGTCTTTTTTGTCACTTTCTCAATCATATTGACTTTTTGCCTATGTGTTTATACGGTGTGTTATTTGCTCATTATTATAATTGTAAATAGCAGAAATCCCGACCCTAAATGTAATTAATTTTAATTAAGAATATGTAAACCGACTTCCAAGCACTTTTAGCTTTCCACTTTTTTTTGGAAGTTGGTACCCCTCAATCTGTCTAACATATAACAATGTATCAAATTAGAAAATAATGTAATAATGGGTACAAATATAGTTATTCTTCATTATACACTTGCTTTTCTTGCAGCTTGTCGATTGCAAACAACATACCTGTTCCAAGAACCAATACGTCATCATCGATGATCAGGGAAGAAAATCTTGCTTGACGTGTAACGATTGTCCTTCTGGGAGGGGTCTCTATCCTCCTTGTGGTAGCGAACTGTACCACACTGCTCGCATAGACTGTTTTCCCTGCACTGAAAACACTTATTCAGACGAGTATGGCCCAAGCTCTTGTAAGTCGTGTGGAATTTGCTCGTCCCATGAAATAGTAAATAACAATTGCACGGCATCCCAAAATACCAATTGTTCCAAAGCATGTGTCCGGGGGTATTACTATGATACAACCACACATGGCTGTCAGCAATGCTCTGAATGCTGTGGCAATGGTGAAGACATTAGAATTGAGGAATGCAAGAAACATGACATGCCACGTTCGAAGCAGTGTTCTGTTCATCAAAGTCAACATTGCAAGAAAGGTACTACTACGTCATCTCCCGGTGGATTGCAACCTCACGACCATGATTCTGGACAGCAAACCACTTGGATTATAGGTCTGGTCTTTGGAATCATCGCGATAATCGTAATAACCGTAATAATAATCATATTAACAAGAACTGGAAGAATTCACGTACCACGTAGGAAAAGGAATGATGTCGAGGCAGAAAATGTCAGCTTCAACAGCAATCTGTTCGACAACTTGTCAGGTAAGCCGTTACGTTAAAAATGTGTTAATAGAGTTTTAGATTGACTTTTTTCCTCCCCGCAAACGGCAAACGTGACCACATTTTCATAGTTTTCGTGTATTTTACTTTACCTTTTACAAACCTTCTCACCAAGCGCAAATACTCTTTTGTTTTTCTACTACTTGGACTATTTTGCGATTCTTTTTCAGTAATTTAAAATAATTTTTTACTGGTCAACTGACGTTTCACGTTTGCCGTGAACGTAAATCTAAAACTCTCTATTCACTAGCCAGGAAATCCGCATACAAGGGAAAAACTGTGCCCGAGGTCTTGAATGTGAATCGAATTGAATTATTCGTTTGAATATAAAGACCAAGGGAACAGTTTTTCCCTATCGAGACCGACTTAAAGCTGGTAAGAAACTACCGACCGCTCGCGCAGCCAATCAGAGCGCGCGATTTTTAGGATACCGGACCGGGGGGAAAATATACTTTTTATTGCTCTTGTTTTTGATCGACTGCAAAAGACGGACTTATTAGCCTCGCTTTGTATTAGCTATTTATGTACTGTTTAATAAACGAGCAGGAGTGTTTAATCGAGGAGGAAAACGACACATCAAGCAAATCCAAGTCACATGTGTGAGTGGCTTAGCCGGAAATCGCGGAACCCGCATCTCCAGTTGTGAACTACATAGCGGTGTCCAAAGCTGTGAGAGAGCGCCATAGCAGCGCATGCCATCGTGAAAACACAGCCTAGCTGAACGGAAGCCTGGTTGGTTTCCATGACAATTTTCCTATCAATTTTAATTCCAGCCCAAACAAACTCTAATAACTCATTATATTTTTAGCTTCACTGCATGATGACCCAGACACAATAACGCCAATAGAATGTATCTTGGAAACAAGCATTGGAGAGGCACCCAATGTAGGACCCCTAAAGACAAGTTTAAAAATCCTCCTCGATCCTTCAAGGTCCTTCGGGGGAGACATCAAGTCTCTCGCTGATGCCTTCGGGTACAACGGTAATAAAATAGATTTTTTGATGAAAGAATCACATGGGTCACCAACTGAGGAACTGTTGCGTGCTAAAGGACATAAAAGTATCAAATATCTTCTGGAAAAACTGGTTTACATTGAAAGGGAGGATGCTGCTAGAAAGCTTAGAGAATACATTAAGTCGCAGAACTGCGAGTGCGAACGTTGTAAATAGAGTTGATTTTTTTATATTTCGATTGTGATTCATTCTCAGAGGACTGAGCTACACATGTAGATTGTGTGAAGCCTGGTTCTTACACTAGCGACGAAATTCAAGCACATGCAAGTCCATGTTCAGGAGAGTAGGCAGAGGGGACTAGCTCTCCCCAAACTCCCAACCGGGCCTTCGAAGAAACAAAATGGCGGCTTTTTATAATTTATACAGTGTTTTTCAATATTTTTTTCAGTAAACATAAAACGTAAAACGTAATGCTGGGTTCTTTAGGATCTTTTTGGATCGACATTTCAGAAGCTTCAACAAAATGGCGGATTTTTGAATTCGATTCGACCGCCCCTACGAAATAGACCGCCAGTATTATCACGATTCATGCCTACACTTCCAGAATCCCTTATTGGAGTTTTAACAATTGAACATATATGAAAAGAGATCTTGAAAAGAAGGAATGTGGTAGTTCATGTATACCTAGGCTAGGGTCTATTGCGTAAATTGCAATATAATTATAAAGTAAAACTTTATTTGAAATTAATAAGAAGTGTGTATGATCAGTTATTAGCAAAAAGTAAGAAAAATATGATAATACAAATATATAAAAATATCTACTTGCACCCGGTTTCTAGCGCACGCTGGCTTCATGCATGAGCGCGAAATTCGTAATTTGTTGACGCAATTTGTTGGTATGTCGAACTCTTATTTACCACGGTTCTCGACCAATCAGAAAGTGTGAAAAATTACATTTGTGATTAAAAAAAATCATTTAAAACATTTTTTGCTTTATTTTAGTGGACCCAGAATAATAATAAACAAATAAAACAGCTTTTCCGTGATCCGTTCAGTAATGAAGCACGCAGGAAGTTGCGTAAGCACGAAAGAAGTGTAAGGAGAAAAACGAGCCGTAGGCGAGTGCTTCTGAACACTTCTTGAGTGCTTATAACGGAGCGAGGAGATAGATATAATACACCTAAATCCAAAATGGCGTATCCAGGGGCAATCTTACAAATTTTCAGTATTTTCTTATAATTTGATGCTGCAAAATCGTCGCGTTCCTGAATGTAAGAAGAAAAGAAAGACAGAACAAGTGAACAAGTGTATACTTTGCATTGACACTATGTTATTTCTCTGCATTTGGCCCTGGATGCCTCATTTTTATGTAACACACTCGGCCTTGCGCCATTTTGGACTTAGGTGTATAGATATAATAAAGAAAAGTTATAAATCAATCAATTTCTCAGTATGGCTTTTAATGATTATAACCTGAGTATCAGGCTCTCCCCTTGGGCCTGATAATGGTTATCTATATAACTAAATAAGTCCTCAAAACTATGTAATTAAGCGCAGTGCATTGTTGGGATCCCTATGTACATTTTCCACATGGAAACTTTGCACACAGGAAACCCAACCAGCTGATCTGAAATAGTGACGTAGAAATGACATCACTGCAAAACTGAGGTGTCATGAAGCCTGTGAAACTTTGACCTGCGAAAAATCAAAAAATCAATATTTTCAAGATGGCGGCGAAAACGAGAGAGACTGTGGACGAGTATTTTGGTTCCCAAAGCACGCTGGGTCCAAGTTTTCGGGACCCATAAGTCCTTTCGGTCATTGTACCGTTACAGTCTCTAAGCGTGGAGACGGAACGGACGAGCGAGAGACTGTGGAAGAGTCTAAAACTTGTGTTATCAACTTCTTGTTACCAGCTCTTTTTTTTTTCATTTGGTGGCCTGGAAATCAATAATTTCAACCAAGAGGAAAAGTGACACATCAGTTTTTCAAATTTTCTCGACTCTGATTGGCTAACATTGTCTCTCAGATCAGCTGGAAGGAAAGTACAATAAAAATTGGTAGGCCCCTTAAAAAGGTTAAAATTTATCTGATTGGCACCCTACTGCGAACAGGGACACACACGTGCAAAAATTGTTTAGATATAAACTACAAATCCCCATACATACCTTTGTACATGTAATGATTGTAATTAGGGACCGGTTAGGCATCAGTCGATCTTTAATCTTTATGATTCATGATGTTGCAACAAAATTAAGTCTTCCGAAAACTCCTCCCCTCCCCCCTCCTCCCACTCCAATCAAACCCACAAGAGTACCTGACTGGGCCTCCTGTGGTATTATCCAACATGGCGGCCACGATAGGTTTACCAAATGGTATGGGAAGGTACGTTTGTCAGCTACAAAGAGTCACTTTAAACTACTGTAGAGCTGGTGGAAGTAGTAGAGGACTAAGGTACGTAAAACTAGCTGGAATATAACGTTTAAAAGAACTGTCTAGGGGAGTATTTTCATATCAAGAACTTATTTCTCCACAGAGACTTCATCGACCAAAATGTGGTGTCCTTTGCTAAAAGTAATCCACAAGTTGCAGTGTACGTTAGGGAAAGAAATGGTAAACATCCAAGAATAGTAGCAAATTATTGTAAGTATGAATTATGAATTGTTTTAGGGGTAAGGTATAAAGGATATTTTCAGAATATTTCTTTTATTTCATATCACTGTGCTCCCTGACTACAGACTCATTTGTACAGGTTTAGTTCGTTAAGAGCAAAATCATTCATAAAGTCAACTGAAATGTAAAGAATTTTGAACTCAAACAATACCAATGTTTAGAAATCCTACAGGCTATAAATGGTATCTATGAATAGTTAACTTATAAAAGAACCTAAATCTGTGTAAGAGTCTATGGTTGTCAAAAACTGCAGTATACATTGAATAAGAAGGAGGGTTAATTTATTATGGAAATGATTAAGAATAACTGACTTCCCCCTACCCCTCCCCCACCACTTTCAGCATGGCTAGCACACACACTTGAAAACCCAGAGAAAACCCTTTGAATCAAAAGAAAGACTAAAAAAATTCTACTCCCATGTGATGATGACTCTGGGAATTGAACCAGTACAATAGAGGTGAGAGGCATGAGTGTACTACCTTTACACCACCCTTGAATTCCTTGTTTGGTTCCTCTAGTTAAATGCTTCTTTGAAGAGCAGTTTTCATATGACAGCCCAAAGCTCAGTGCTGTATACTAGCCTTGCTGTGACCGTGATGTTTAAAATTTTGATTGGCTTTTTTTTTCCCCTTGTGCAATGTGATTTGTCTGGCATATGCTGTACCATGTTATAACTGCACTTGTGGTGTGAGTTTTTCACCATCATATGGAAACTTCTCTTTCCTCTTACTGAATGATGTATCTTACCTTACTACCCCACTCATTTTCAGCCCCAACACAGTGCACATTTAATAAAGTATTAGTAAAAATACACAGGTGATTATTGAAAATCTGGCACGCTGATTGGTCGAAAACTCATACTATCACAAGATAATCACCTCCAGTGATAATCCAAAATGGCGGCCAGCGGAAAAAAATGTCTTTTATCTTCTTTTTTTTCTTTTTTTGAAAGAATCACCTGTGTATTTATACTAAAACAATTATTTGCCTCAGCCTCAGTGAATATCAGAGAATATTTACCTCGCTGCTCAAAGACTCGCGTCTCTGTAAATATTCCCCCATATTCACTTCGCCTTCGGCGAATAATTGTTAATAAATGTATACTATTTACGTATTGCATTTCTTAACAATAGTAAATGGTAATAGCAAGATCATAGACATCAAGAATATGGAAATAGAAGATATCAGAAAATGGCTGGAAAGACTGCGTGGAGAATCTGGAGTAAAAATAGAGAAAATAAGAAAACCTTGGCATACAGACAATCCTTCTATACAAGGCACATGGACACCATTTACCAACAAACCTTCATTGAAAATGTAGTCATTCTCACTGTAGATGTAAAAAACTGGAATGTAAAGGAGTCTATGTTTGAAAGGGAACGAATGCGCAGTTTTGACATTCCTTTAGTAGTGACAAATGGTTATTCAAACAACCAGGGAACATGGACACCATTTACCAACAAACCCTCATTGAATATGTAGTCATTCTCACTGTAGATGAAGGAGTCTATGAAGGGGAACAACTGCCCACTTTTTACATTTAGTAGTGACAAATGGTTATTCAAACAACCAGGGAACATGGACACCATTTACTGACAAACCTTTGAAAATTTTTCCTGCATACTAGTTTTTAGTAACTCCCTACTCATCTGATGATAATAATGATCATGTTCTTACAAATGAGGATTTCTATATTTTGTTTTATTATATTTTTCTTATTATGTCATACAGTACATGGCATTTATCAATAGACCCATTCCGCTTGGGCACAATGCCTTCCCATTTTCAGACCATGTGTCATTCTCTTAAGAATAAGATTCTTTGTTTGAGTTCTATCCATATTTTCTATATTTTGTTTTATGATATTTTTCATATTATGTCATACAGTACATGGCATTTATCAATAGACCCATTCCGCTTGGGCACAATGCCTTCCCATTTTCAGACCATGTGTCGTTCTCTTAAGAATAAGATTCTTTGTTTGAGTTATATCCATATTCATGTGTCTTCTCGTGTGCAACTGTTAAACAAAGAAATAATACTCTAAGGAACAACACGTGGTCTGAGATGGTAAAACATAATGCCCAAGCTCAAGGTCTATTTTCGGTTATGATTATTTTTGTTTATCAATTTTTTTTTGATTCTTTAGTATTCCGAGGTAGATGAAAAAACTGGGTCGAGTTGGCATTGCAGTGCATTGTGGGATTGTTTAGGGGATGACAATAGACGCCATCTTCGAAATATGTCCCCTATGACAGCCCAAAAATGCACCGCAGTGCACAGGGAACCCAGCTATATTTTTTTGCTTCTTTTAGAAAAGTAACTTTGCTCTTTGTGGGTTTCCTGTGTTGGGATCGATTTCCTATTACATAAGCTGTAATCAGATCTGCGCTCTAGAGAGTGCGTTACCAACGGTTATTGATTTGAATTGAATCGGCTATCAGTTTACAGCTCCGATCTGATCACAGCGCAGATCTGATTACAGCTTAAAAACCGATCACAACACAGGAAACCCACAAAAATCAAAAATAACCTTTCTAAAAGCAGCAAAAAAATATAGCCGGGTTCCCTGTGCACAGTGCCAACTCGAGCCAGTTTTTTTCTCATATTCCGAATGGCTAATATTATCTATTAATGGCATAGTGTTCCTCCTTCAAGACCACGTATCAAATTTTGGATTATTGTCTCCATTTTCCTCCAAATTTAAATTTAAGAGAGAGAAGAGTACGATATGCTGGGCTTTACCAATTCCCATCTGTGTTGCAATCCCACAGAACTTGCAGGCCAACCCAAGTTAACCCCTAACTTCAGGTAGCTTCTCTCTTGTTATTTGGTATTGTTATAAACGTTTTTACATAGTGCTTAAATTTCATTTTCATTCACTTGTTGTATTCTTCGTTTGCACGTTGCGTCATCGCGGCCATGTTGGTGCCATTTAGCGAAAGAGTTCTTATTAAGCCCTGTTTACACTGGCGATTTTTGCTGCGATTTTTGTGACAATTTTCGGAAATATGAAATCTTTTGTCTTATCCTTCAAAAGACACATTCGTCTAGGAAAATCTTGGTATCCTGAAAAAAACTTTACAAGTAAATTCTTTACCATTATTCATTATGGACAAAATCGCAACAAAAAAACAAAAAACAAAACAAAACAAAACAAAAACAAACAAAAAAACAAAACAAAAAACAAAAATAATCGCAGCAAAAATCGCTAGTGTAAACGGGGCTTTAGCATCCATTGTTAACAGCACCACAATGGCTGCCATGTTTTTGTCTTTTGACTCTCTTGGGAATGCATGCTTGTAACCCATCAATTCAACACAACAATACAGTCTCAACTAGTATAAACTAGTCACTGCTTGTTTATCTGTTGTTCTATGACTAATGAAGACTTTTTTAAATCTACACGAAATATTCAAATGTGTGGTTCAATTCGCCCTCGCTGTAGCAATTGCGGTTAGAAACACAAACCATGGTATTTTTACTGTACACATGTTTTGAGCAAGTACCACCAAGAACCGCTTGTTCTGGAAAATAGAAAGATAAAAGTGCCTCTAATTATTTCAAGTAATGTTCAAGATAGATATAGCAAAGTGCAACCTCTGTACACGATAATCTCTTACTCACCCCTGACACTGCTCAAGTACGAGTCATGACTCATAACAGATATAGCAATGCGCAACCTCTGTACACGATAATCTCTTACCCCTGACACTGCTCAAGTACGAGTCATGACTCATAACAGATATAGCAATGCGCAACCTCTGTACACGATAATCTCTTACCCCTGACACTGGTCAAGTACGAGTCATGACTCAACAGATACGGCATTGCGCAACCTCTGTACACGATAATCTCTTACTCACCCCTGACACTGGTCAAGTACGAGTCATGACTCAACAGATACGGCATTGCGCAACCTCTGTACACGATAATCTCTTACTCACCCCTGACACTGGTCAAGTACGAGTCATGACTCAACAGATACGGCACTGCACAATCTCTGTACACGATAATCTCTTACCCCTGACACTGGTCAAGTACGAGTCATGACTCATAACAGATACGGCACTGCACAACCTCTGTACACGATAATCTCTTACTCACCCCTGACACCCGTCAAGTACGAGTCATGACTCATAACAGATACGGCATTGCGCAACCCCTGTCGACTATTGATTTTGCCACCATCTTCGTGAAGTTTCATGGGTAGTTTTACTGGTCTTGCATGGTATTCGAAGAAGGGATTCCATTCTTAAATGAACAAGAAAAGCAAAATGTTGGATCAGATTATTTTGTATCCGGCGACGGAACGACTTCAGAATTGGGCACTGCTAGCAACACAAGTAAAAAAACGTCTGCGCATGCTCGTAACCTGTAAGAAAATTAGTCGAAAACGTCTTTGTGCTATTGTTTAAAAAATGGAGATTTGTTTTCAATCTTGCCTGATAAATGGACTTTTACGAAATGCTAAAACCAAGAAAGGGAAGTATGGGTGGTGTGGAGATGAGAGCGCTTGCCTCTCGCGGTTGCGACCTGGGTTCGATTATCGGACTCGTTGTATGTGAGTAGAGTTGTTTGTTGGTTCTCTCCTGTGCTTCGAGGGATTTTCTCCGGGTTCTACGATTTCCTCCCTCCGCAAAAATCATATTCTAATTCGACTTAGAAAGGGCCTAGATGAAAATTACTCTGTGTAATTCTAGTTACCCTACCAAAACTGACTCACAGATGGAATTTGAATTTAGGTAGTGTTTTAGGGTTTCAAGGGAAAGACCTAACAAAATGACCTAAGAGAACGAATCTGTGGTATTCATACCTCGATCGGATTGTGTTGAAAATATATGCATATTTTTCAGTGTACAATAGAAAGTCCTAAACATTCCAAGATTGCTATCGCTTACCACGAGATGGTGAAAGAAAAGCAGCTGGACTTTCCATTTCCTGTACGTGACGACCAGCATAAACTTGGACATTTCGTCGACTCTGATTGACATTAGAATTAATAAAAAAGGACATATAAATGAGGTTATTACTCACATTATGCTACTCTTCATGCGTCAAGCCACGAGATTGACGTCCGTTGTTCATCTCAACTCTGCAACGGCAGCAGGGTATGGAGGTATGGAGCTAGGGACGTAAAGATGAAGGGAGGTGGGGAGGTATGGACATAGAGAGGTAGGGAGGTATGTAGGTAGGGAAGTACAGAGGTAGGGAGGTAGGAAGGTAAAGAGGTAGGGAGGCAGGGAAGTACAGAGGTAGGGAGGTAGAGAGGTAGGGAGAAATCATGGGTGATTTGCGCTACTAATCCGCCGCCTCTCTCCAATGCGACCCGGGGTTTCGATTCCCGCGGACCCTGTGTTGTATGTGAGTAGAGTTGTTTGTTGGTTCTCTCCTGTGTAGTATGTGAGTAGAGTTGTTTGTTGGTTCTCTCCTGTGTAGTATGTGAGTAGAGTTGTTTGTTGGTTCTCTCCTGTGTAGTATGTGAGTAGAGTTGTTTGTTGGTTCTCTCCTGTGTTGTATGTGAGTAGAGTTGTTTGTTGGTTCTCTCCTGTGTAGTATGTGAGTAGAGTTGTTTGTTGGTTCCCTCCTGTGTAGTATGTGAGTAGAGTTAATTGTTGGTTCTCTCCTGTGTAGTATGTGAGTAGAGTTGATTGTTGGTTCTCTCCTGTGTAGTATGTGAGTAGAGTCGTTTGTTGGTTGTCTCCTGTGTAGTATGTGAGTAGAGTCGTTTAATTTGTTGGTTGTCTCCTGTGTAGTATGTGAGTAGAGTTGTTTGTTGGTTGTCTCTTGTGTAGTATGTGAGTAGAGTTGTTTGTTTGTTCTCTCCTGTGTAGTATGTGAGTAGAGTTGTTTGTTTGTTCTCTCCTGTGTAGTATGTGAGTAGAGTTGTTTTTTGGTTCCCTCCTGTGTTGTATGTGAGTAGAGTTGTTTGTTGCTTCTCTCATGTGGGCTTTTCCTCCGGGTTCTCCGGTTTTTCCTCCCTGCACAAAAATCAACTTCTAAATTCTTCTAAAGTCGATCTATCGGTAGCCTTATCAGATGGTTTGCAAAACCTGTTAAGCTTTATATCCAAATTGAGGCGAGCATGCGCAGAAACTGACTTACTTTTCCCAGACATTTGTCCGCTGACCACTTCTTCCATTGGCGAATCATCTGTTTTTGTACTTCACGGTTGAACATCACGTAAAACAGACACACCACTATACCCTGGGGAAAGGAAATAATGGAAGAAAGTATTGGATATTGCTTCCAGTGCACACCATAAAACAGAACATTATGCTGACAGCATAATTATATTTATGTCGAAACATTATACTGTCGTTAGATCCGGTAATCCAACTAGATGAATCCGCATATCTCAGATCAACCAATAGGATGCTGAATACTGTTAGGTAGCAGTACTTAAGGCGCGTCTAAGTACCACTCGGCCTCTTTCCTATTATTCTCGCAGTTGAGCAAGATCACTTTAAAAATTTTCCTTCCACCACCCCTGCGGCCTACCTGTTGGATTATTGTATTTAGTCAATGTAGGTGTGACGTGTATAATCTCGGCCCTCCTTTGCCGAAGACATAGCTTCTTTGGGTTTTGGTATTTTGTACGATTATATATGTTTATTGATTATTGAACTAGCCACTAGCGTGGCCAAAATTAGTCCAAAACCAATGTCTCCTGTCTTCTCTTTCGCAAACTAGTGCGTCGCGATGCAAGACCCGGACGTTAGTTAAACTTTAGTCTAAATAAATTTACAGAATGTTTCGACATAAAGAATTATTTCAACATGGGAGAGCTACATGGAAAGCATTCAAACCTGCAATGGGTAGAACACATGGGCGTAAATATCGAATCCCGAATCATCGACGGGTGTGAAGATTATGACGAGATAGATGAATCCCATCAAAGGCATCAACACCAGTGCACCTTTGGCCGCCTTCCTGGAAATGGTAAAATCAATTATAACTGATTCTGATTCTGATTCTGATTCTGAAGGCCTTTTTGATATTGTTTCACTTTAGTTTGACTCCAGTAAAACCTCGTTTTCAATAGCGCAGCGCGCTGATTCTAAAAATAGCTTAAAGATTCGGACAAACATTGCATTCTGTTTAACCGCTACGAGGATTATACGAACCGATTTTATTATTTTTACTTAAAGTTACAATAATAACCCATGTAAACTAAGATCAACTGCGATCGGCTGTGAAAATTGTCTGCTGAAAGTAAATTTGTAAGTTTGTTTGTCCGAATTTCGCCTTTGTCTTCGTTTTTATGACGTCACTGCTGCGCTGCGCTATTCAAGTACGATGTTTCTGGCATAATATGATTGCTTCATTAAACCTCTTTATTTCGAACCACGTGTCATTCCCTACAGTATCATTTCTTTGTTTAACAGTTGTTCTTGAGGAGATACATGAATATGGACACAACTCAAACAGAGATTTTTATTTTCTAGAGAATAACACGTGGTCTAGATCTAAAATGGGTAAACATTTTGCCCAAGGTAAAGGAGTCTGAAGAGGATTGTGTTTCAAGTCTCGAAGGGTTAATGTCACGTGGGAGGAGGGATAGTCATTGGATAGTAATCCTCACCATACGATTCTTGCTTCGGAGAAGTTTTCATCCCTCATCTTGCGTATTAGCATTCGAATAATGAACAACATTATTCCAAAATTAATCTTTAGGAAAGACAAATAAATTGTCAAAAAGTGTTACAAACAATGAAAAGATGGAACTTGCCCCATTGACATCTCGTCGTACCTCTCCTCCCCTTCCCTTTTCTTTTCCTCTGTGCTTGCTGTGCTGTGCTGTGCTCGCTTCCCCTCTCCCCTCGTTAGGATAATTTTCAAGAGAATAGAATTAAAATAAGATGTATTATTCCACTTACCACTAGCATAGCTGTCATGGGAGCATAAAGAACTAACATTTCTAATGATTGACCACGGTACGACCAACACCTTCAAGAAAAGTCGTCGACAAAAAATTCAATTATGCATACCACTATTCGTAACTCTGCCACTCCTCTATTTTGAAATTTATTCGAGGTTTGTAAGTAAAAGAGAGTTTGGACAAAAGGCGAAGGATAAACAAAGAAATGAACAGCAAAGGCTGCTATTCAATAATCAAATCTCTTTTATTTATACACGGTAGGCTTTAAAGCTAGAACCTTACACTACTTACTACATTCGAATATTCTATACACACAACTCTCATGTTGATTTTTTTTTATGGGGGAAAGAATACCGGAGAACCCCGACGGGAAAAAGCCCTCGCGGCACAGAAGAGAAACGCATCAAACAAACTCGAACCAGCGACAAAACCCTTTGGAATTATCAAACAAATATAAAAAACAAACATCAAAAGGGAAAATATTTAATCAAAAAAAAAAACAAAAAAAAAACAAACTGCAGGCGTTTTCCGTCAAACTTTCAACATTTAGCAAAATGTCATAACGAAGTTGTTGCTGGAATAGCCACCATATTGAATTTCATTGATACTGAGTGTTTCTCCGCGTTTCTCCGTGTTTGCGGGTGTGTTTCTGGGCCTCATCCCTAGCGGTAAGCGGTAAACCTGACACTAAAGGTCTATAATATTTACTAACCTCTGGTCAGAGCTTGGCATGGTGAACGTGACGGGGACGTAGATGAAAAAGGTCAACAATGCTGGGAAACCTACAAAACCAAATGTAATGAGAAATTCATATCATAGGCCATTCCTTCTTCACCTCCTAGTTTCGATCCCAGATCCCACGCCGGAATGCAGCTCAATTTGGAGAACATAACAATAGGTTTCCAATTCTCAGGAGATTGAAGTGCTTCTAGTTTTGGTCTCGAAATTAAGCTGCTTAGACGTCACACGCAAGGGGTCTATTAATTGTCCACCCAACCAGAGATGTATTGACTACTGAAACAAAGAGATCTTAATTTGTTTTAATGGTTGGCAAGTTTGAACGAGAAAACATTCCTGACGTCAGTGTTTCCAAACAGTTAATATCGTTTCTCAAAAATATGTTTTCTCAAAAACCTTCACCAATTTTTGTATTAGAAGCGAGGCCCAGTTTTCTTGAACACTTTCGCGCATGCGCACACGTTTTGCAGCCCTGTCATAGCTTGACTCACCCCATCCCCACATTAACAAATGCTTGTACTGTAGTCTTGTATCAAAGACGTGAGTAATTCTTCGTAGCAGGACTATAGCTTCATTCAACATCCACGTGACTTCAGCTACAGCAAAGTATCGATTGAAGACCCAGAATGCGTTGCAGAGACCCTTTGAAAAAAACCATGCATATTATTATTATTATTATTGGTTATTTTCTATATGCACTGAGTCGAAATATGGCAACTGTTAAAAAATGGCAAATGGCAGAATTTGTTGTCCAAAGTTCTAATCATTTTAAGATGATGGACAACATTTTCCTAATTTACTAATTTATATCAGTGGTTTTGGTTAGCAGATGGACCCCGAAATACGTCACAACTTAACAGGTCTATTGCATTTGCGCTTAGCTTTATACGCTCCAAGTGCGCATGCGTCAAGCCTACAATGTTGAGTACTTTGCACTTGCGCACGCGTTCAACATTTCCCGCCTTAACTTTAGATAATTTCATTACTTTGCTTAAACATCATCAAAAACATAATTGTTCGTTTTATCAACCATAAAATTTAATAAATATGATTTATAGCTGATAAAACCAACAATTACGAATTTAGCAACAACCAACAGGAGTACCCAACGTCCCCTCCCCCCCCCCCCCCCCCTCAAGGATTTATTGGGACATAAAGTGCATGAATATCTATAGTACACGGCGTATATAACTGTCATTCAACACGCCATTACCTTTAAGCCAATGGTCTTAGATAATCCAGCATAATGGTCCACAAAAAAGAATAATATTCGCATAAAATATGCAAATATAAGGTTTTTATGTAACTTGAAGCGTTCATTCTCCTCATCCCTACAAAAATAGTTAAAAGATGCGTGAAAATTCTTGAGGGACAAGGGATCGGAAGGGCTCCTTTTACTTCTTACTTGTATCAAGTACTTTTCGAGATAGCGCATCTAGCAGCAGTAAGGGGGACTCGCGAAGCGCCGGCATTTGAAAAAATGACATATCGAAAAACCCCAGCCCCCCCTGGGGTTTCGGAGGTAGGTTAAAGGCCCTGCAGGGGGTCTTGCGCGATCCGTCGGCAGCCGCGCGATAAGTCCTTACTGCTGCTGTGTTGGGTACCGTAAACGGAGGTTAAGATATTTGTCGGATATACGATGCATGAATGCACCAATGACTTCTGTGTGATTTGCCTAAGATTCAAAGTTAATATTCCAAAACCCAAGGGTTTCTGGTGTTGTGGTAAAAAAATGCAAATAGAAGACGACACGTCAGCACAGTGTTACGAGTGTGGTAAGAATATTCGTAATGCCGTACCAAATGCTACCAAAGAGCAGTATTACGCCAATGGAGGTCGTACGAAGACCCCATACAAAAGAATTAGTAGAGTGTACAGAATCCCATCGTTTCGGCAACCACTTTCGGCTACCTTTTTTTGTGTTCCAAAAGATGCGCGTGTCCCAAAAGATGTGCATGTGCTATTCAAAAAGCGTCTCAGAATGTTAAGTATAAGGTTGTTAAATTGTTAAGTATGTGCTAAAAAAAAGTGTCTTAGAATGTCGACAACCAGGTTAAATCTTTGTTTAGTATGTGTGGAAACTATTTCAAAGAGTGTCTTAGAATGTCGACAACCATGTTAAATCTTTGTTAAGTATGTGTGGAAACTATTTCAAAGAGTGTCTATAGAAGGTAGAGGCGATTCGCCTCCCCTTCCAACTTGCGACCACATTCGTAGTAGTAGCCAAAAACCTTCTGCTCCTAGATATAGACATGGACTCCCAAAAGAGTATTTCGGTTACATTGCAAGAAATGGGCATACGTGCGAAGAGCAGAGTGTTGGCGCATTTGCTGCTGGACAATGCATGCGACGGGAACTTGCTGCCGGACATATCCAAATGCGACTACCTACGCAACAACGAAGGTACTACCAGTTTGCAGCCCTTGGAAGGATTGCCGCCATTCGTAGACGACATATTCGTATATGGTTTCGTTGCGGAAGAGAATTTGTATGGCAAGAAGCTGCTCTGCAGAAATGCAAAGACAATAGTTGCGCAGATATCTACGGCAGCAACAGTGGCATTTGGTGGGTTTCTGCCCACGAGTATCGTACATACCTGCAAGCAGGGAAAGATCGTAGAAAACATCGCAAAGATAGAAGAGCGCTCCAATGCCAAAGGCAAATGGTATGGAATACACAACACAGATCCTGCTGGATACTTCGTGGCCAAAGTAGACACTTCGGAGCTGCGAATAGAAGATGTCGGGGAAAACGTACGCAAATTCTCCATGGCTTTGTATGGGCAAGGATATGGCATCTACTCCGTGGACTACACACAGGATTTCTCCGGTACTTTGGACAGAGCTGCATTGGTGCGCAGACTGCGGCAAATGGGCTACAAAGAACAAGGAGAAGTTGGTTGGCGCGAAGGTACCATTTTGGACAATACGCATGCCGTCGGGAACCATGTTTGTTCTTGGATGGAAGACGGAAAGAGAACCAAAATATACAACAAGATAGTGTCGAACTTCGAGGCTGGAGAAGTGCAAAACCCAGTAGGAGCAAAGTTGGCAGAGTACGTGGATTGCCCCAACGACCATTTGCGTAGAACATTCCTACGCCCAGACGTGCAAAAAAGAGGATGCACCAGAGTGGAAATATCCATCTATGGCAAAGATTTCTCCAAAGAACACACCAACGCCATCGTGGAAACACTAGAACCTTTGCAGGACATATTCGTAGTACAGCCACCCAAAAACATGTGGTTGGCACTTGCGGAACATTTGGACAGGTGCTTGTGTATTTGCTGCGAGGAGACGAAAGAAATATTCCTAGCTTGGTACTGTAATTTGGAAACCAGACGCATAGCCGGAGTGCGAGTTCGTGGCAACGACAAATGGGAACAATGTGTACTTTGGACCATAGCAGAGTTTGGCCTGCGCAAATGCCCCATATTTCGCATAGATGTGCTTGGTATGGAACCTGTGGAAATAGCTCCGCTGCGCTGCTACACAAAAAACTCGCCTACGGTATTGGCGGAGTCCAAATTCCCCACCCGAGTGCATACAAATGCCCCTGCCATTGCCACAATGCTGCCTCCGACGGAACACGTAGAGTGGATATGGCGTACGAAGAAGGCGCAAAGAATAGGAGTAGAAAAGAGTCTCTTCGGAATACTGGAAGTACCTACGGACCGCAGGATCTCCTTTCTGTCCAAAAGAAAACGACAACAAAGATTGGAAGACATACGAGACGATTTGGAAGGCGACGAGTGGGTAGAAGCCACGCAGAGATACCACGCAGAGCTGTCGGAACAAAAGCAAAACATCCTGCGGCAGAAGGAAGAAGACAGAAAAAGAATAGAAAAAGAATTGGAAAAGTACGAAAAGCTGTTGGATAGGATTTCCAAAAGAACAGACAATCTGCGTAGATTGTTCTTTGGAAAAGAAAGCTCGTTTGGTCCAGAGACGCCCAGAGCCAAAGTGCATAGGATGGACCAAATACCCGCAGGAGACTACAAAATACTAGGATATGCGATCCCCAGAGACTTGGATGCTGGCTGGTCGGCAAGGGGGCACCGAGTAGTATTGCGGAGGAATAGAGAAACGTCTGTGGCATGGGCCACGGAAGCCCTATTGGAGGCATTGTCAGCTGGAAAGTTCGAAGCCAACGGCAACATACGCACTGCCATACCAGGAGAAGAAATATTGCTAGAGTGGAAAAATGGCATAGCAACTGTCTTCGTACCGGAAGGACCAGGCTTGGACACATACCACGAGTTGGCCAGAAAAATAGACCACAAAATGCCGCAGAATCCAGGAAAGCTACTGGAAGTTCCAGCGCCACCGAACAAAGAATGTACGCAGGCTTTGCGCATGCAGCCGGGCGAATACCAATGCTGGCGCTACGCAAAAGCCACATACAGAAAAAAAGAAAGGACAATACTGTTCCTTTCCGAGCTATGTTCGGAGTGCGTATTGGAGGGCTGCACGGTAGAACATGCAACCACTCCGGTCTGGGGACACTTCTTGGACGAGCAAAAGATAGACTGGACATCTCCAGCGCCTTTGTATTGCAAAATAGGCAGAGAAAAGACTACCAAAGCAAAGAAGAAAGACAGAATAGTGCACGTGTCCGCAAAGGGCGTCGATCTGGTAGACGCCCTTTCTACTCCATCTCCGGAATCTTAGAAGGCCTCTGTGGCCGTTCGAAGTAGACAACCTTTTCCACTGGTTGCTGCATGCGCGCCCAAAGCAATGCTCCAATGCCAAAGATGGCAAATACTATATTCCCGGCTATTTGCCAGTCTATCTTCGTGGATATTTCCTCCACTTCGTCCTCTAGGTTTTCCTCGCTGTAGTAGCCATCCTCGTCGCTACCAGGTGGTTGTATCTTGGACGACAGCTCCGCACGAAGCTTTTCTAGATCGTCCACGCGGTCTAGCAATTCTTTTTTTGTGGTTGCAAGTTCGGCCAGCAATTCCTCCTTTGCTTTTCCTAGGTCGTCCAAAACAATGGCAAAGGAATCCTGCACTTCTAGGAAATGCTTCTGCAAATCTGTCGTAGGTGGCGTTTCTGGAATTGCAGGCGTCGCATTGTTTTCCTGCTCTATCCTGCGTATTTTGGGAATACCCACACCATACTTCTTGGCTACCTTTTGCAGCCCCATTCCATTCTTCCTGTCTTCCAAAAGGTCTGCGATCTCCTCTTTGGATAGTATCTTGGGTGTGGCCATATATGTAGGTAGATACGGAACATACCCTATGTTTGTCCATGGAATACCCTATGGATCCATATGGTAGATACCTGTTTGTCCACAGATATAGACATGTATTTGTATATAGCCATAGGCATAGCTGGATACATGCTAGGAAAACAGCGCACGATAGAAATCCTTTTGGATGTGGTAGGTGGCTTGTACAGAGCGCAGGAGACAATAGGCAACATTCGAATTCCGGGCTACGTAGCTGCACCATTGCGGGTGGCCCTACAAAGAAGGTAGAAGGGGCCTCCATTCTCTTCGGGCAAACTATTCCAAAGAGTGTCTTAGAATGTCGACAATAAGGTTAAATCTTTGTTAAGGATACCTGGAAACTATTCCAAAGAGTGTCTCAGAATGTCGACAATAAGGTTAAATCTTTGTTAAGACACTCTTTGGAATAGTTTCCATATATACTTAACAAAGATTTAACCTTAATTGTTAACATTCTGAGACACTCTTTTGGAACACACATACGCATCTTTTGGAACATGGATCTACATCTTTTGGGGACACACATACGCATCTTTTGGAACACGCAAAGACACTCTTTTGGGGACACCAAAAAAAGGTAGTCGTGTCGAGGCACTTCTATTTTGGGAAGCGTCGCAAACCACGACACAGACATCTTTTGGGACAGCAATGCACATCTTTTGGAACACAAAAAAAAGGTAGCCGGCCGGGAAAATGGGATTCTGTACACTCTAACATACTTAACAAAGATTTAACCTTATTGTCGACATTCTAAGACACTCTTTGAAATAGTTTCCACGCATACTTAACAAAGATTTAACCTTATTGTCGACATTCTACGGGGGATATCCGGATCGACACCTTTTGGGACGCGAGAAAAGGTAGTCGTGTCGAGGCACTGACAATCCATACACTCTTCTATGGGACACGCAATGCACATCTTTCGGGACAGCAATGCACATCTTTTGGGACAGCAATGCACATCTTTTGGAACACAAAAAAAGGTAGCCGAAAGTGGTTGCCGAAACAATGGGATTCTGTACACTCTACTAAAAGAACTCTCTTACTAACTTCCCTACGCAGTTACCGGGATGTCGCATCGGTTTCAACTTCTTAACGTCTGGCGTCTTTATCTTGTACGCACCGTAAATGACTACGGTAACCGGGTAAGCAACCTCGTAGAACAGCATGTCTATTCCTACCAATGCTCCCGGGCGTGTGTTTTCGTTTAAGACAAACAGGTCCTTCTTACCAGACGCCCTGATAGGATTGCGCCCCTTTTCTATCATCCACTCGCCGTCTAAATACTTTATGAACGTTAGCTCCAACCGGTAGTTACCTTCGGGTATTAAGTTAATTATTCTTTCTGCTCTTTCTTCTGTCATCGTCTCGTCTGTATCTCCCTCCATAAATGTTGTGAAGGCAAAGTCCGCATCCAGGCGATCCAACACCTGAGTTCTCAGTCGGCGCACAGTTTTGTTACGAATGCTTTTGATGGTGTCCATCTATATCTAAGGAATATTTTAACCTCCGTTTGCGGTACCCAACACAGCAGCAGTAAGGACTTATCGCGCGGCTGCCGACGGATCGCGCAAGACCCCCTGCAGGGCCTTTAACCTACCTCCGAAACCCCAGGGGGGGCTGGGGTTTTTCGATATGTCATTTTTTCAAATGCCGGCGCTTCGCGAGTCCCCCTTACTACTGCTCATCTAGCTAACAGTATTCCTCAGTAAAACCATAAGGAACTATATCAATAGAAAAAGAACAACAAACAAACAAACAAAAAGTACTTGATACAAGTATACATAATAATTTAGTAACAATTATTCGCCGAATTGAAGGCGAAATGATTATCGGTGGAATGTTTGAGGTAAGTATCACCATAATCACTGAGCCTGAGGGGAATATTATTATTATTATTATTATTATTATTATTATTATTATTATTATTATTATTATTATTATTATTAATTGTTTTAGTATAATTTTCGAGTTGAATATCAGAGAAAAGTCGAAATTCAGGATAAAAAAAAGCGGTTTACCATTACTTCCGATCTGGAAAACTTTGGAAAACCTCATAATCACCGCTCCAGCGGTTATTACTGATCGTCTCTAAATCACCAGTCGCTCAACCAATCACAGCTCGAGAAACTCTATTCAAGTCTAAAATTATACTAATAAGGTAATATCAAAAATGTCTGTCTATAACTTCAAAACAGTAAAGATTGGTACACCTCTTTTTGTTATTCTCTTTTTTTTTTTTTTTTCCTTTCATATATATACGTATAATATTTTCAATTAGCTGTAGATTTGTGGCAAACGGCTGTTCAATATTTTACTTACCCTGCGAAGTAAGCGTTGTTATGGGATTGTTTTTATATCTATTATTAGCAAATGTAACCAGGACCATACTTCCAGACATCGAATGCTGAACCGTCGTATGGACTTACGGCTACGCTGGAGATTTCGACCCCAACACCGCTATCCCGGTAGGAATTACAGACTGATCAGGAAGCTCGGCCGAAGCCTAAGGGAGAGGTTAGTCGGCCCCTAGACCGTATATGATTAACCCCTTGCTATGACCAGCAGACCCAGTATGTCGTTTGTGTCGCTGATGACTAAGTCCTTATGTTCACTCCTTTCCATGTGGGACGCGTTTTTGTTGGAAAAAAAAAAAAAAACAAAAAAAAAAACAAAAACAAAAAACAAAAAACAAAAAACAAAAAACAAAAAACTAGTATTCGCGTCGCATATATATCAGTTAAAAGATAGCACGAAAATTTTGTCGCGTGGACTCAATCTGAAGTCACTGGTTCTACGATGACGGACGCAACAGAGCTAATACGCATGACCCGGCAGCTCCTGGACTTAGTCCAAAATAGACGAATCGCATTTCTTTCTGTATATAAAACTGCTTTTTAGTGTTTTTCATTGTCTCTTTTGAAAAACTGAATAACTCTTCAAATCGGGTACATATTGACTACAAAAAGCTCGATTTTACTTCTACAGGCCGCTCAATTCACCGAAATCGAGGAAAGGAGAGGCTGCACTTACGTGACGTCACGCCGAACAGCAAAGAAAGTAGCCTGGGGACGAAAAAATTAAAATACAAACAAACAAAAAAAACAAAACAAAACAAAAGAAAAAAAACAAAACAACAACAACAACAAAATAAAATACAATGAAAAATAAAAATAAAAAGATTTACTTACGAAATGATGAGAAGCACCATCAAGGAGAGAAGCGAAGACACAAAGGAAATCCAGCTACATGTAACAAACACCTGACTCTGTCCCATGTACCGTTCTTTGGATTGCAGTTGTAGTCCTGTCTGCACAGGGGAAACATCAACAGAAAGAAGTAAGTAAAAATTAAATGAGAAAGAAAAAGTGAAAACAAATTACGGAGCAGCTCAGTTATACCGCAGATTTCAAGGAATCTTGCGTGAAGGAATCTTGCTTGTTATATCGAGGAAGGAATAGCGATAGGTTTATTTTGATTTTTGTTGTTGCTTCATTTTTTTTTTTTTTTTTTTTTTTTGGTTTGTTTATTGCTCGTTTGTTCAATCAGCCCAGAGTTTGTTTCAGGGTTTGATCTGTGAGTTAGCCATGCCCTGACTTTGATCAGCCCAGAGGTTGTTTCAGGGTTCAATCTGTGAGTTAGCCGTGCCCTGACTTAGATCAGCCCAGAGGTTGTTTCAGGGTTCAATCTGTGAGTTAGCCGTGCCCTGACTTTGATCAGCGCAGGGGTTGTTTCAGGGTTCAATCTGTGAGTTAGCCATGTCTTGACTTAGATCAGCCCAGAGGTTGTTTCAGGGTTTGAACTGTGAGTTAGCCATGTCTTGACTTAGATCAGCCCAGAGGTTGTTTCAGGGTTCAATCTGTGAGTTAGCCATGTCTTGACTTAGATCAGCCCAGAGGTTGTTTCAGGGTTTGAACTGTGAGTTAGCCATGCCTTGACTTAGGTCAGCTCCGGCTTCAACAATCAGTGTGAATTAGCTGTGCCATGACTTTGATCATCCAAGATATAGTATCAGGATTCGCCATGGTTCAAATCATTTCCAAATACTGAGGGAAACTTACCATGTTCATTTCTCGTGTTATTCCAAGAATGACGTCTTCAGTCTCTTCTGTGAGCTTGATCCTCTTCCTGCTAGTCTCCTTCAAGATAAATCTGCTTCTCTTCTGCCTGTTATCTGTAGGATTGTCAACTCATCTCTCATAAATGGTTCTGTCCCTCCTTCTTTAAAAACTGGTATTGTCAAACCTCTTCTTAAGAAATCATCGTTGGATCATGAAAAACTCGTTAATTACCGTCCTGTATCAAATCTTAAGACTGTCTCTAAAATTATTGGAAAAGTTGTTGCTGATCAACTTTGTGCTTATTTGTCATCTAACAACATGCATGAACCTCTTCAGTCTGCTTATAAACAACTTCATAGCTGTGAAACTGCCCTGACTCGTGTCCATAATGACATCCTTAAAGAAATTGATAATCGTTCTGGTGTTGCTATGGTTCTTCTGGATCTATCTGCAGCTTTTGACACTGTTGATCACACTATTCTTCTTGATCGTATGTATTCAAAGTTTGGAATTTGTGGAACAGCTCTTAAATGGTTTAAGTCATATCTCTGTAATCGTTTGCAGTATGTTTCTGTTCATGGTTCGTTCTCTAAAATTGTTGATATAAATTGTGGTGTACCCCAAGGTTCGGTCCTTGGTCCGCTTCTCTACTTGTTGTACACGTCACCACTAGCTGATATTCTCCGTCGTCACAAAATGTCCTTCCATTTCTTCGCTGATGACACCCAATTATTTATGCCTTTCAGTTGCAATGATGATATTTCTACTGACTTAACTATAAAAAGAATTGAAGCCTGTCTCTGTGAAATAAATGACTGGATGACTGAAAATAAACTTAAACTTAACAAAGAAAAAACTAAACTCCTTATCTTGTCCTCGAAGTATAATCCTCATCTGTCTACTCCTCTTCTACACTTTGGCGATCAGGTTATCAAACCATCCTGTAATGAAAGAAATATTGGCGTAATCTTTGATTCTGTGATGTCAATGGTTCCTCATGTTAATAATATCTGTAAGACGTCGTTCTATCATTTGCGTAACATTGCTCGTATTCGTAAATTTATCTCCGTCCATACTACTGAAAGACTTGTCCATGCTTTTGTGACATCCAGGCTTGATAATTGTAATTCTCTTCTATATGGTTTACCTAATGCTCAAATTGATAAATTACAGTATGTTTTGAACTCTGCTGCTCGTCTTGTAACTCTCTCCAAGAAGTATAATCACATCACTCCTGTCCTTTGTTCTCTGCATTGGCTTCCTGTGAAACATCGCATCAATTTCAAGATTCTACTCCTCACTTTCAAAGCACTTCATGGTCTGGCTCCTGTCTACTTGTCTGATCTCATAACTGTGTATAAACCTAAAAGAACTCTCCGCTCATCCAAGGAACTGCTTCTTGTTACTTGTCCGTACAATCTTAAATCTTATGGTTATCGTTGTTTTTCTGTGTCTGCTCCTGTTCTATGGAATTCACTACCGTCTCCTCTTAGAAACACTTCATGTCTAAAAACTTTTAAGAAAGACCTTAAGACTCATTTGTTTAAACTAGCTTTTGAATTATAATTTATATATATTTTACAGCGCTTAGAGCCGACTTGTATAGGCGCTATATAAATCATATTATATTATTATTATATTATTCTTTCGTTAGCCTCTTGCACATGCTGAAGTTCATCGGTTCCCACACTCCTGTTTCATTACACCTTCGAGTTATGAATTCTGTTAACACCCAAATAAAAATTATCCAGCATAATTAGTGAATCATGTTAGTCATCGCGATAATTGTATACCCGATCTGATTATCTGGGATCCAAACTAAGCTTCCTTGGCTAGAGTACAGTTAAGAAAAGATAACTAGCTAACAACTAGTGTGAGCTGCGTCGGTGTTTCTAATGGAACAGTAATGATAAAAGGGTAAATTGTACACTGTGAAAAGATGAAAAAACTTACTGACGTTTTGGAGTTACTGACGTTTCGTCATTAAGTTTTTTCATTTTTTCATTTTTTCACGGTGTATAATTTAAACTTTTATCTTTACAGTACAGTTAGTACAATAGCAGACGGTGATATCATTGAAACAGAGGCTAAGCGAGGGGGTGGTCTACACTAAACAGGTATCGTAAATCTTCCCTCGCCTTGTTTGTTGGGATACCTTGGGATTTGGCGGGAATTTTCCCGCTAAAAGGTTCTCTCGTTACGCACTGTGGGAAAGGTCTATGTATTGCTTGAAACAGTTTTTGGTCACAGAATTTTTTTTTCTACAACGATGTAAGAATTCGTTTTGGAAAATCCAATATATTTTTAATGATAGACCATTTTTTCCAAAAATATAAACTGTGTCAGAGAAAAGTCACGTGTTAATTTATTCGGCCTGCACAGATAAATTAGCCTTTACCTAAACGAACAAGGGACTGCAAAGAAATTTCTCAAATTTGATTCAAAAACAAACCATACCACAAGAAAGATCACAAAAAAGTACAACTTGAAAAATTCATATTGCCTGGGCAAGTTTGTAATAAAATTATGATATTTATAAACAATTGCAAAAGCAATAGAGAAAATGTATGTGTGGCTTGACGGTTTGGATGAACACCATACATTCCTTTGTAATTTCAGCAGGGTTTGAATGCTAATAACATTGCAAAACATTCTGAACTTGGCCAACAAGCTTATTGTAAGTTGTTTTTTCTTGTGATGGGGTTACGTTTTCTGAAACATTTACTGAATTGATTTTTCGAACATGGACCCAGTCCCTTGCTCGTTTAAGTTAAAAGGATGCCTGATCGACGCAAAAGTAGAGCTTGGGTTGCCTGTGGCGTTACACATTTTGCATAATGGTCATCTTTATAAATACCTGTATCGTGGAAGTAGAGGAATGGACAGGGGCGAATAACTGTGAATTGTGCTCTTGCTTGGGGCCAACAGGCGCCAGCGAAGATAATATCACAGTACACATCTCCTGGTCCTGATAAAAACAAAATAACACAATAAGAAGGAAAAGGCTAACTTAGATTCGGATTGAACGCTGAAGTCAGGGCCAGGCTAACTCATAGGATCGAAACCGAGAATGAAACACGCGGGACCCCAGCCCATGCAGACTGTAACTAGAGGCGAATGCACTACTGCTACGGCACCTTTGATCCCCAAGCTAATAGGGTTTAAAAAAGGGAATGAATTTATCGTTCTTAATCTATTTGTCAAGTCCATGCAATGTCTATTATATTTTATGTAGGTTTTGCACCATCACGTGCCCAAGCCCATAATACAGCTTGGGGTGCCTGTGGTTAGATGGAAGAACAATAAAATCCCTTTGCTCTCGGGAATTGAATTCTTTCTTATGTAAGACGATTGAATTGTTCCTGCCATCTAACATGGCTGCCGTCGCGTGATGGTACAAAACCTCTATTATACTTCCGTTTCTGTAAATTTGCTGTTATGCTCATGTCAGGATTCCATTTAAACTAGCCTTGCTAAACTGAATGTTTCTGTATAAATATTGACTTAAAATAGAAAAAATTCCTTAATTACATAGAAAAATTGAAGCATTTACGTATGACATACGTTTTATCTTCCTAAGGTGAAATACATTTTACCGCACATCAGTTTGTTCTCCTCGTTTCGACTTATTCAAGATTCATTCTCAAGAGCGTTTTTTATAAGCAAACTAAAGTCTTTAGTTCTTAAGATTTACTTACTTAAATTGTCGATATAGTTATCGGTGTTTTTGTAGCACAAATCACTCACGTAGTTGTAAATATCTTCAAAGTCCTGCCCTTTCACCTGACGAAAAAAGACCTGGAATTGTAACAGGTTTTTTTTTTTGAAAAGGGGACATGTTTTGGGATACCTTTGTGGCTTGTGAATATGACTTATATACACCTATTTCATTAAAGTTGTCATCGCCAAAGGCGAAAGGCGAAAGGCGAAAGGCAATAGGCGATAGACAAAAAGCGATAGGAGATAGGTCATTCCAATACCCAAGATCCACGCTGTAAGGAATCGTGTTTCTGCAGTCTTAAGCCCCGCCTACACGAGCAATTTTTTTGTGGCAACTTTTATTTGCTCGTGTAGACGATCAAGATTGGCCAATTTTTATGTAACAACTGTGTTTGCTGGAAAACTGGCATGTCAGTTTTTATGTGGCAAATAAAAATTTCCACACACGTACCGAAAATTGTCCATGTCATGGGACGAGACGACACATAAATGTGGCAATTATTTTGACGTCATCTGAGCATCTAATTAAACATGCCGTTTCCAGACAGAGAAAAAACATGATACTGTATAAAAAACGACGAGAAGAAAAGAACGGTAAATTAAACTTGAAACTAAAAACGGGAAAAAGTTTTGAAAGCCATCACGGCTGTTTCCCTCAACCCTTTTACTAGACTATAAGTAAGTCCTTGAGCCTCTCTACATAATTGGGTTTTCCGGGGTTTTACCCAATATTTTCTATGTATTTTTTTGGTCTTTTCTATTTGATATATCATTAATAAAGTGCTTATTGCAGCAGCGTTTCTAGTTCTTTTCTTTATTGGCACCATTTTGCTTTGTACCCTAGCCTTTATTCCATAGACATCTCCGCTGTCCGAAAATATTACTGGCGCAAATTTATAGCGAAATATTTGTCGATCGTCTACACGAGCAAATAAAAGTTGCCACATAAAGTTGTCACATAAAAATTGTTCGTGTAGACGGGGCTCTATTCGCGTCAAGAACATGTACCCTAGTGTTGAGACTAATTCAATGTTCTTTGTCGTATTTAACAAAACCATTTCCATGTCGGAATGACCTATCGCCTATCGCCTTTGGTGATAACAATGTTTATTGAAATAGGAGTACCGTAAATCCTCTATTTAGCCCCCCCTCTCAAATAAGCCCCCCCTTTTTAAAGGAAAAAATATGTTAAGTCCCCCCTCTCGTTTTAGTCCCCCCTCCCCCTTTCACAACTAAAGAGTCACGTGTACTGATTAAAGGTGATTTATTAAAGTCTTGGTTGTTCAGAACATTTCTTTTTAGCTTGCTTTGTTAATGTTACCGTGTTTTAGTTTTGCTATTCACAATAATCGTAAATTATACTTGAGGGGGGGGGGGCTAAAAGTTATTACAGTTAACTGACATTCGACCGAAAAATAGTAGTCAACTGGTAATAGACCTACCCCGAATTCGCTTGACTGGTCACGAAACAATGGTTTCAAGTTGAGATTGAGCTTGAGGAACAAAATAATCAAGTTCAGTCTCAACTTCAAACCATTGTTTCGTGGTCAGTCAAGCGAATTTGGAATAGGTCTATTCTACCCGCATTGGCACACCCTCAACTGAGGGATGTCTGGTGAAACGCGGTACCTAGATCGAAATATTACTGAGGTACGTTATAACCCGTTATGCATGTAGTGAAGGGAATTTACCGTCCCCAAGTCGGTCCGAGGATAGGAAACTGTGCCCTCATCCTTGAAAACGGATATTCAAGAACTCAAGCACAGTTTTTCACTATCCCGGAGCTCCTGGCTCGCCCTCAGAGGAAAAGTTTAAAAAAAAAAGATTAAGTGTACTCGCAATTTGTTTTGTTACATTAATTTTAATCCCTATAGTTTCACCTTGAGTATAATGAACAGTTATAAAGTACCTGGAGGATAATATATAATCGCTCACAAAACACTAACCGGATAGGCATAAAAAGGATGTCTTTCTAATGTAATTATGCGAGACTAAACCGGAGGAACTTTTTATCGATAGCTTTTTATTATTCTAGACTCTTTTTCGTTCCGTATGAAATTTAGTAGGACTTCTGCATTGATTTTTGTTTTCGATCTCGAATATGCTTAAAGTCATTACTACGGCTGCCATTGGCGGTTCTCTAGTTCCCCAATGAAAGATCGTTCAAAATATTTTTCTTGTTGGCCTACCAATACAACTTACCTTCATGGAAAGTATGAGTAACACAAGATACCGTAAATGATCTTGCATGACTTGTGATGATCTTGAAAAACAGAGATATCAATTGAGAAGGTACGATGACAAGAATGGAAATACGGCCTTCTAGTTTAATTTTCTTTCATCCTTTGAAGGCGCACATCGTGCGATCTGTGATTGGCTGAGCTAGACTGAAAAAGGCCGGATTCAGTTGATCACGTTTCTCAGGGGAAGACGAAGAAACGAGGCAGCAACTGCAAAACATACAAACAAACAAACAAAACCGATAAAAACAAACAGCAACAGCCAACAAATACAAGACTCAAAAAAACACAACTGAAACAACAGCAAAGGAGACAATTCAAAAATTATATATATAAAGTGTGAAAAAAATAGCATAAATAGAAATAGCTATGCAAAGTCACGAAATTTTACAGCAGTTTGTATGGTAGGGGGCACAAACTTGGCTCCCATCATACAAGCATCTCTAAAATTTCGTAACTTTACGGAGCTATATCTCCATTTTTGCACCTCTCACCCTCTAACTTGGTAAATTTGCTGAGATTTGAGGTGATCTGTCAGTAATGGCGTTGATTGATTTTTGCCAACTTGCTCATATCAAATTTAAAAAAACCGGAAGGGTCTTTTGGAAAATAGGTTCAAATTTCCACGTTATTCTTGCTATTACTAGCTGTTTTATCTATCATTTTGGTATTCATGCAATATATTAAACACTAAAATCAACAAAACCATTAAATAAATAGGCCTCTTACCTAGACTTCGTCAGCCCCTGCTCTTATTTTCCCCTTGGACTAACTTCACTCTCTCCAGCTTAATTGATTTTCGATATCTGTTCAAAGGAAAGCCGACTTTAATTAGTTGAGACATGAAGCAAAAAAAAAAAAAAGTCGGCAAAAACAAAAAAATATCTTTGTTGTTGATGTTCATACCAAAATCATAGAAATGTCTGGAATTAACTGGCTATCTGTTTTTGTGTGTTTTATTTCATTATTGGCGAAGGTGTGAAGTCAGGTGTAATTCAAACGTGATTTGTTTAATTCATTTATTTGTGGTAAATTTTCTTTTTATTCTTCGCATATCTACCCTTGGCTCCAGAGGTTTTATTTCGCTTCTTGTAAAGGGTACACGTGAGCGCCAAAGGCGCGAGGGAGCGAAAATAACAAACCTCTGGGCCTCAAGCGTTAAATCCTTTGAACTCGCCGAACCAATCGCAGACCTACATTATTGCAAACAGTCAAAATTTCACCCTAGCCTTTTGGCCCTTAGACTGACCAATGATAGTGAAGTCAGCTATTTGATCGTCCACATTGAGGTGCATGAAGAAAACCTAGAGTTAGGGTTAGGGTTGCCTAAAATATTTCAAGTCATTTGTAGATGAAAATAACGAAACTTAATAAATGCGCTCTTTAAAAAAGCGATACAAAGTAGCTCAGCGCGATTTGGGACAGTTTATGGACTGGTCAGAAATAATCAGGGGGGAGTGGGAGGGGGAGGGGAGGGGGAGGGGGGAGAGGAGGGGTGCAAAAAGGGGGAGGGCCATAACTTCATAACAATGCTATCCATAAATCATCACCACCGTCACCATTCTCATTCATGGCCATGGTTAAAATCAGTTGTTGCTTGATATCAAAGAAAGACGCTCTTTCATACACTCATGTATCATTTCAAAGACAGGTCTTATTTCAGTTTTAGTTTGGGAGGTATGTCTCGGGAAGGTTAGGAAATTTCATTCCTATTGCTAGGGAGGGTCACATTATTTTCGACGCTCGACTTCAACGTGACTCACCAGGAGCGTGACTACAATCACGCTTGTATGATAATGAAAAATTGCCAAACATTGGCCCTTTTCTTTTGTTATCCCTGTTTTTAGGTCCCACCACAGGCAACCCAAGCCAGTTCCTCTGATTTGACGTCATTCAAAATTCCACGATCACTAAGGACACGCTGACCAATAGCAATAAAGTTTGACTCGACGACGGAAACAACAACAGAGATCAACTTCTTGCCTTGTATCTTTCATGTATTCATCGCCTGCTAAAAATACTCCTCATAAAAATCCCTAATTGGTCGGCAATTCCTTTTATTTCCAAAGAAACAAGTGACAATTTTAATCATACGTACAGGAAAGAGAGATAGAACAAGAGAGATAGAACAAGAGAGAGAGAGAAAAAAAATGAGCGATTTGGTTGCAACTTGGCAAGTTGCTTTGGCGGATCGCGTCCACGAAGTTCGCTTTGAACACGGGACAACAACAGGACGAAGAGTGATTCTTGTCGACAATCAAGAAGTGTTGAAGAAACCCTGGATGTTCAGGCTGGTAGGACGAGAATCATTTAACGTTGGAAGCAAAAAAGCGACTATACATATTGAAGCTGTGAGTGGCTTTCAATATGAATACACTTTGGAAGTAGATGGAAAGTCGCTGAAAAAGTTTGTGGAAAATAGAAAAAAAACTGCTAAAGTTTGGACACTTTTATTAGATGGAGAGGAAACTCGCATTGTCTTGGGTAAGAGCTATGGTTATAACTTGTATCTTTTGATAAGAATAAAGGATAAGTTATTGAAAACATAATCTTTAGATTATAACCTTATTTAAGCTTTTGAGTTAAAATGCAAGCTGTGTCTAGAAGCTGTGAAACTTGAATATTTTAAAACCAATATCTAGGAAGAAAAGCATAAAAAGCAGTTAAAATAAGGTTAAATAAAAATATCAATAACAAGACAAATCAATATAAAAAATAAGTATATCCTGTGCGTGTGTAAAATTTTCATTTTTAAATGCAGGTGTGTGTATATTGACATGAACTAAAATATATTATTACTATTTATAACATGTTAGGCACCGTTATTATACTCAAGAATTATGGCGGATTCAAAGGATTTTCTGTTATTGCTTTATTCTTTTAGCTAATATGAATATTATTTATTGTAATTATCACTTCTAGTGACAATTGCAATTTGTGAAAGTCTGATCCTCCTAACGATACTCCTAGCTTATAAGACATTTCATTTATTATTGTCAGTCAATACAGCAAATATTGATTAAACATGCAATTTACATTATGTAAAAACTAGCAGACGACCAGTTTGGGATCCATGGAATTACCGTAGCACCAGTACGGTTGGTTTGGCTTTAACTGCAGTACTTTTTACCTTCAGAACCATTTTCCAATCTCATAGAAAATATATATAACAAAATTGAATAATTGAGCATTAATCTGATGCCATCCCAGATCAGGGCAAGCGTTGTTTCAGGTTCCAATAAAATGCAGAGGCGTTTTTTTTCCGTGGATATAGAAAGGCCAAAGAACCTGAAAGGAATGGAATACCTGTCAATCAAGTTGTACGCATGATGCCAAAGTCCATCTATTAAATTGTTATTAATTTTTTTTTTCACAGAAAAGGATACAATGGAAGTATGGGTGAATGGAAGTGTTGTGGAAACTGCTGTAAGTATGTTCTTACGATACATTAACATAAGATACATTGTTCAGTTGTTTCTGTGTAGTTCCAGAAATTATCCATACCCCCCATGGAGCGATTTTTTTAAAGGCCCCCCCCCTGGAAATTTCAATTTTCTTCCATACATACTGTAATTTTGTTATTTCTCTGACCCCAAGACCCCTTGGAAATTCCAAGTTTCTCTGTAGGGGGTAGGGGTGGGTATGGATAATTGCTGAAACACACAATAATTATTGCTGTATTTCCTCTATTTAGCCTCCAGTCTCTAATAAGCCCCCATGCCTAATGAATATTGTGGTCTTTTTCCCTTAGCAGGCCTTTCAAAGTCATTAACCTTGACATTTGAGATTATGAATAAAAGTTATTATGACTTTCCAAAGATTAGGAAAATCTATTAAGTCCCCAGCCTCTAATAAGCCTCCCCCTTCTAATAAGCCCCCCAGTCCAAAACCACTGAAACAGAATAAGCCCCAGGGAAGCTTTATAGAAGGAATACCATAAATGACAATTATTATCATATCATACTACTGTGGTAATGATAAAAGAGTAAATTATACACCGTGAAAAGATGACGTTTCGAATGCTAGTTCTTTGTTGGAGTAAAAGAGAAAGCGGTGGTAAAAAGGAGTGTTTATATAATGAGAATAAGACAAAAGAAACCAATGAGAACAAGGTGGGCAAGGAAATGTAAACAAACATTCATACTACTGTAGGCAAATGGTACATTTATATGAAACATTCAACAAAACCTTCTCCAATCCTTTTTGAAATAACCCTGTATTGCTTTTTTTCAACAGGGAGAATTTGTAGATGATGGTACAGAAACTCACTTTTCATTGGGCAGACACAACTGCTGTGTTAAAGCAGTCACCACAGGCAAAAAACGTGATGGCATATTGCATTGTCTTCTTATTGACGATAATGAAATTCCAGAAACAAGTGAATAATGTTTGTCATTTCTTCGGTGTTACCATACAGTTTCATGCTGATTTTTGTTTTGTTTAAGTTTGGTTTGCAAGTTTTAGAATATTTATGAAAAGGTATTGAGTTAGTGTTAAGATGTCCATACTATCTACATGTACAGTTTGAAGTTCTCAGTTGCTCAAGGTTAGCCTGGATTTTGTGTAGAATATTCACATTTTTCAGTGAAGGTTCGTGGAATTTTAATGTTACCGGGATTTTCCATATTCTGCAAACTCAGACATTTCAACAGCTTATTGTGAAATTGGTTTATCACTGCTGCCAGTCAAGAACATAAACGGTACCCACTGATTATTTTTGATTGATGGCAGCGAAAAACCAAATTTTAGCAATATGCAGCTGGCAGGTACCTAGTTCGCAGAATATGGAAAGCCGCAGTAAAGTTGTGCATTCTTTACATTACCATTGGTATTTGTGAATATGAAGACATAAAATGAGGCTAACCCTGAGTAAATGAGTCTGTGATCGAGGAACACAGCAGTATCGTTATTTACTATTCTTTCCGAGGATACAAAGACTCAGGATTCAAAACAATAACTGATTTAAAACTTGAATTCTGGTTGGATTATTCCATATAATGAACACCATAATTCAATCAGGATTCAAGTTTTGAATCAGTTATTATTTGAATCCTGGGTCTTTAATAAATTTCAATATTTGAATAATGAAACCTTTAATGGAACCTAGGAGAGTAAGTTTGAGCCGTTTTGACCGTACATGGTTTTTACCATTTTCCTTCTGGAAACAATTAACTTGAAACCAAAAGTAAGAATTCCACCTTTACATTAATAGTTTTTGTGATGGGAAATATATAATATACCATTAGGAAAATTATAAATGTTTTAAAATTATTATTACCTGTGTTTGTGACATTCAGTATTGCTAGAAAGCAAGGTGTAAGAGCAAATATGTCTGCAGGCAACATATCACATCGATTTCATAATATATAAGAATGAAGTTAAAGTCAACTTTGTTTCAAAATAATTTAAAATAATAGCTAGTTCAAATTTTCAAATTAAGAGCAAAGATTGTCCTTGAGTATGAAAAAAATTAAGGTGTGATTTCATTCTTTTATATTAGTTATTACCCACGTTATGATAATATAAATAGCAGCTTTTAAAGTGCCAATATTTCACTATAATTGATAACAAAAAGTGCTAAATGAAAGATTTTATTTTACCAAATTAATATTCTCCAAAGAATTCAAAGAAAGTCTCACTTTTTTCATAGGTTGAATGTCAATTGATTCACACATTTAAAAAAAGACTGTAAATATGTTTTGACTAGCATATTATCATGTGTTTGAGTGCACAGTGCTAATACTGTCATCTGAAATAAAGATTCTGATTCAGAAGTGAATTCTGGTTTAATGAACATTGAATCTAATTCTGTGCCAGCACTAAAATATGACCAATGAGATCTATCAAAAAACCCTTACTAGATGTCTGGAAAAACCCTACCAGATACAAATAGAAACTGGTGTGTATCAAAATATCCAAAGAAATGTCTGGAAAACCCTACCAGATGTATAGAAACTGGTGTGTATTAAAATATCCAAAGAAATATCTGGAAAAAACCCTACCAGATGTATAGAAACTGGTGTGTATCTGCAAACATCCTAAGAAATGTCTGGAAAAACCCTACCAGATGTATAGAAACTGGTGTGTATTAAAATATCCAAAGAAATGTCTGGAAAAAACCCTACCAGATGTATAGATACTGGTGTGTATTAAAACATCCAAAGAAATGTCTGAAAAAACCCTACCAGATGTACCCTACTTGTGAGTATTTTTATTCGAGCATTTGTTGAGCCCAGCAATTGGGTGAGGAAGCTAACTACATTTATTTGAAAATGTATATGTTGGAATATGTTTACAACTGTATGCCAAGTTTAAAACAATTCTGATTAAAAATACTTCATTTGCCTCCGAACATCCTTTAAAAATTAATTTCCTGTTGATCTAGGTAGACTGATTGACTACTTGATTGATTAATTTAAGATTATCTATATATTACTATCATTAAGTTTTTGTCTTATTGATAGTTCTCATGCTGTCTCATAAGAGTAATTAAAGATTGACTAGTAGAGTGGAGGAAAGGGGCCTGTTGGCTGTAACCTAGAGAACAGTTTGTAAGAAAAGAAAAATTAATACAAGTAAAGATCAAGGGCTTGGTCCATGAGGTCACTCCTTGACTGACCTCATGTTCCATTCATTCAGTATCATGACCCCCCCTCCCTTTGAGCTCATATTACATTCATTCAGTATCTGGAAACCCCTCAACCTCATGTTTCATTCATTCAGTATCTGGACACCCCTCAACCTCATGTTCCATTCATTCAGTATCTGGACCCCCTTTGACCTCATGTTCCATTCATTCAGTATCTGTACCCCTTTTGACCTCATGTTCCATTCATTCAGTATCTGGACCCCCTTTGACCTCATGTTCCATTCATTCAGTATCTGGACCCCCTTTGACCTCATGTTCCATTCATTCAGTATCTGGACCCCTTTTTCTCATGTTCCATTCATTCAGTATCTGGACCCCTTTTGACCTCATGTTCCATTCATTCAGTATCTGGACCCCCTTTGACCTCATGTTCCATTCATTCAGTATCTGGAACAATGATTAAGAACTTGGTATCCTACAAGCCAGTTCAATAAACCTTTTCTGAATTTGCTTGAATGACCATGAAAAATTGCACCAAGTTTAATACAATACAGTAATGAGCACATCACATCCAATCTCGACATGGCGCCATTGTTTCATGGTCACACTCAAGTCAATTTGGGAAAGACTATTTTATTCAATGATGAAATAATTTACTAACCAATTCTGCTCGTCCCACTTTGCATTTCCATCTACGATGTGAAAAGTGTAAGCATGTCTTGACTTGGATGATTTGTTAGGAAGACTTCTGTGCAATACAGCTCCATGGATCAACACTAAAGAACCTACAAAGCAAACACTAAATGTCAGACTATAAGGGGTGGGGTTGGGATTACTATCTGCTGGGCGCTGATCATAGATGATGTTAGATATTTCTTTGAAACATTGATGGTTGAAAAAGAGAAATGATTTCGTATATCTATAGGGATGAGAGGACTTTGGGAGAGTTATTTAAATGAGGAGTAGAATGAGATCAGAGTGAGATCAAAGTGGTCTTTACACGAGATTAAGTTTATCGAGTAAATACATAGTTAATTACATCCTTTATATTAGTATACAAATATGCAAATGACAGTACAAGTATTACCTACGGCCTGTGAGTTAGCCAAGCCATGCTTTGACTTAGATCAGCCCAGAGGTTGTCTCAGGGTTCTATGTGTGAGTTAGCCATGCCCTGAATTAGATAAGCCCTAAGGTTGTTTCAGGGTTCTATCTGAGTTGCCCGTGCCCTGACTTAGATAATCCCTAAGGTTGTTCTGTGAGTTTGCTGTGCCCTGACTTAGATCAGCCAAGAGGTTGTTTCAGGGTTCTATCTGAGTTGGTCGCGCCCTGACTTAGATAATCCCTAAGGTTGTTCTGTGAGTTTGCTGTGCCCTGACTTAGATCAGCCAAGAGGTTGTTTCAGATTTGGATTTGTGAGCTAGTCATGCCCTGACTTAGATCAGCCCAGAGGTTGTTTTAGGGTTTGATCTGTGAGTCACATGTGATCAACTAAGAGATTGTTTCAGAAGGATGCAGCTGAAAGTGATTTAATGTCTACATGGCTATACACATCCCACAATTCGACCAACTTCTTCAACTCACCCTTTTTGGTACAAGCAGGAATGAAATCTTTCTCTTCAAACTCTTCATCTGGTCCAATATGCATGACTACACGGTCCGTAGCATCAGGGGTTCTTATCAGTCGACGGCGTATTTCTGAGACTAATAAAAAGGAAACAATCAATGATGAAACCTAATGAAAAAATTAAAAAATTCTGTAAGAGGGAACTATTCCTACCAAACAAATGTTATGATTTTTAAGGATTCCCTTTTACAGAATTTTTTTTTGTCAACTAGAAGATTAGGATACATAGTTTGAGCATCCCGGTTTTAAAAAAATTCACTGTTTGGAGTTATGATTTTACAAATGAACATTTTTGATGGCATAAGAAGGGTCTTGATGTTGACATAGCAACGTCTTACGTCATTTTTTCATGTTCACTGTGATCTTTGGTTTATTGCAGGGGTGGATCCAGGATTTTGTTCAGGGAGAGGTGCTGCGCACAAATTTAACCCAGGGAGGGGTGCACCCCTTAGAATCAAAGAGAAAAAACAGTATTGGCTATCTTCGAAGTAGGGGCACAAAGTGGAATCAGGAAGGAGTGCGCACCCCCTGCACCCCTCCCCTGGATCTGCCACTTTATTATTGTCTTTGGCTTTCCTGGTTTACTTGCTGTCATATTATAGCCCTATAATGTCTTTAGTTCATAATTGAGAGAGTATGTCAGGGCCGTAATCATTGTCCGACTTTATTCGAAGTGCACCCTCCTTGTAAAAGTTCTGGTTACGGCCCTGTATGTCAAGGCACAAAACACTTTCCAGCCTCCTTATACTAGAGGTCAGATAATTTTATAAAAACATTTTTCATTACCTTTGTGACTTCCAGGTATGAACCACAAGCACCCGTTTTCCAAAGTACAATCCTCTAGAGGAATCCAGATACCCAATGCACTAGGAGGATGTGTGTATAGATATGTTGAATCCCTGTGAGGAAAAACTGGGGGGGGGGGGGGGGGGGAGAAAAAACAAAATTAGTGGAAATATTGGTTGGCAGAACACAAAGAAGGCAACCAACCATAGCAGCATGGTTCTCAACACTTCTCCAGTGTTCTGCTAATTCCCAAGGGCTTTATAAACTACACACAGCACAGTTTTATTACTTTCTTTAAAAAAAATAAAAACAAAAATAACTTTGATTAGGAATGATGCATTATAAAGTGTGCGCATGTGCTGTGTGACCTGCATGCTACCAATCAATCAGAACATATCTGGCCTCACTGACTTCTGGGATTCTTTCCTACTTACCTTCCCCTCCTATTCCTGGTTGCTAAAAAAAAGAACAAAACATGAATGGAAAAATACAAAAGGGAAAAATGATCAGCGCAGCGGTGAGAGCGCTCTCCGCTCACCAACGTGACCACGTTTGAGTCCCGCCATGCTCGGTGTTATATGCTAGTAGAGTTGCTTGTTGGTTCTCTCCTGTGCTTTGAGGGTTTTTTTCTCCGGGTTCTCCGATTTTCCTCCCACACTGTAAAAATCAACTTTTAAATTCCAATTGGAATCCAGTGGAAGAAGAGCCACTCTGTGGAATCCATGCACTGTTAATAATTTTACATTATTTATAAACTAGAATCTGAGTGGATTGTCATTTCGATGTGCTATGGTTTGAAGGTTTGTACTGTGGTACTCCATCCATGGAGGGGGGTCATAAGTGGGAGGACAATTTTGTTAGCCTGAGGATGAGCTTATAATCGAGCGGCATGGGTGGGGAGCTTATAATTGAAGTTCTATGGGCTGGTATGATATACCGTATGTACCTTGAAAATATACATGCTCTGTGGCACTATTGGGTTCTTCAATCCTAGTGACTTTCCAATAGCCTACAGAAGACAAAACAAAATAATTGTTAATTAATGAACAAATAATGAAGAAACAGAAAATACGCGCGCATGCTGTGTGCTGTCATAAAGCACGCGGGGGTCGGCAGAACACGAGAGAAGTGTTAGGAGAAGCACGACGCGTAGCGGAGTGCTTCTTGAAACTTCTCGAGTGTTCTGCCAACCCCCAAGTGCTTTATTACTGCACACAGCACAGCAAGCAAGTTTTTTATTTCTTTTATAAAATACAAATTACAATAATAGATAGGAATGATGCAACGGAAAGTGCGCGCGCGTGCAATGTGCTCTCATAAAGCATGCGGCCCAAACCAATCAGAATGCGACATTCATAACAGTTATTTTATAATTAAAATGGAAAATGGGAAGAGATAAATAGAAACACCCCCCCAGCCAATCAGAATGCAAGATTTATAACTGTATTTTATAAAGGATATACTGTATTTACTATGATAAATGCAGGCCCCAAATACGACAAGATAGTGATGGAGACTCATTAAAAAACTTAATATCAAATTGCATATTTATACCTGAATTCTCTTGTCAAATGTAATTTTTTTGAAAACAGGATTTTGGCTATGCAGTGCTGTAAAGACAGAAAAATAGAAACGAAAATGAATCTTTATTCAACTCTCAACTCACAGACCAACAGTCTCAAATATAGATTCTTGAGGATCCAAGGACATGAGATAAATAATAATATTATAAGAAGATCCAAATACCAGTCTGTCTGATAAGATCATTTTCAAATAGCCAAATAAACTATCAGAAACGACCTCTGGGCTGATCTAAGTCAGGACAAGGCCAACTCAAAGATCGAACCCTGAAACAACCTCTGGGCTGATCAAAGTCAGGACATGGCTAATTCACAGATAGAACCCTGAAACAACCTCTTGGCTGATCTAAGTCAGGTCAAGGTTAACTCACAGATTGAGCCATGAAACAACCTCAGGGCTGATCTAAGTCAGGGCATGGCTAACTCACAGATCAAACCCTAAAACAACCTCAGGGCTGATCTAAGTCAGGGCATGGCTAACTCACAGATCGAACCCTAAAACAACCTCTGGGCTGATCTAAGTCAGGGCACGGCTAACTCACAGATCGAACTCTAAAACAACCTCTGGGCTGATCTAAGTCAGGGCACAGCTAACTCACAGATTAAACCCTGAAACAACCCCTGGGCTGATCTAAGTCAGGGCACTGCTAACTCACAGAGTCAAAGTACCCAGAAACAACCTCTGGGCTGATCTAAGTCAGGGCAAGGTTAACTCACAGATTGAGCCATGAAACAACCTCAGGGCTGATCTAAGTCAGGGCATGGCTAACTCACAGATCAAACCCTAAAACAACCTCAGGGCTGATCTAAGTCAGGGCATGGCTAACTCACAGATCGAACCCTAAAACAACCTCTGGGCTGATCTAAGTCAGGGCACAGCTAACTCACAGATTGAACCCTGAAACAACCTAAGGGCTGAACTAAGTCAGGGCACTGCTAACTCACAGAGTCAAAGTACCCAGAAACAACCTCTGGGCTGATCAAAGCCAGGGCATGACTAATTTACAGATTGAACCATCAAGCAACTTCTACAGTAATACAACTAAATAAAGTAACACAATCAAAATAATTTAAAATAGAGATTTTTCTTGGTTTACCATGGCCAACTTTGTTGATAACCAAATGTCTGTCTCTCAGTAATTTGCCTGCAAATGAAAAAGAAGATTATTTTATTTGATAAATAATGTCAGCCCTTTGAGCCTCTTATTTTTCTTTCCTGAACAAGAGGAAAATAAGCTCTGGGTATGAGATTGGCAAAAACCATTGCCGTCTTACAGGACCCAATTTATAGGGTGGGGTTGTCCAGCACCCTTCACCAATGGAAGTAAACTCTTGAACTTTGTCCTCAAATATCTCCGAAACTCAAGTCAAATCACATAAATGAACCTATTGTCTGTTTGAATGTTTACTAAAATATAAATAAATGACATTATTGTTTGCATATAGGTTTAGTCACTCTTTTGGACCAGGGGCATAGGCAGGGGGCAATGGGACCTCCCCCACCCTCCCCCCCCCCCCATCCTTCTTGAGGCAAAATAATGACCAGCTTTTTAGAATTTATAATATGAGAAATTTTAATTTAAAAAAATGTAAAATGAAATGTCTGGTTTATTTTCTTTGCTTTGGCATTTTGATGGCACTAAACAAATTGGAGGGGTTTTTAAATTTGGACCTCCCCCTTTGGAAAATCACGGCTATGTCCCTGTGGACACTGAGAGGCATAGATGATCTAATTAGGTCACTAAGAGAGGTCGGGAAGGGGATGTTTACTATTACCCGCCATCTAAATCAATAAAATTAGGTCCCTATTTTGAACCATTGTTGACCTTACCCCTAAAATCTTAGCCTCCTCACCAGCCTTTTTTCATCAGTCTGCTATCTTATGGACTGATGTGAAAAATGGCTGCTGCATGAAAAGGCTCTTAGACTGTTTGACCAGTCTCACTTGCTCACTGGATATTTCATTTCTCCACAGGCAGCCCACCAAAAGATATAATAAGCAATGACAATTCCATTACTTTATGAATACATAATAATAATAATAATAATAATAATAATAATAATAATAATAATAATAATAATAATAATAATAATAATAATAACTTGTAAAATAAAGTCCCTTGAATACAAGAATAATTATTCACATACCACTGTTATCAAATGCACCTTCTTCAAAAAATGCTCTTATTTTGTCTCCACTTGTTAAAAAATAGTCATCTCCAACCTAACACCACCAAAATCACACCAGTTAGGGTTATACATAAGAGGTGTGAGGGGGAACTTTCCACCAAGCAAAATGAGACCTGACAGAGTTTTAATCTCTAGCGGAGGACAATACACCATTTTTGAATTACAAATTACAGGTAGTAGCTTTGTGTACAGGTTAACGAAGTGTTTCATAGGTTTCCGAGCACACAAGTGAGAGTTTGAATTTTTTCGAGGATTTTGGTTCTCCTCACTTAAGCAAAACAATTTCAATGGCAGGCAAGATTTGAACCTGGCAGCCTTGATTTTTCCCTACTAGCAGAGTCTCTGTTCTCTTTCTCTCCCTTCTTTCAGGTGGGGAGGAAGGAGACTCTGCCGATGTAGAGCGTTTCCTTTGATACACCGCTGTCCACGATCGTGGACAAACAAAACTGTTTTTTAACTGATTACATCTAGTGCGCATGAGCAAATGTAACACACTGTGGCGCCAAGTATTGTTTGATGAGAGCGGCTGTCAAAATCATGACAGCATTGCTAAATTACGCCATGCATGCGTGACAGAAATAACTACATCAGCAGAGTCTATTTTCCTCTCTCAACCAGAACAAAAGGAAAATAGGCTCTGCTAGCAGGGAACCTTGATTTGCACCAAATGATATTACAATTTTATCCCAACCCTAAACCTAACCACTCGGCCATGGCTTCATTTGTGCATACATTAAAATATTCATTATAGTATAATATTGCTATGGTTACGACACGACTACTAGCCGAATGAATTTGCATATCAAAATTTGAACTTGGATAGAGTTTCCCTAGAAATTCCTGTACATGAAGTTAATCACAAATTACATCTGTGTTCCTTGATTACAGACTCATTTACTCAGGTTTATAGCCTTAAATCAGTGTCAAAATATTCACAAATATTACCAACGATAAAGTAAAGAATGCATACTCTAATGGATATGACCTACACTGCAACTCATCAATATTCTGCAAAAAATCGAGGCTAACCTTGAGCAACAGAGAACTCGAAACTGGAGTATTCAACCTAAATATGGAAGTTAGCATCTGAATGCCCAACACTGAAAACTACTGCTTAACACCGGCTGTGTTCGACACCCTTCCCCTCCCCTCCGGTGCACTCGGGGGTATTTGGTGCACGATGCATGAGTAAAAATACACGTGACAAAATTTTATCTTACCTAAGTCTCGTTTTCATATTTCAATACAAATGCAAATAAAAAAGACCATTTACTGTATCTAACCTGTTTGTCTCCTGTAGTGAAAACGCTTTTAGGGTTATCAGAGAGGTCCATGTTTTCAAGAATCTCGTACATCTCTTTTCTCAAACTTTCCACATCTTCTGTACAGAAGTCTTCGATCACCAAATACCCATCCTGCTCGAACTAAATGTACAGTTTTACATCAACAACCGAGCATTTTTATTTTCCCATGGATTTTGAGGAGGTAACGAAAATACAAACCTTTTCGAATTGCTCCTGAGAGAGTCCATTTGCCGCCATCTTGGATGTACCACAGGAAGCCCAATACTGCGATACAGTTAGTACCAGTAGGTCCCTGTAGAGTGGCCAAAAACGCAAAGGAGAGGGGAAGGGGGCAATTTAAAAATAAATGAAATTCCAGTACACCATAGATAAAAATGTGTTTAGTAAAACGATGTTTCATTTTATTTTTACACGAGGCAAAAACGTAGGTCTTTAACTAACTATCTTTTAGAAAAGATATAAACGAAACTTGGTAGCATTGGTGAGACCTGTGTTTTCAGTCATCATCACCGACAAGGTGCGGAAAGCAAAAGACAACCGTTTCCATCGACACAACGGGGCCGAAAATAAATGGTTGAGAACCAACATGGCATTGATGATATCCGAAATACCCGGGGGGGGGGGGGGGGGGGTACTACCACCCCAACTTGGGTAGGGGTGTGCCGCCAGGACCTCAAAACCCTGACCCTATCCCAGACCTGAAATTTTGATTTTTTATACCCTTTCCCAGACTAAAACTAAGAATTGTACACCCTATCCCAGACTAAAAGACGGAAAATACGGTTTTACAATCGATTGCGATCAACCAGTTACTAACATTTTTATCGTTTTTGTGTCGGCAGAAAGCGTAGCCTATTCGCCAGACAAAAACGACCAAATCATCGTTAACCCTATCCCAGACTAAAATGATACCCTATTCCAGACAAAATGTCAAAAAATGATACCCTACCCCAGACCCAAAAGCCGAAAAACCATACCCTATAGGGCGGCACATACCCGTACAGCAAATATGGGGGAGTACCCCCCCCTCCCCCTCCCGGGCCGGAACACGACGCGCCTTTCCGCAAGTACACCATTATTATCCAAATGACGAACTAAGCACAAACTATGACACGCGTGAGGTTTAGAGGGTGGGTGAACGGTTTGACGACCGGTCACCACCCAATCATTGCAGGTCAATATGTGATATCAATTACGCCTTAAGCTGTCTGAATCAATACTGTTCTTACAGATACAACACTCGTGAAACAAATCTTCTTTGAAATAAGTATTAGGCGCATCTACTAATGAACACTTAAGATCATTGAAAATGCTCAACATACAGCGAGATTAAAAGTGAAAGAGAGCATAGACAACGCGGAGTACCGATAACTCTAAGATAGCTTTGAAAAACTGAAAGATAAGAACACCCGATTTTTCCGAATATATCGGGTCAAGCCGACACACAGGGCAGGTTGCTTCTTTGCCGGTTTGAGTCAGCCATCGTAATAAACATGATGTGTGAACTGGGTGCTTGTAACATCTTGTTTTGTTCTGCTCTAATTCCTAGTACCGGTGACGTGGTTGAATGTACAGAAGAATGGTAAACGGGGTTCCCCATAGCGTCAAGTCATTAACACACGTCTGAGGATCAGAGAAAAAAAAAATTTCACCATTTTTAACAAAGATTTTATTTACAATAACATACGCATTTTAAGAATCCTGTTTGACAATAATAGCATCGAAAATAATTCAACCTTCAATCGATGCAAGTCCTATTCATAAACCAAATTCAAAACTCGCACCGATGTGAGGCTTAAGTTGTGAACAAAGGAATCTGGCGTGATTCGTGACTTTTGAATCACGCCAGATTACTTTGAGTTACGCCCTTTGTTCACAACAAGCCTCACATCGGTGCGAGTTTTGAATTTGGTCTATAGATTCATACATTCTGGTGTCATGGTTACGAAAGGCAAGCCAATAATCATGGTTTATGGGGACCAAACAGTCGTTAACACGGTTACAGAAAAAGCAGTGAGATTTTGGATCAGGACATAAATGACATATACAGCTATTTCGAAAATCGTTGTCGCACCAAAAGCCTCAAGCAACAAGCCAAGACCGCAGAGAACGCCGGTAATTTTAGCTGTAATTAGTTTATTCATGGTGCATTTTCTTGCTTGACTTGACTTGCTTTATTGACTTGACACGAATTGCTCCAAGCAAGGCTGCTATAGCCACTTGCATGAACCATGAATAAATCAATTATGATTAAAAGTACCGACGTTCTCTGATTAGAGCCTTGGCTTGTTTATACTTGAGGCTCTTGGTCCACGTCTTAGAGCATTTTTATTGATTTAACACATATGTACAGATGTTTTCCTCATACTAAAATTGTAATTATGATTTCTCTCCGCGACACGTTCTCGCTCTCTTTTCAAATCCAAGATTATTAGTACTTCTTCAATGGTGGTTTCGAACTTTTTGCAACGATTCCTGTAGACGGGTGACACACTTTGGGTATCCTTTTGTTCAAGAATCAGTCAGACCGGTAAAATAGTTATATGCTACGGAATCATAGCAGTCTTCATAATGAGCCAGAGTAAATTCACGAAATAACTGTAAAGAACAAAGAAACTCTTAGATATCTACCGTAAATCCTCTATTTAGCCCCCCCTCTCAAATAAGCCCCCCCTCTCTAATACGCCCCGCCTTTTTAAAGGAAAAAATATGTTAAGCCCCCCCCTCTTTTTAGCCCCCCCCCCCCTCCCCATTTCACGACTAAAGAATCACGTGTACTGATTAAAGGTGATTTATTAAAGTCTTGGTTGTTCAGAACATTCTTTTTAGCTTGCTTTGTTAATGTTACCGTGTTTTAGTCAGTTGCTATTCACAATAATCGTAAATTATACTTGAGAGACTAACACAGGTGAATCAAATAATAAAAATGCCATGTACATCACTACAGATTACGCGAGACAGTCAATAGTAATGCTTCCGTTTAATCCTGAGTTACAATCATTATTACATACTGCGTTTCGACTAAATCAATAAACCCCCCCTCTCAGTTAAGCCCCCTCTCTCCAATAAGCCCTCCCTCAAACGTGCCTGAAATAAATAAGCCCCCCGGGGGGCTAAATAGAGGATTTACGGTAGGTTATACAAAAACTCGAAATCATTATTTAAAAAAAAACGTGGATCAAACAAGGCACTTGAACAAAGGTCACATTTAAAGTCTTGAGCTGATAAATCTTTACTGCTACTCTACTTATAATCTTTACTTAGAAAATTTTAAAAATTAATTTTTACAATCAGCTAAAGGATCGAATGTACTAGTAATATGCCAAGGAGGCTAGATGATAAAGTTCCCCTGTATGTCGAGACGAATGATATATAAATGGAGACGGGGATTAATGTGTTGATGAGTTAAAGCCAGTATTTGCTACCTTATTCCACTTAATTTTCGCGACTCCTAAATTTTGCGATTTTTTGATGGCGATATTTCGCGACACTTAATTTTCGCGATTTTCCAATTTAGGTGAAAACTAAGTCACTTCGCGCTTCCTAATTTTCGCTTGACTTTATTTTCGCGACATCTAATTTTCGCGATATTTTTCAAATCGCGAAATTCGCGAAAAATAAGTGACGCGAAAATTAAGTGGAATAAGGTATTTGAAACGTTCAAGATCATTTTCGCTATCACTATTAGCTTTGTAATCGCTGAACCCGCTTTTTTGTCATGATAGTCTAGATAATGAATGATAAAGTTGTGTAAGCGTGGGAATGTAAGTATCATGTTCTGCTCTATGTAAACGGCTTAATAATGCTTTCATAACCGCAAATGAACAGCCTGGGTACAACATGGTGTTTGAACGAAACAAGCGGGTTGTCTTCTCGATTAGTAACGAAACAAATCGCACATACCATCGCTTCGTCGGAGCCAGAATCAGAATTGTCATTTTTCTTCATAATCAATTTACGGCACGGTTCGCTTTCTTCACCTACTGTCTTATCACCACCATTCTCATCAACGAGGCTACTGCTTGGGCTTGCTTCACTAATTAGCCCCGAAGGTCCTGGTTCGTTAGTCTAAAAGAAAACACATTTTGATTCTAAGTGATTGAAATCAATTATTCTTCTTTTTAAGGAAAAATGAAAAAACTTTACTTACCAGGGCTGGATTTCCAAAGCCAAAAAAATCGACTATCTCCGACATTGATAAGGTCAAAGGTAGGTACATCTCTAGAGGCCATTGTAAAGAAGAAGGATCGAGAAGAAGTGGCGAAATAAAAGACGAATAAGCAAAGCTTTAGGAATACTGTGTTGTAGTTCAGCGAACTGATAATTTTGGGCTGATTCTGGGTCTATATACATGTATACGTCAAAATAAGGAATAGCAATTGGGACGAAAGTTCCTTTTATGTTTAGTATATAGCTCTTATTAACCGAGTGCGAGGTCCGTACCGTAAGTTATGGACCGAGTTTTTTTCCACTGCCTTATGGCCCAAGCGCGTAGCGCGCGGGCCATAAAAAAGTGGAAAAAACGAGGATCCATAACTTACGGTACGGACCGAGCAAACAAGGTTAATAAGATATTTATTATATGGCAAGGCATTGAGATCAAAAAGAGGCGAAGCAACAAAAAGTAAAGTTGACAGCGCATGTCAAACGAAAACTGCATTGGAAGGGCTTCCTGTACGTGCCAAAAGTCATGTAGTGTTTGAGGCGCTCAAAAGGCGAAGTTTTAGTTTACTTTGAAATAATTTAGCTAAAGTTTAAAGTTTTCTGAAATACTAGTTAACAAAAGTGAGGCTTTATTTTGCAAAACATATAAATGCAAAGCAAAAAAGGCATCAAAAGAAGACCTCAAGAACTCAACATGAGATTGAGAAGAAAACTGTCGTACTTCAAACTTCAAGATATTCACAACCAAGATGAAAAATACTACAGCCTTCCGCTTGTTTTCCTGCCTTTTATTGAGAAAAAAACTCAAAAACTGTCTCCAGAAATGAATGAGAAGCTTTGAAAAATTACGGCTGGCTGAACATGGATAGTTTTTGTCAATTTTCAACGTTTTGACTGTTTGAAGCAGGCCGCCATATGTACAATGGCTGAAGTCATGAAGAAGGCACACTTTCGACTCAATTAAAAAAGGTACTGCCAACTCTCCTGTATAAAAATACATTCAAATTCAAGTGGGGGTGAAATATTACTGAAATATGGACATACTTCAAGAGCGGATGAGCCTAGAAAACTGCTTAAAACGTTACGAAAGAAACTACTGGCTTCTTCACCCGATAGATTCAGATAAGTTCAAACTGGACGTTGTTAGCTCACTGAAATAACAAATTTACGTTAATTCTACGGTTAACCTATCTTTATTTTATTTACTGAATTAGCCGCTGTTCACCACCCTTTAGTTCGTAGTTTGACATAGTTTTAGCTTTAGCATAGTTAGTTTTTCTAGTTTTTCCTAGTCGTACAAAATCGCTCAACTAGTGCCGTGTAGAGCCTTGATCGAAAGAGTTTCGCTTGTATGAAAGAGTTGTCGCTTGTTTGATAAGTTTTACATTAAATGCCAGTGACTTTCAGTTATCTTTAATTATTTATTGAAGGTTTTCCGACGATTTTCATCCAGAAATATATTTTTTTTGATAAAGATTTGAATGTTTTAAAAGATCATAAGTACGTACACTCAGTGAACCATTTCATTTTTCGGTCCGTACCGTAAGTTATAGACCGCAAATTGACCAATCATAGCGCGTGAAATTACCTTGCCATATAATAAATTCGGTGACAAACTAAACTAAACTAAACCTATGCTGATGGGGGTCGCCCCGCCCCCACCTGAATGTTAGGGGCTGGCGGGTATATTCAGTTACTAAAACGCCCTCCAAACCCTTAAAGTTCAGCAATCAAGCCCAGAAGTTCGTGGGAAGTTAAAGAGTGAAGATGAAAGAAAGCAAGACCAAGGTGAGAACATGTACATAGAAGAACGTAAAAGGTTTTACTAAATTCTAAAAGAAGAATTGATGGTTGTTGAGGGGTTGTCGTTGAAGTCTGTTGACAATCGGGAGAATATACTCCTGACCTAGTGTCTCTTGAAACTTTGAGTTAGTGGTTTTAGTTTCGTAAGAAGTGTTGCAGAAAAAGACGTTCTGTTTCGATGCTGTGCAAAGGGGGGAGCGAAGCAAGTAGGAATATACATGGACAAAGTAAATAACTTTTCGTATCAATCTTGATTTTAAAGATGAAGGGAGAGCACCGTTCACAATATCGAATAAGCAGAAAAATATTGTCCTGCCTAAAAGATATGAAGCATTACGGAGAATTGAGTGAAGAAAGAAAAAAGAAGATCAAAGAGGATTACACAACAGAACTAATTTCATGTATTGAAGACCTCGAACGCTTTCAAGAATTAAAGGAAGAAACGAAAATGTAGATCAAGAGGCCTTTTTACTCGCCTAAAATTCCTTTACGTGTTTGTTACCAACAACGTAATTTAGAACTATAAAGGATTATGAGTTTGACATATCTGCCAAGATAAGTGCCGCGATTGGTTGGTGTGTTTACTTGGCAACGTTAAACCACTGGTCTCTGGGGGTTTAAAATTGTCCCGATTTCCGGAGTTTTTTGGTCAATTTTACTATTGAAAACATGCTGTATTATTTTAAACTAGCTTCTTAACGTTACTGTGCCTGTTTTCACGATATTTCCGGACTTTCTGAGTTAAACTAGCTTAAAATGTCGTAGTGAAAGTGGATTGAAGATAATCAAATGTAACTTTTTAAGTATTAAAATACTTATTTATATGATCGATTTTGTAAAAATGTATCATCAAAAATTTCAAATCACAAATAAATACCAATTTTTCTTTTGATGAGTTTAGCTTTTGATAATCTGAGATTTAAAATGAATACAAACGCTACTAATTTAATATTCAAGTCCTAATAATCCTATTGATAATCACTGTAGCATGTATTGACCTTAAAATGCTTCTCACTTGAATATTAATTTACTTGATAATGTCATCGGATGATGTCGAAACCTCGTATTAGTAGCATTCGTATTCATTTTAAATTTTGCTTTTAATTCAAAATATGTATCCATAAAATTTTGAGTGTCAGCATAACCCAATGTCTCCAAACTTTATGATTTGAAAGGAAAACTATACTATGAGACTTTAATGAAAAGGTGGTGTGCGTGCGTTGTATACATACATATATATATATTTTTACATTGGAAAAGATATTTTATGAAGATTATACTTGTAAAGATTATGTTTAATATATAAAAGCTAATAGACATAGACATTATCAAACCTAGATTCTTTTGTATTCTTTGTCTATTATAAACAGTTGTCCGTTAAATAAAACCCCCCGAGGGGGGGGGGGGGGGGTACTCCCCTATATTTGTATATTGTATATGCCGCCCTATAGGGTATGGTTTTTAGGCTTTTCGGTCTGAGGTAGGGTATCATTTTTTGACATTTTGTCTGGGATAGGGTATCATTTTTGTCTGGGATAGGGTTACGATTGGGTCGTTTTTCTCTGGCGAATAGACTTCGCTTTCTGACGGCACAAAAACAATAAAAACGTTATTTTAATATTTAAAAATATTGTTTGCAGTCTATTGACTAACTGGGTTTAGTCTGGGATAGGGTGTACAATTCTTAGTTTTAGTCTGGGGTATGGTATGTAAAATCAAACTTTTAGGTCTGGGATAGGGCCAGGGATGGGGTTTTGAGGTCCTGGCGGCACACCCCTACACAGGTTGGGGTGGCAGTACCCCCACCCCCCCACGGGATGAAACCACTCAAAAAATACTACTTTTCTTTTAAAAAGTAATATAATTACATAGATTCTATTTTTTATTTTACTATCAATTACCTAAAGCATTCTTAAGTAGCTGTATGTGCTCTGCCTTATTCATTTTGCTTAGACCCTTTATGTTTCTTGATGATAATTCTTGTTTTTATTCTTCGACAGTCAATTTGTCAGGGTACATTAATATCATTAATATCTGGTACACTCAATTGTGTATTAGAAGCACTAGCTTCACAAACAGTTTCTGGATAACTCTGATCATGATTCTTCTCCTTTTCTGTCTAGTATGGTAGTAATAAATTATGCGTTCGGTGTGTATATAATGAAGTAGAGAGAATAAGAGAAAAATATCAAATGCCCTTGGCAGGATTCGAACCCACGTCTTCGGTATTCTAGTCCGATGTGTTAACCACTACACTACAAGGACCAACCACGCTGGTAACGCAGCCAGAATATGAAATGTAGGGTATTCGTGAGGATCCCAGAGCGATATTTTTTCTCTATAGGTAAGTTGAACACCGTAAATATGTACGCAAAGAATAGACATAGTATGGTAGTAATAAATTATGCGTTCGGTGTGTATATAATGAAGTAGAGAGAATAAGAGAAAAATATCAAATGCCCTTGGCAGGATTCGAACCCACGTCTTCGGTATTCTAGTCCGATGTGTAGAATGTGTAGATGTCTAGAATACCGAAGACGTGGGTTCGAATCCTGCCAAGGGCATTTGATATTTTTCTCTTATTCTCTCTACTTCATTATATACACACCGAACGCATAATTTATTGCTACCATACTATGTCTATTCTTTGCGTACATATTTACGGTGTTCAACTTACCTATAGAGAAAAAATATCGCTCTGGGATCCTCACGAATACCCTACATTTCATATTCTGGCTGCGTTACCAGCGTGGTTGGTCCTTGTAGTGTAGTGGTTAACACATCGGACTAGAATACCGAAGACGTGGGTTCGAATCCTGCCAAGGGCATTTGATATTTTTCTCTTATTCTCTCTACTTCATTATATACACACCGAACGCATAATTTATTACTACCATACTATGTCTATTCTTTGCGTACATATTTACGGTGTTCAACTTACCTATAGAGAAAAAATATCGCTCTGGGATCCTCACGAATACCCTACATTTCATATTCTGGCTGCGTTACCAGCGTGGTTGGTCCTTGTAGTGTAGTGGTTAACACATCGGACTAGAATACCGAAGACGTGGGTTCGAATCCTGCCAAGGGCATTTGATATTTTTCTCTTATTCTCTCTTTTCTGTCTAGTTGTTCTTATATCCGATTCCCAATAATTACTTTTGTGCTTAGAATAGGATCTTTTGTCCCTTTCCCTATCCCTAAGGTGCCATTGCCTATGTTTTGTTGCAATATATCTGCAACAGCATTCCACTTGATGGATTTTCTGTGGATTACAGATCTTGCCACATCATTTGTGCATATAATTAGGAGTTGCCCTTTTACTTTCATACCCATCAAGCTTACCAGAAAGTGAACAGAATTCATCTATCCACTCGCCAGCTTGAGGTCCAAAAGTAGATGGTCTGTGTGTTTGGTTCCCAATTGATAATCAAGTTGTATAAACTATTGAAGTTCAACTATAACTTACTTACTGCTGAACTACTGATCAACATTCCGTTTTTCCCAAACATCAAAGGTGATGCCAAGTGACCGTATGGCAGAAATACAAATTTTTTAAATGGATGCCTTTTTCCTCCACCTTTTTTGTCCCAGTCATCCTCCCTGTCCCAATCAATAACTTCATTAACAATGTTATTAGTAAGTACATCACTTATGCGTAGCATTAAATGTAGTTCATCAAAATTACATTCACGATCAATATTGATTTATTTTCAGAGCAAAAATTATCTTTAGACTTAGTACATGACTCAACAAGCTCTTTGAGTGTTCTAGCCATATGGAGGTTTATTGTAGTAATTAAAATCATTAGTGGTTTTCCATCTTTCATCTATATGCACCTTGCACCATGCACAGGCATAATGTGAAGTAGCCCCAGAAATTTGTAATCACCACCCAGGAAAAACTCTAAGTTAATTGTTTTATCATTAATTGTTAATTTACCAGAAGCAATGAAGCTGTTAAATCTCCTTAAAAACAGAGTCAAAGAAATTTGTTAAGCCCCCCCTCTCTTTTTAGCCCCCCCTCTCTTTTTAGCCCCCCCTCTCTTTTTAGCCCCCCCTCCCACTTTCACAACTAAAGAATCACGTGTACTGATTCAAGGTGATTTATTAAAGTCTTGGTTCTTCAGAACTTTTCTTTTTAGCTTGCTTTGTTAATGTTACGATTTTTTAGTTTTGTTATTCACAATAATCGTAAATTATACTAGAGAGACTAACACAGGTGAATCAAATGATAAAAATGCCATGTACATCACTACAGATTATGCGAGACGGTCAAAAGTAATGCTTCCCTTTAATCCTGAGTTACAATCATATTACATACTGCGTTTCGGCTAAATCAACAAGCCCCCACCCCCCCTCTCAATTAAGCCCCCCTCTCCAATAAGCCCTCCCTCAAACGTGCCTGAAATAAATAAGCCCCCCGGGGTGCTAAATAGAGGATGTACGGTATTCTTATTTCAATAAAGTTAGTCACCAAAAACTAGAAAGCAGTGATCGCTGAGAATCATGGAAAATATTTTATATCCAACAAGTAAAGCTTTTGACAAACTGCAGCAGTCGAGGATGATCAGAGGAGGTGAGACTGTATTAAACTGGTGAAAGATCTCAAGTCCATTAACAGCCATTAAGCGGTTGAAACATATAACAAGGCAACAATTGGCAAAAGTAAGCGTCGAGTCGTTGTGCGTCGGAAATGAAACCATTGCACCATCTGATAAATAAAGTAAAGAATTTTGTCATCACATGTACATGAACCACCCACCAGCCACCCCACAGGACTAGTTTTGTTCCTGAAAAATCCTTCCACAAAGTTCTCCCGTGATCGACATTTGAAGGTTTTTTTGGTTGGTTTTACTTGAAAATGAAAGATAACTACAGATAATCCAACACAATGTCAGGTTTAGTTAATTAAATCCAAATTTTGCAGATTTTGCGCGTATTTTTTCAGGACAAAACTGCGCTATTATCATGAAAGCTGGTAAGAGGGGGGGATGCATGCCAAGTCAATACGGGATAAGGTTACTGCGGTTTTCCATATTCTGCGAACTGTAGTACTTGCAAGCTGTACGCTGAAATTTGGTTCTTCGCTGCCGTCAATCAAAAATAATCAGTTGGTACAATCAGTTGGTATAATCAATGTTCGAGTTTACAGAATATCGGAAACCGCGAGATTGATAAGCAAAAAACATGCTATACACAATATATACTGGGTTTCCTGTGCCAGGCCAGGTACTATACCAATCTTGCAGATTTTCACGTGTGCAGTTTGTGAATCGTTTGGAATCATTTTGATTGTTAGTGATATTTTCCATCATTTCCCCGGACAAATGTATCCTTTGCGATTATTTAACAGGTAAGGGAGCTTATTAGACTGAGTTCTAAGTCGCTTTTAGCACTTCAAATGCCTGCGTCGACGGTCTCCGGAGAACCGGCCACCTTCAGGAAGCAGCGTCTATATTATTCACGTACTAGAATTTAATTAGAATCTAAATCTAAATCTAAATAGAATCTAATACTAGATTTATATTTTTGATATTTTACTACAGGGTTAACATTGTGTCCTGTCGTGTGGCGACATTGGCGCAACATCTGGTAAGTAAGCTCCTAGCCAAACATCCAATAGAGTTTAATAAACTCAGTGTGGGAACCCTTTGCTCATAATAAATTGCATAATTTGCTTGTTGACCAGATCTAGATTTACTATTATCAGAATCGTTATGCTTGAAATGAGGAATTATTAAAATCTTTTGCTTTTCGTTGTTTGGCTTAGAGAGAGAAAATAATGAGAGAAAATAATATATGTGTAGTTCCAGAAAATATCCATACCCACACCACAGAAAATTTGTAAAAAGACCCCCCTACCCCAAGGAATTTTGTTCTTTCTCTAACCCCCCTCCCACTCCAGAATTTCTAATTTCCTCCGTAGGTGGGGTATGGATATTTTCTGGAACTACACATTGAAAGGTAATATTTTAGCTCTTCATACCCACAAACCCACCATCTCCAAACCAGTCAGTATGCATATATTTTAGAGATCTTGGCCAGGTTGTACGAAGCCTGGATAGTGCTATCCAACGGATAAATCTTATCTATAGGAGAAATTTATTAGAAAACAGCATCGACTTATCCACTAGATAAGGATTCATTCACTGGATAGCGCTATCCAGGCTTCGTACAAGAGGGCCCAGGGTCGTTAAGGTGGGGGCCCTAACCTCATTTTCCAGCCAAATATTTTGACCAAATCCCATAGTCCCAGCCTATATTTTCATTTCATACTATTTCCAGTGCATAAATCCCATTTTCCCAGCCCAAAGAAAGATGAATCAAAACATTTTACTCCTACATTTGAACTTATTTGTAAACTTTTATTAACTAGTAGAGTTCAGGGCTTAAAATAATGGTGGGTTATTGAAAAATATCTGGCCACAATAGGAGCTTCAAGTTTTGGTCAAAATCTTTGCCTTGCCAGCCTCTTTTCGCCTTGACAAATTCCTGGCAGTGATTTTAAGCCAGAAATGAAATGTGGCTGACCCAAAAGCGATTTGGCGAGTCATCATGATAGTAGACTGACTTGTGGTTCATTATAAGCCTTGAATATAATAATGTATAATTTTCATTTATTTGATTCAGAGAATGTCTTCATCAAGTGCCTCTAGTACAAAGGTGAGATACACTGCATATTATGTTATTTACCGGCCAGGAGGTCTGGATAGGGAAATTTAACTGTGCCCGAGGTCTTGAATATATACGCACCAAAATTGATAGACTGAGGCCCATTTTCAAGAACCTTGACACAGTTTTTCCCTATCCAGACCTATTATAGGCCTGTAAATAACTCATTTATTTTTTCCCATTTACTTTTCCACTCATTTTGCAATATGTTTTGTCGTTTAGCAGTCCATTTCCCCCGCGCATGCTTGAATGACTGAAGCCCTGCATCAGGATACCAAGCTGAGGGCAGAGATAGAAAATACTGTTTGCTCATGAAGCCAATCAGAATGCACAGTTTTTAGGATACCAGACTGGAAAAAATGTTATTTATTCATTACATGACGTACAAGGCATATTTTATTAGACTAAATTGTTGCTTACTGTATTTACAGAGTTTAGAAGATGTTTTCATGGAGATTAAGGATCAGACTGGAATTATCACCCTCAACAGACCTAAAGCACTCAACGCTCTAAATCTTTCCATGGTTAGAAAAATATATCCTGTTCTCAAGGTAAGAGTTGAAGAGAAAAAATGTTGTTTTTTAATCTGAATACATCACTCATCCATCCATCCACCCACCCACCCATCCATCCATCACTCCATCCCTCCCTCCCTCCCATCCATCCATCACTCCATCCCTCCATCCCTCCATCCCTCCTTCCATCCTCCCTCCCTCCTTCCCATCCATCCATCCCTTCCTCCACTCTCTCCCTCCTTCCCATCCATCCATCCCTTCCTCCCTCCCATTCTCCCTCCCTCCCTTCACCCACCCATCCACCCATCCATCTATCCATCCACTACCCACCCACCCATCCATCCATCACTCCATCCCTCTCTTCCTCCCTCCCTCTCTTCCTCCCTCCCTCTCATCCATCCATCACTCCATCCCTCCATCCCTTCCTTCCTCCCTCCCTCCCTCCTTCTCATCCATCCATCCATCTATCTATCTATCTATCCATTCAATCATTTATTCAATCATTTATTCAATCATTTATTCAATCATTTATTCATTTAAATTCTAAGAAAAGTAAAGGAGGCATATACATGTATCCTTTGATATCGTACTGTTCCATTGATGTTTTAATTTTTTAATATCTCTCCTGAAGTCATGGGAAGCTGACCCTAAAGTTAATCTTGTGATAATCAAGGGCACTGGAGACAAAGCTTTCTGTGCAGGGGGTGACGTTAGGGGTAAGAAATTATATGTATACATGTATTTATAAATAATTTTGTTGTTGCATTATCATGTACTGTAATGGAAGCCATGACAAGAAGCAAAACATTTTTTTTCTATTGTATATCAAACTTGTGCAGAAAGGTGGTGTGCTAAAAGAGACTGATAGTGTACAAGTATATATATATCGACTCCCATTAACCAAGGGAAACTGAGTGATTTAGAAAAATAAAAAAAAGTGATTTAAAATTTAGAAAAAATATGTAAGCAGTCATTGTAATGGAGAGTGGACTAAGAAAAAAATCTGTACAGAAAATGTTCTGAAGATAACACTTGTCAAGAACATTTAAAACTTTTATGACTTTTTGTCTATATTCAATCACATAGCAATAGCAGAGGATGGTCTAAGAGGGGGCAATTTACCAAAGGATTTTTTCAAGGAGGAATACATGTTGAATTATGCTATTGGTGAGATAAATTGTATTTATAAAAGTGGATCTGGTTTGGGGGTACAGGTCTCAGGGGGGTTAGGGAGGGGGGGGGGGGTAGGGGTAATCAGGGGTAATCAGGTACCATGACATAGAGTAGAGAGACTATTTGTACCATCACTGGCAGTCTGATGCATCTAACTACATCCAACATCACCATATTAAGATTCCTTATTTTAATTAATTAAAATTAATTTAATTTTTGTTTAATTACAAATCTTTTCTGATAAAGTTAATTTTTTTAAATTTTCTCAACAGGTACATTACAAACTCCTTATGTTGCTTTAATTCATGGCATCACTATGGGTGGGGTAGGTTAAAATAAAGCACCATCTTCCTTATTTCTGATTAAGATAGTCTATGTCTATAGGTATTTGTTGTCTTCTTAATGCCTAATATATACAACTGTATATATACTGCATATTATTATATAGATATTGATGAAATACCAGGTTTTCTTTAGTGTCGAAAACTTGATATCTTTCACCAGTGGAAGATACCATATCTTTCACACGTGAAGATACTTTAATGAATAATTTTTGAGCTTTTGTTTTATTTAAGTTTCATCGATATCTATATAATAAACAGAACATTACATGGCCGCTTGGAGACATGAACTTTATCTTCTCCTGTTCAATTTAGATATCTCACTCGTTCGCTGTGCTCACTCATGAGATATCAATTGAACGCTCGAAGATAAAATTTGCATCTCCGTGCACCCATGTAATATCCTCTATATAAATTACAGTGCTCTTTATGATCAAATTGCAAATTAATGAATGGAACTATAGACAATGAAATATCTAAAATAAATAGGGAAAGTTATGATTCATGATGAAGTTTCAAGTTTTTCTTTCCTTTGACAGGGCCAAAGTTTGGTACTCTTATTTTTGAGGATTTGAATTTTTTAGGGTGTAGGACTCTCTGTTCATGGTCACTTTAGAGTTGCTACAGAAAAGACCTTGTTTGCTATGCCTGAGACTGCTATTGGTAAATATTCTTCAAATATTCTTCTTTTTTCATTTATTGATACCCTAAAACAACCTCTGGGCTGAGCTAATTGATTCAGAACACAGCTAACTCACAGGGTTTACAGAGGGTGAAGTCTCCAACTACGTGAATAGTCGAGCCTTCGTACACATTGACTCCAGCATGCATATTTATTAACTCCAGTTTGACAATTATTGCACAATTACACAGAAGATTGTACGATTCGCTACAACAAACAATTTACAATTAATGCACTTCATAAAAAGGGACAAATTCAAAAAGAAAAAGAAAACTACTTGCAAGTTAATGATGCACGCATGAGTGATTCTTGATGTTAATTATTTATGGTGCCTGTGGGGCCTATGGTCTACAAAATTCTTAATCTTACAGAGGGCCTGGAAAACCAGACAACAAATTTAGGATATGCAGTACAGGAATTATTAAAACTTTAGATCCAGAGTTCTTACCAACAACCAATCAACCAACCATCGATATATTGTTACCTATCAACAACCAATTAACAGCTTATTGGCTTAACCTACCTCTGACTGCCAGTAATATCAACCTAGTACATATAGACTGACTTCTGACTCTCTAACAAATTTACTAATAACATATATTAACCTTTAATAATTGTATTTAGTATCTCCTGATAAATTAATAATAGCTACTGTTGTGCACTCTTGCAGGACTTTTCCCTGATGTTGGTGGAGGACATGCCTTGCCACGACTGGAAGGAAACCTTGGAATATATCTTGCTTTGACAGGTAGGAAAACTGAGAACTCAGTGTGACAGGTTTTGAGGGATGACCAATGGCTTGGTTGCTATGGTCACAAAATATTAGTGACGATTGTTCAATGGCATGTCAAATAAATAAATGTATGTTTCAATATTGCTTCTCTTTTCTTAAGGTTTTCGTCTGAGAGGTTATGATGTCAAACATGCTGGTATTGCAACACATTTTGTCAAAGCAGAGAAGGCAAGTGTTAACTCAGTGGCTCTTTATAATTATCTGAATGTTATAATATGATCGCGTGGTACAACTTTAATGGCACCATAAGACCTTCCTAAGTTCAATGAACAGGATTCCATACAAGCCTTTCACAATAACTTTAAGTCCCGTAAAAAATTAACCAGCTCAACTAGAAACCATGGACAGCTGTTTCAGCCTGCATTGCTGGGCCTCATCAGCACAGTGTATCTAGTGAGCTGGTACAATTGTCTAGCTGTTAATTTCAAAGAATTTCTTTAATGCTATTTCTATTTATTATTACCACAGCTTTCAGAACTTGAGTCATCTTTACTTGGTCTATCAGACTGTAGGTTGCAGACGGTACGAGGATTATTAGATGATTTGATAAAGAGGTAATGATATAATGTCACCATATACACCTAACTGAAAAAGCGTAGTCAGGTTCGAGAAGGTCAAATCATCAAGCTAAGACCAAAAAGTACCCAAATTTTGGGTACTACGAAATGTGTATTATATTTGCATATAGACATGTAAAAATGCACAGTAGAGCAAAGTCGGTCGACCTAGATATGCATAAAATGTGCACAGGAAGGGAAAACTGCAATACGCTTGAAATTATTATAATTGTTTGTCTTCCCATGCTCCCCTTCAGTCTTAGATTTGATGATATAACCTTTTTTTGAACCCAACAACGTTTTTTCAATTAGGTGTATATTAATATACAATCATTATTCTCACCGTGAAGAGGTTTTTATGCAGTCAACAATAAAGTCAGGTGTTCATAATTCCAGTAATAGGTAAACAGCTATTTCAAAAAGGTTGAATACTGAATACTGCATACTGAATAGTGCAAATCCCAGACCAAAGTGCTTTGTGGGTCATAGAGACATTATCTAAAGTAGGATTGATGATAACTATTTATTCTATTTTTAGTGTATTCCATCTGAAACAATAACTACATGTAGAGAGTTAATTGCTGAATATTTACTTTTTATTTCAAATTAGTGAGACACACAATGCCCTTTGGTCTTGGAATGCACTATTCAGTATGCAGTAATCAGTATTCAACCTTTTTTTGAAATAGCTATATGCGTTTGGATGTTTTTCTATTAAATAGTGCTCCAAAGATCAAAACCCAAACTTTACTTTACAAGAACACATGGACAAAATTAACAGGTTAGTATGGAATTTTGTGATACAACACAATTGTATTTATATTAATAGTAGTGTTATCTTCCGAAAAGTTATTGAAAAAAATACATCATGCAGGCAATGGCCATTATTATAATGACCACAGCTGGACACTCTTAGCTCTTAGAGATGCCCCTGTATGTGTCCTATGGAAGTTAATCTTGATCTAACAAGCAAGGTTGAATGCAGTAGATCAGTCATTTGTTCATGGCCAGTCTGTAATGATGTCAGTTGTATTGACATGTTTGGAAGTTATTGCACAATATATTTCTACTTTGTAGAGCCTCTGAACTCAGCTGCTCTGAACTTTTGAGTGTAGGGTGTGGCCCTTTTTTCTTTTTTCCTTTTTCATTTATATCTTCTGGGACGTGTTTTGATTTAGTAGTAAATAGTGCTAATTAAACAACAGAAAACAATAGGATTAGCATAATTTATTTAACAGTATTTAGTGGTATTTACAAGGGCGGATCCAGCCAAAATTTTAGGGGGGGCAAATTGAGTTTCTTCCGTCAACACAACAGAAAACAATATAAAAAAGCATCGTTTTTTTCTGCTGAAGGGGGGAGCTTCAGCCCCCCTTTGCCCCCCTGGTTCCGCCCTTGATTTATGCTACACACTTATAGTGTTTGTACTCTAATATTTCAAAATCCAACTAATATTTGATTGAATTATATTTTTATTGCAGCTGTTTTGACAAGAATACAGTAGAAGATATCATGTCATCTTTAGAAAAAAATGGATCAGAGTGGGCCAATGAACAGATTGAGGTAGGGGCGATGGAAATATTACCATATGACAGAAGCTCAGACCGGGACTAAGAATATTCTTGTATTTCAAATGTTTTCCCAATTCAGTGTGACAAACCTCTGGGGGAATGAAGAGCTATTGTTTTGAAACTCTTTGGGATATCATCGTTATTCCTTTCGTATCCTTTGGGATACTCATGAATTTTTCAAAGAGTAAAAACAAAAGAAAATGAATCCCCTGGAGGTTTGTCACGCTGAATTGGGAAAACATTGTCACACCATGAATAAGGTCTATTGTCAAGACTATGGTCCCCTAGGATAAAAACTTCTCTTGATATATACATGTACTAGACCATGAACTGCCAGAATGGAAATAATAAAACTTAACTGCAGACATCACTGACAGGTTTATTGATGGGAAAGTGCTAACCTTGACTACTTTATGTAGTCTTATTATACGGTTAGATATCTCTTAAAGTAATTTTAACCTGGGCGAATCGGCAAACGCATGTTCGATGATTTTATACGTGGGCAAATTGGCTTGGGCGAATTGGTCCGTGGGCGAATTGACTGTAAACCGACTAAATTTTTATTTTATTGAATTACAACCATTGATTTATTGATTGATTTTCTTTTCATTTCATAATGTCATTGCAATCAACAGACTATCAATAAAATGGTGAGTTTAAAAGGCTTACATTGCAATAAAACTACATGCATTCATAATGAGTTGGGCAGGTATATATTTGGCTATTTGAGCTATGGGAAGTATACCATTTGCTTGATAATGTCGTTTACTACAGCTACCAGAATCCCTTGCACACTTTCATCTATCGTGAATGGGGAAAAAAATAAAGAAACAATGATAATTATAGTCATGTGGTAAAAAAAAACTCTGTCAAGCAAGTGGTTTTTCTATCAAAAAATTTTTTCCATCCACATTTTATTTATTATTTTGATAATATTAGAGAGCCCATGTCTCCAATGGGGCCCTGTGAATCTCCACATCTCAGTGAAGCAGAAGATTATAGTACCCAATCATTTCTTTATTATTTTCCTTTTAGTCGCCCTCGTCCTGTAAAGTTACCTTACGTCAACTTCGAGAAGGAGCAAGAATGAATTTAGCAGATTGTCTACAGATGGAGTACAGAATATCTCAGAGATTTATGGTTTGTGACAATTGAATATTGAATAAGATTAAATTTAACTGGTGTTGACTATGTACATATACAATGCTATACAATGCCTTAAACTGTATCGTAATATCGTAACTTTATTACTTTACAGTAACATGATAATAACGGTCAGTATGAGCTTTCACAGGCTTAGATGAAGACAATACCCGCATCTTACAGTTCCATTCAGTGACCACTAATAATAGTTCCAAATTTATCACTAATAATAATTCCAAGTCGAGGTTGGAGTTTCCTTGCATAGCAAAACTAGTTTATCATGTGCGGCAACTCCAACCTTGACTTTACTATAATATTCATGGTCATTGAACTGAACTGTAAAATGGAGTACTACTTGAATGTACTCTATGGCTGAATTTTTCTGCTGGTCAAAATCAAGTCATGATGAATGTTCCGTGGAACAATGATACTTTATTAATTTTCCGTCATTCTAGCTTGTAACACAACTAGTATATGCCACCACTCATCAGGGGCATAGCGAGGTCTTGATTAAAGGGGGGAGGGGCGATGTACCATTTCCCTGCCCAATTCACAGGAATCCTGCATTAATTAATTAAACTTGGTGCCGAAAGTAAACTTTTTTTTGGAGAGGAGGGAGGGGGGCACGTGCCACCTGTTTCCCCCTTCCCTAAGCTAGTGCCAACACTGGCATGAGGTTCTCTGACCCGGGGGGAGGAGGGGGGGGGAAACTCCTAAATATATACTATACGGGGATGATCCGCTGAACAGGGTATGGTTTTTTCGAGCTTCTTGTCATAAACAGGGTATGCAATTTCACTCAAGTTCCAAGTTCTTCCTGAGTTTCCTGTCATATTCAGGGCTTCTACTTTCGTATTGACCGAAACTGGTTACTATGGTCTTAAAAAAACGATACGCGAGATGACATGATAATTGAAACAGGAACTCAGTGCAATAAATTATATCTTTTGTCATAAACAGGGTCTACAAATTCGAGTTTTTTTGTCATAAACAGGGTACCCCTTTCAGAATCCCAGCGGAACACCCCTACCCAAATTCTGGCGGAGTACCCCCCCCGGGTCTCTGACATATTAATTTTTACTTTTAATTTTATCATAGGAAAATGAAGACTTTTATGAAGGAATAAGAGCAGGTATGATAATTGACTTTGTGAAAGTTGCAGCCAGGATTCATGGAATTTTAACAAGACTAGTCAATTCATGCATGGTTTTTAAGACATTGTGCAGATGTTTTGGTCCAATCTCAGGCCTTCTTCAGTGTAAAGCTATAGTCACGCACTCACACATTTTGAATCGAGTTGTATGGATGCCAAAGTTATCTGCACCCTCCACCCTTCTCTGATTCATAGGAAGTTACTGGTACCAAGTTCCTCTAATGCCTAAGTTTTCTGGCCCCTTACTGAACTCCACACTTTTGTTTGACCTCCTCACTATAAACAATGATAAAGTGAGAGCTTGCTAACGTGAACAGCTTATTGACCCCCTGGAAGTGAAACACCAGGTTAAAAGCAGCCTCTGACTTCGAGTGTATTTAACCATGATTATGTTTACCAAGGATCTCGACTTTTCATTTTCAGTATTGGTTGACAAGGATAACAGTCCAAGATGGAACCCATCTACACTGCAAGGAGTATCTAATGAAAAAGTAGACTCTTACTTTTTACCCCTTGGTGAAAGGGATCTTGTGCTGTGATCGGCTTGTGTTAACCAATTTTAATTATAAATACTTATAAATAAGTATCTGAAGGAACAGGATATTAAAGAGTGATTTCATTTATAGCCAACACATGCGTTTTTGGCTTCTGTCAATCAAAGGATTCCATCTTATACTCTTAGAAATTTGATTGAGCCGTTTTGACTGTAATAATTACTAAGTATTAGTAGATCTTATTTGAATATTACACATTAACAACCCGGGTGGGGGGTACTCCCCTATATTTGCTATATGGGTAGGTGCAGCCAAACAGGGTATGGTTTTCAGCCATTCTACTCTGGAACAGGGTTTATAAAATCGCGCTCGCTCTGGGACAGGGTATATGAAATCATGCTCTCTCCTCTCTGAAACAGGGTATCTATTTTCGCACTACCGGGAAAGGTTATGGTTTTCAGTGATCTTGCTCTGGAACAGGGTATGAATTTCAGCGATTTTACTCTTGAACAGGGTCAGGGTTCAGAGGGCTCAGCAACACATCCCTACCCTAAACGGGCAAGAGTACCCCCGTAATTTTTTGTTTCACAGGTCAAGTAAAATCACTTCAATATTTAACTAAACTAAAATATCACTGCTGCACTACTGAACTGAATTTTCTTTATTTGAAATAACCTTGGTGCTTATCAAAAACTATTGATATTATAACACCATATAGGTATCATACAAATACAGTACCAGGTATAGCATTTTTCCCCAAAAATATCAAACAGACTGTTACGATGACACCATTGTCACAGTGTTGTGTGCAACTTATTTCCTTATTCTTTTCTCCACAAGTAGGAATGGAAATTCTTTTAGTACAGCTTACCCTAACAAAAGATCAGTTCTATTACTTGCAATTCTCCAAAGAGTTGTGCTTTTTTACCAAAAAAATATTGGAATAATAAAATGTCTGATCAAACTTCTTGCACATGAATTTCGTTGTTTCTCTGCTCAAGTAGCAGCAGCCTGATAGCGGTCAGCAACATTTGTCCAGTTAATGACATCATAGATGGCCTTGACATAATCTGGTCTAACGTTCTTGTATTGAAGGTAATATGCATGCTCCCAAACGTCGATACCTAGAAGAGGAATGTGACCTGAAAAAAAATAGAATTAAAATTAATTTGCGTCGTGTACAGTATAGAAGAACAGGGTTCGTGCCGAGGTAATGACTTAAAATTCAAGGACTATTCAAGGAGTATACAAGGATCCAAAAATGAATTTTCAAGGAGTATGTTCAGCTAACTATGCCAAGGTTTTACACAGTGGTTGCACATGGCCGACTTTCAGATTCTCCAGTCTTTCTGACTAGATCTATTTCAGAACCATGCAAGTAATGATCAAAGCAAAAATTCAAGGAGTTTTCAAGGAGTTTCGCTAAAATCGTAAAATTCAAGAGCTTTTCAAGTGCCCTTGAAAACGTGAATGAAATTCAAGGAGTTTTCAAGGAGTCTAAGGAGTAGCACGAACCCTGGAAGAAAATCTAAGTATGGCTAACTCGCAGACCTAACCCCTAACCCTCTTGGCTGAACTAAGTCAGGGCACAGCTAACTCACAGATTTAACACTGAAACAACCTCTTACCTGATCAAAGTCAGGGAATGGCTAACAGATTGACAAATTTTAATTTAGCATGTGAGGTTTTGGGAAGGAAAAAAACTGAAGATCCCAGAGAAAAACCCTTGAATCAAGAGGGAGACCTAACAAACTCTACTCACATGTGATGCTGAGGTATTATGATTATGCGACCAGATAATCCCATTCATCTGTCTGGGTATTTGGCTTCAATCAATCAAAATATTTGATTGACATGACAGATGCCAAAAACTCAAGATTAGAATGTGAGCTGGCTTCCATGGTGATATGGTTGTAAGGTAATGGGTGTAATTGATGGGTTGCAAGCAAGCATTCCCAAGAGAGTCCAAAGACAAAAACATGGCAGCCATTGTGGTGCTGTTAACAATAGTACTAATGAGAAATCTTTTGTTAAATGGCACCAACATGGCCGCGATGACGTAACGTGCAAACGAACAGTACTTCTAGAAGGTATTTACCAGTGGTTGCTTGTAGAGGATCTTGATTTAAGCATGTTGATATAGCTAGTCTTTTGTTAACTTTGTCGTAGCCCTGGGAAAGACATACGAGCAAGTTGAGCATTAAATATTGTCATACTTTGACTGTTAGTCACTAAGCATAATAATTTTGTTTCACAGGCAAAGTGAAATCACTCTAGAATACATTAAAGGGGCACTTGGATGAAAACGCCCCAATCTTTCAAAGTCTGAATAATTGAAGTATTTGTGGATAAATTGATTATGTAAACCAGATTAGCGAAAATTTTAGCCTGGGAGCCACTTGCAGTTGAGAAATTTTGGGTTAAAAGAGAAAAGAACAATAGAGTTGAGTAAATGACGTCATTTACTCACAATTTAGATGCTGAATAAAATTGATAATTTATATCCGCCACTTTTTACTGTGAAGAAAATGTGTTGCCTGGCTACTATTGGGGCCATATAGATGCGTTTAACTAAGTTTAAAGTCATTTCCAATTTTTATCCATTTTCATCCAATTGCCCCTTTAAATGTGGTAGTTGAATGTGGAGTTGTCATATACATAAACATGTCTATATTCAAGTCATAACATCATATTACAAAGAAATAACATGTTGAAAAGTAGTTTCACAATAACATGGATCAAAATTACAGCATCACAAATGCTTTGTGTGAAGTTGATCGAGAAGTGTATTAATGATGTCCAGTTGTTCTGTCAGAAAGGCAATTGTTTGTTTGATCCAATCAGTAATCAAATAATGTTTTAAATATTTGTTTACATATTTTCAAACGGAATGCATAACAAACAATGCTTCAAATAATCATATAATCAAATGAATAATGTATTCTTGGGGGTTTGACTGTAACGAAACATCTGGTATTCATTTAGGACTGAATGGGAATGTCGAATACAACAAATTAATGTGAAGCCACTCACCAGCCATCCCCAACCTGAACCCTGAACAGCTATAGTAGCGGCATTAAATCTTTCTTTAAAATTTTCAAATGAGCCAAAGTCTTTCTTGATTGCTTCCATCAGATCACCTGGCCAAGAGAACGTAATATATACAGTATGAGTGGCCGTGTTGTATCCGATATACAAACTCGAGTTTGTGTTTCACTAAAATTTTCAAGATAAAAGTGAATCTGGGCAAGAAAATCCATCTTAAAGTTTATGCAAATGAACAGGATTCTGTATCTGATTTACAAAACTCTTCACGGTCGTGATTTCTGTTGTGTTTTCCTCATGCATTATTAATGAGTTTAAAAATACAAGTTCAAAACTCAGACATATCCCAAATTATGTATTTATGGAATGCTTATATGATTATAATAATAATTAATATAATGATGATGATGAAGGTGCTGCCTTTGTAATTACATCTATGTACAAATGATTGGACCTTCAAGTCTTCTCAGACAAGGACTTAAAACTGTAGGCCGTAGACCCGTTAAAAAACCCACTAAAGACGATGATGACCATCTTTAGTGCCCATGCCAACACTACTGGGCCCACACTTATCGGAAACGCTGTTGTAGTGTCCCTGCCCTCATGGGGAAAGTATCATAAATCGTAAATGATAGGAATAATTATAATAATAAATCATTCTAAGAAATATGCAAAATAATGGATCTCAATGGGTTGACATTAAATTAGATGAATATGATAAAAATAACTATTGTTATATACCAAATGCCAAAGTTTCTGTGGGCCTACCTGTAGGTTCTCCACCTCCATTGGGTGATAAATTGGTCCAGAATATCGTATGATTCAAGTGTCCACCACCATTGAATTTCAAAGCTGGCTGTAGTGCGATGGCTGAATCCAAATCACCTATAGAAAGACAGCTAGATAGTAACATAACTCTACAATTTAGGACAATATTGGGTTGGCATGAAGCAGGGACTCATAGCTCCTGCAGTATTTTGAATTTGCTTGAGGACCTGAGGATTAGCTGGAAGATGCTAGCGGGATGTGGGAGGAATAAACAATAAATTGTGGATTTTACTATAGTATGTGAGCATAGTGTGTTGTAGTCCAGCTTGGGTACAATTGTCTTTTGCTCATCATGGCTTATATGCTGTTGCTTGTACCCAGGCTACACCATAATGCAACTTGTTTGTTAACCTTTTCTCAGGAAATACGGCTTAGTCCAGGGAGGTAGGTTATATTAGAGGAAAGTAGAAATCCAGGGGGACTTATGTTTTTTGTGTGTGCATGTCTGGGGATGGTGAGGGGTGATGGTGAGGGGGATGGTGAGGGGGATGGTGAGGGGGATGGTGAGGGGGATGGTAAGGGGGGACGTTATGGGGGGATGATAAGTGGGAATGGCGTGGCAGGAGGGGGGTTTATCTAGGAAAATATTACCATTAAGATTCACTTCACTCATCCATCCAGTTTTTTCAAAGATCTCCTTCTCTTTTTTATCTCATATTATGTAATTTGGTTACCATGGATTATTTCATTTCATATATTATCTAATGTGTAGTTCCATATCCATATCCAGACACCTCCCTACCCCCAAAAATTCCAATTTTCTTCTAATACAAACTCTGTAATTTTTGTTCTTTCTCTGCCCCCCCCCCCCCCCCCCCCCCCCCACCCTTCGAAAATTCCACATTCCTCTGTGGAGTGGGTATGGATAGTTTTTGGAACTACACAATAAATTTAAGCCATATAGTTAAGAGCTCATAGGTTTGCATAGAAGTTTACAGCAACACTAAACAAAGATTTCAGGACTCCAAAGACAATATTATTTTTCCATGAACATTGCCAATAAACCATATTTCATTGTACAATTGGCCAATTAAGTAGGCTGTTGTATACACTGTCGTATACACCTACTGCACCCAGACGAGCTGGCTTATTTTATCAAACGTGGTTCTAACAAATAAAATCCTCAAAAGCTAGAACACAAACAGCAGCTAACTAGCAAGCATAAGTTCACCTTTAGCCTGTGCTTCGGCGTATTTTTCCTCAGCAACATTCAGGTTATTCACATAAGTCTGATGGTGCTTGCTGTGATGGAGACGCATAATATCTGTATTGATGGTCGGCTCAAGGGCATCGTAATCGTACGGTAAATCAGGTAGTGTGTGCTTTGCTCTGACCAACACGTTCAAGACAGCTGGAGAAAGCTTCTGCAGGCAATGAATGCCTGATTTTGTCCTGGATAGCATTTTAAAAAAATCGTAAAGCCTCTCTTATGGTCTTCTGTAAACACGTTCTTCCCCCTGAATCTTTATAAAAGAACAGTAACGTGAAAATGTCCCTTGATGTCCGTTGTGTGAGAGTACCAAACAAAAGTGGCCCTATATGGGCCTCGGATGCATCAACCACAGGCAACCCAATTTCAAAACATTCATAAGAGAATGTATGGGGATTTAGAATATATATGCCGTATTCTATTTGGAAAAACATAAATAGAATTATTTCAAACTCCTTTATGCAGTTTAACCGAGTTTTGAAGGTTATTTAGGGTATATATTTCTAATATCCAGGAAAACAGGATAGGTATAAGAAAATGGGATTTAGATGGGCACTGGTATTTATTCTTGGTTTGCAATCAACCCAAGAGATCACAATAACAAAAGGGATGTCTGCCATGTTGGAAGATATAACAAAAGAATTCATTGAAAATTTTTTTGTCAAATTCTTCCAACATGGCGGCTATGATGTCTACTGCAAACGAAGAATAGCCAGTGAAAATGGGAAGCTAGATATTTTAAGTGAGTATGGAATTCACTTATTCTCCTTTTAAATCTTGATCTAACATCAGATTTGGTTAGGTGGCCAGTTGGTCTCTCCCATGATGTCCTCAGGAGTATAGAACATTATCCTGTATTTTACCCCCACAGAGAGGGCAGAGGCCAAAATACTGCCAAATCCACTTGGGCGTAATGTTTTCCCAATTCAGATCAAGTGTCATTCCCTAGAGTATCATTTCTTTGTTGAATGGTTGGACATGAGAAGACACAGAAATATGGATATGACTCAAACAAAAGGCCTATTTCTCAAGGGTACAACATGTGATCTGAAATGAGAAAACATTCACACCCAAGTGGATTTGGTCTGTTGCCTTTGTCATGTCTGAAGTCTGTGAGGTAGTGGCTCAGCAACTTCAAATGTCTCTGTCAGTGGTGTACTGTGGCATATTTTGGCATTAATTAGTGCATTTCTATAGGTAGAAATAATCATCCATTTCCAAAGAGTAAAGAAAACATTACTGCATGACAAAAAATAATTTTTTACAAAATTGGTAGTGTATAATATAAGCAACATGCAGTGCAGTGAGGTGCAGCTGTAATGTTATACGGCAGTTGCATACCAGGGATTAACTCATGGAGGGGTGCACCCCTTAGAATCAAAAGGAAAAAAGTATTGGTTATCTGTTCAAAGTAGGGCACAAAGTCAAACCAGGGAGGGGTGCGCACCCCCTGCACCCCTCCCCTGGATCCACCCCTGCATACATTTGTTCAAGAAAATATCCATGCCCCACCATGGATGAAATAGGAAATTCCCAGGGGGTGGAGGGCAGGGGGGTCAGAGAAAGAACAAAATGACAAGTTTTGTATTAAAAAAAAAATGGAAATTCCAGTGTGGTGGGGCTTTTTTCAAAATTTTCTCCATTATGGTGGGGTATTTTCAAGATCCACACAATACAACAACTCCAGCTTCTCTAAGCTTGGGATCAGCACTTGAAACTTAATATTATATTTACTAATTTTATTAGTACTATTTCTGTCTATTCTATAATATATATCTACTTAATTTATGTGAAATATATTTGTCTTTCAGAATGATATTGGTATGAATTTTCTTTACATGAGGGCCGGCCACACAGATTTCATCATAAAAAGTATTTGAATCAATTCTGGCCCACTAAAAAAGAAGCAACAAACTAATGCTGTAATCTTTCTTACAGTCAAAACGGCTCAAGCTTACCCTCCTAGATATCATTAATGGAGTCATTATTCAAATTTTTAATTTTTCTTTCTGAGAATACGGAGACTTGCGATTCAAAATAATAACCCTTTCAAAACTCAATTCTGATTGGATTATGGTGTTATGTTGAGTTTCGAATTGGTTATTATTTCTAAATCCTGCATCTTTGTATTCTCAGAACGAATAATAAATTTCAATATTCAAATAATGAAACCAATAATGGAACTTGGGGGGGGGGGGGGGGGTAAGATCAAGCCGTTTTGACTGTAACTAGAAGAGCAAAAATATACACTTTTAGAAAGTGGTATTACTGGCTGTGCATGATCAAAAGACACATGAATATGGATTCAAACTCATACAAATAATCTTAATATTAAGAGAATAACAAGCGGTCTGATTTAGATCAGTCCACGCCCTGATTTGGATCAGTCCAGAAGTTATTTCAAGAACTTTGATTCAATGACAAACTTGGTTTGTTTAGAGAAATGCTTTGCCAATGTAAGTAAGAATATCGCATATTGTTCTACTTGGCAAATTAACTATCTATATAGCTGAGCAAAATGATTATAAAGGATACCAATAATAATGCAATGGCACAAATTTATACAAAAAAAAAAAAAGAAAACAAAAAAAACTAGCAGGCAACTTTTAAAGAGTATATGTACAGCCTAAAACAAAATCACTATATTTTCAAATCAGTGAGCACTGTCCAAATCCTATAAAAACTATTAATTTAAAGATAACTACCTAGGAGCGTAGCCTAAAGCCCTTGCTAAATTGGGCCACAGATATTCCCTAGCGTTTTCATTGGTGTAATCTAAGTGGGTGATAAATCTGTAAATGGTTGGAATCTTGCACTGTTCATACTTGATTGGAATAAGACGCTTATTTTTACAACCTGGAACAAACAAAAATGGTATAAGAAATAATTTGAGCTACCAGATGATCTGAAATAGTGACGTAGAAATAAGGTCACTGCAAAACTGGGAGTTATGAAGCCTGTTACTAGTTACTTTCATATTTATTTGTTATATATATTATTAGTTCTTTAGTATATTTTTTTCTTAATATACATGTCAAATACTAAATTACGCTCTTAAACTACAAAATGGCAACAAAATACTGGGAGCTAGCTCAAAAACCTAGCAGTTTATCTAGCTCTCAGGCTTATTGTCTACATAGTAACCTTTCTCTATTTATAAAGTAACCTTCAATTTTTATATGTATCGCGAACGTAAAGAGCAATAAAGATTCTATCTGTGAAAATTGATCAGCAAAAAATAAAAAACCTGTTCATTATTGGAATAGAAAATATATAAACTCATTAGTTATTGTGATACTGTTATCAACCTCTTATTAGCAACGTTATTTTTTTCATTTGGTGGCCTGAAAATCAATAGTTTCAAGAGGAAAACTCAGCTGGTTGCAAGGATGACAGCTTCTGGGATAACACACATACAGTAATATCCCAGTTATAGTAATATTCCAGTTATAAGGCTTAGACTGTTTGAGAGAAGTACAGAGTTTGGGAAGAAGGGGAAATGGTTTTATTTCATTTCTTATTTTTTTAAGTCAAATTTTTTATTTTTTATTTCTCATCCAAAATGCAGAGGCCTATGTTCCTTTGTAATATTCAGCTGACAACAAAAACAAGTTAAAGCCAATAAAGCACTAAAGACTTAAAAATAAAGATGAAATAGCCCTTCTACTAGCTAGCAGGGCCTGTATCTATCTACAAGCTTGCATCTACATCTACATAAACATCTAGACTGAATTTCACCTGCAATATCTTGGACATTGATGTAAACTTCAAAATAAATTTTCATAAAATGAAATTTTAACTTTAAGAAAAGGAACTCACCTGGGGACAAGCTCAAAGCTATCTTTGCCTGGAAGTCAGCACTTTCGTCATTATTGAAAAATTCTGACAATATCACCACAATCTTCTGACATCTTTCCTCAATGATGTGTGCAACTGTGCTCAAGTTTCCTCCCCCAGGAAGAATGTCTCTGTAGTCAATGCATAATTTCAAATGGTAAGGTTCTGATTCCAACCTTTTTAAGATTTCCTTTGCAAACCCAATGTCTTGACGTGCGTAGCAAATGAAAGCGTCGTACTTTTCATCATTTGAAAGGACTAAAAATGAAAGAAAAAATGTTAATTGCTCAACCAAAGATTTTAAATGTAAGATTACAGATAAAACGCATAGATTTTTTGAGAACATGACGTTTTGACTATAACTAGTGATACAGATTGTTTTCAAAACCAGCCACTTGGTTGACTCAAGGTCCTGTTACACTGGGCAATTTTCTCAGCAGCTTATTTTGTAATGCTTGAAAATGTAGCATGGCAAGTTGCCAAGGTGAGGTGTTACATGTACGTCCACTGCAACATGGTCTCAGAAACTTGCAAAATTTTTTTGGCTGGGTTAGGCTGGGGAGAACTTGCAATGATATTTGGCATGAAAAGTATGCCTTAAAATTGCAAGAAAAGTCGTTGGAGGGGTAATACGGATAAATCCGAATTATCCGAATTTCAACTGAAGGAACTACCGACGTTAAATATAGGTACTTTACTTTACTTTACTGTACACTGTGCATTGGCATTACCAACAAGAGTGCAACACTACTCGAGACAACTCCTGTTGCACTTTTCCAGCAACTTGTCTCACAATTGCCTTGCGAGACAAGTTACAGAGTAAATTGCAATGCTTAGTTGGTAGAGCATCAGACTTGTGTTTACTCCAGGCCAGTCCAACACTCAAAATGCAGCCATGACAGGAGGCAGGAAGGACTGGATGTTGCTTACATGACAAAGGATTAGGTTTCCAGGGGGAAATAGAATCTATTGTTGTGCCTCCTGTCATGGCTGCCATCATGTGATGATGCAAAGCCTCTATCAAAAAGGAATATTAATCTATTATCATCCAATATCTTGACTACCTGTGAATTGTTGGTCATTGTTTCTCCCATGTCTCTCTACAAAATAATTGTATAAATAACAACATTACTAAATGTATCTAGGAAAAAAATGTAGGCAAAGACCTTTCGAAATGATAAGTACATCCACAATGCATAATACAGTACAAAAGAAGCAGCAATAGTAACAGAACAATTTAAGTAGTAGTGAAGCAGCCTCAGGGGGGGTGGAGGGGAGGGTTATTATACAGTGATAATAGTCAAAAAAAAAAATTAAACACCTAAAAAAGAAGGTTTTGTTTTAATTTTAGCCCCAAAAGATACCACTTTGAAACAAATAATAAATCCTTAAAAAATATAAGAACATGCGTAATAGGTAAATATGAGCCTTGTATGAAATGACTGAAGAAGAGGGCCAATGGGCCTTCACAACTTCAAGTCACGTAAAAATGAGCCAGCTCAACTAGAAACCGTGGACAGCTGTTTTGGCCTGTATTGGGCCTCGTCAGCAGATTGTACCTAGTGAGCTGGTAGAATCCCACGAAAAAGTAGTAAATGAGAGATGAGGTGGTAAGCAGAGTGGGCTTACCGCCTCATCTCTCATTAAAAAAATAATAAGTAGAGTTTATTTTGTAACATACGCTGAAAGTAACAATAAAAGAATAAACTTACCAGCTTGCCTCTGTCTATATTCAGATGGGTACAGAGTCTTTTCTGAGAATGAAAGAAATACAAAATATTGAAATGGAGCGTATTGTTCTGGCTAGTCCTGATACGCCCATGCCAGCCACTACAGTACATGCTCACGTACATGGTTTATAGAAAAATTTCCTGTCATTTTCCAGGTTTGAAGGAATTAACTAATTAGCTAGTTGACCAGAAATATCTGGTAAGGAGGTGGCCTGCAATGCCAGGCTGGTAGAAATTTAGAGCTGGCATCCACTAGGAGGCACGAATGCGAGAGATATTATGTTAAGAAAAAATAAAGGTCTACATGAAAAACCATAATGATGATCTCTGTTCACTGCAAAGTCAGAGCCAAAAAACAAGGTGAAAGTAAAGAAAATATTTAGCAATTAGTCCTCGAGCACAAATGAGTTATTGACTCATAGGCTGTGAGGGCGAGAGGAATAACTGTTTTAGTCAAATTAAATCCAACTAGTTGGTCAAATATTTAGATGCAAACAAGTCTTGAATTAAAGTTAAATTCAATTTTTTGACTTTCAAAGCCGGCACTTTTCTCTACTTTATACTAGGCTATAACTTATAGTTATAGTTAGTTAGTTTTAGTTTAATACTTCATGAGAGATGTCAATAGTAATGACATCTCCCATGAAGTATTAAAGTGCATGATACGAAAAAAATTTAATGTTAAAAATGTGTAGTTTATTAGCATTAATAAAAATATCACGGTTAGTGATAAAGCATTAAATAAAGTATTAAAGCTTTTTTCTTAGCTGAGCTAAGTGAGTGATCGGAATAAATAATTGAGTGGAGTGACGTGAGTGATTATTCTGGAACACAACAGAGATATCAAAGAGAACCAAGATCGATGTCATTAGCTATTACCTTCAAAGGTTTCCAACTCCTGTAAAGCATCAAGTCGATCTATTGCCATGAGACAAGACTTTAACCTGGATATGGTCAGATCACGCAATTCAGGTTTATTCAACATGACGTGAACTGGATCTCTCTCCTCTCTTAGATCAGTTATTTCTTCAAAGGTAAAGCCAAGTTGCCCAGCCAGAGCCGTGTAGTTATTCCCTAACTCATGATGAGGCCGAAGAAGCTGTGAAAGACGTAACAGTGCCTCGTAACTCATGTGTCTTACGAGTTTTTCTTCTTCAAGCGGAGCTGTAGGATATACGTGGTTTGTTTCTTCACTACTGGCCATCTTAGACGTTGTATCTCAAGAAAAACCCTCAAAACACTCGCTTTTTCTCTGTGTTTTAAGGCTAATTTTCTTCGCCTTAGCCTTTTAGAGCTTTCTTTCTTGTAAAACACTCCTCCTTACGAGATAATTCCAGTAAAACGAGTCGTAAAGTAGTAAAAAAAGATTCGTGATAGTCAACTTCCTGTCAGAAGGATTTCACATCTGCATGATTGACGAACTCGGGCCCATGATCTTCGCTGCCAACATGCCGAAATATTTATATCCAAATATAAAAATGTCAGAATATCGAATCTCGTCCACGTTTAAAATTCTTTGTATTTTAATATTTAGAGCTACTGTAAACTAACCTTTTGTTCATCATTGCGGGGCTTTCCTTCACGGTTTTTTCCCCCTGTGTAAAGAGGCTAGTACAAGTACTACGGCGCGCCCCATCCACACCGACGCACCGGCCACGCACTGTTACTTTTTTGACACGAATTAAAAATCGTCTGTCTGTCTGTGAGTGATGGGCGGACACACGATTTCAGGGGTGCACCATTTAGAGGGCATTTAGTAACACTGTTGAATAGAGTGCATAGCATGATCCGTGAAAAACGTTTGTAAGAAATTTCCACAAATTTGCAAAGACTAGCAGTAAGTTCAGTAGACCTCAGTAGACCTCAGTAGACCTACAAAACTTTGCTCTAAGTTGTTCAATTTTGTTAGTTAACTTTTTCACTGATATATGGTATGCACTCTAAGATTTCTATTAAGTCTAAGTTCAGTAGACCTCAGTAGACCGTAGACCTACAAAACTTTGCACTAATTTGTACAATTTTGTTAGTTAACTTTTTCACTGATATATGGTATGCACTCTAAGATTTCTATTAAGTCTAAGTTCAGTAGACCTCAGTAGACCATAGACCTACAAAACTTTGCACTAATTTGTACAATTTTGTTAGTTAACTTTTTCACCGATATATGATATACACTCTAGTTAGATAAATTTATCTAGAGTAGATTTAGTCTAACTGTTGAATAGTTACACGTCACCTAAAATTAGCACACGCCAAAACGCAACTCGCACATGTGCGATGATGATTCCAGTAATAACCAAACCAAGGGCGGATCCAGCCAAAATTTTAGTGGGGGAGGGGGGCTAATTGAGTTTGGTGGGGTGGGGGTGGAGGGCTAATTGAGTTTCTTCCGTCAACACAACGGAAAACAATGAAAAAAGCATGGTTTTTTTCTGCTGAAGGGGGGGGTTTCAGCCCCCGTTTGCCCCCCCTGGTTCTGCCCTTGCAAACCCTATTAGAGGTGAAAAAGTAAGCAGTTTGTTTACCTTACACGTACAACCCTTAAATCCTTATATCTGCTACTAGCATTTTACTTTTCCATTATACTAAATGTGATATTATAAAGCCACGGATTACAATCTGCGAAGATTTACGTTCACTTCCACGTTATTCCTATTCCTCCCCACCCTCCGTACCAAACATGGCCCAAACAAATGCAAATACACCACTATAAAGGCCACAGTTCGTAAATTTTTATTAAATTAATAATTTTTTTTACACCAACATTTGAATTTCACTCGGTAACGACTAACACACATAGAATTAATTCACGCATTCTCTCTCATTTATAAGTTCATAAAAGTACACTTCTAGTTATGGACCTCTGACTATTCTGAAGAAATTTCTGGAACCGAGAAAATAGTATAGGAGGGGTACCCAATTGTCAGATGATTTTTCGGCCGAAAGTCAGTTACTAACTGTAATAATTTTACGAGCGGCTGGCCATAACATTAACCAATAATGAAATATCAGTTAACTCTTTTAAAACTACTAATTTTAGGTTATTCGTCAGTTAACTACTATTTTTTTGGCCACCCCACTGGCACCATCGGAACTTGATTGGCTGGCTAGTTTAAAATATTTACGTGCGAAACTTAGGTGTGTGTCTACTCTAGTGATATTTGCAAGAACGAGATACGATTCCATATCTTATCCGGTAATTTAACAACACGAATGTCAGTTGAAATAATTAGCGAAAATTTTTTCATAAATTCATTTTTTGTTGCTTTTTTTTCTTTTTCTTCATTCTTTTCATCTTTCTTTTCCCATTTTTCCTTTTTCTCCTTCTTTCTCTTTACACCCTTTCTTTCTATTTTTATCCCTCTCTTCCGTCCCATTCATAAATCATTCTCTCAATACTGAACCAATAGTTCTTTAGAACTGCATTAATGCATAGCCTTAACAAGTCTTTCGTGAACAAAAGTCAGATCAAAACAGAAAGACAAGGGGCACCACACGCGTAGTCGTCAGTAAATAGTTCTTATTAACCGTTATGGACCGACGTTTTCCCACTGCATGCTTTATGGCCCAAGCGCGTATCGCACGGGCCATACGAAGAAGTGGGAGAAATGAGGTTCCATAACTTGCGTACGGACAGAGCTAGCGAGGTTAATAAGATGTTTATTAGGCCCCGTCCACACGTATCCGGAAATTTTTGTATCTGCAAATTATTTTTTGCGGATACAGGTTGCGTCCACACGTGTCCGGAAATTTTTGTATCCGTATCCGGAAATTTTACGAAAACGGACACGTGTGGACGGTGAAAACGATTCGAATACACTGCGTGTGGATGCAAACATTTTCGTTTTCGGAAAAAAAAAAAATTGCGGATACAAAAATTTCCGGATACGTGTGGACGGGGCCTTATATGGCAAGGTGAACACCAAAATAGGGTTGTTGCACTGATCCTTACCGTAAGTTATAGATCGCAAATTTGCCAATGAAAGCGCGTGATATGACCCGTACCGCCCTGCTCGTGCTCTCTATTAAAACCTTTGGAAAAAGTCACGTGATGGGGGCTGCATGGGTGATTCTGCGTTGAACCATTTTGTGAAGTGAGACAAATGTCATGCTAAATTATACTAACTTGTCCCGATAATATATGTAATTCCAAATGCGACCAATTGTTCATCGATGGTAGTAATACACGTGAATACCCGTTTCAGGAATCACATGTCGCCTCTCATTCGTAGTAATTCGGAGATCGGGTTTTTGTCGGATATCCGGTGCATTTTCTGGAAACTGTTCGTGAAATTTCCGATGTGCTTCAGTTTTACTCCAGGTATTTTGTAGATCAAGCAGGGCAGTGCTCGGCCTCTTCGGGCTGTAGACGGAACTATTTCGGAACCACTTCGGGTACAAATTGCTATTTGTCGAGCCTGTTTTCGCCTGCTCGTGTAGCTGGCTTGGCATATTGTGTATCGTCGGTGACCGAGGTCGTGATGGTTCGGGAGCCGTGGCAGGACGATTATTCCAGTAAAAATTCGACGTCTTAGGATACTGCAACTGAGCAAGAGAAGCCGTCGTTTCTGGTGGGGAAGCCGCCTGGTAATAATTATTAGTTATCTTACAAGTATCTAACGGATATTTTGACCCTTCTTGGTTAATGAGGTGATGTGTGTTATTTGAATACGTCCCTGGTTCTCTGTCATCATCGGGGATGGAAGAGTTCTGTACGATTTCACTGTCTTTCGATGTTTTTCCTGCTGCGTACTTCCGCTGGTCATTCTCTTCGTCCTCGTCATCCGTGACCCATAATTCTGTTCCGTGTCCAACTATAATTCTTTTCGTCTTTTTTGGTTTCTTTTTGCTTCTTACCGTCGTCTGGCGTCCTTCAAGCGGTCGCGGAGGAGTGAATTGGTTTCTTAAATGCTCCTTCTAATGAAAACGGGAAAAAAGAAAAAAAGATTTTCACTGAGTCAAAAAGTGCTTTCAAATTTCTCAATCAATATTTCATGTCAGTTGTTATCTAGTAAGTTTTATTTTCATCAGCGAATATCGGCAGTTAAATTATCGATCGATCAACAAGAAAATATATTTCGCATCAGTCAATGTTGTGTAAAGGCATTCCATGTGCATTGACATGTTTGTATGAAAAAACTCAGCTTAAATTCGTAGTAACAGTAGTAATGGTATTCAGCGACTCCAGTAATAGTGTTTCCGCGAGTGTGGTTTGTTAATTATTTGTAAATGGCTGTGAAAACGGATGCTTGAAGCAAGTTTTGACACTTTAGCAAAGGTTTGGCATTTTGATCTGCAGAGCGGGTGGAAATAAAGGCAACGATGACGGGATTCGTGGCCGGGGAAATTCGTGCCGTTAAAATGTACATCAAATGCAGTATGTGCATGTGAACAGTGGCCCACTTTTTTCTCAGCGTCAGTCTCAGGGCTCTTCCATCTACCCGGAAAAACTGGAAATTCCAGTTGGAAAAACAAATGGTTTGTGTGGTTCCGATCGGAAAGTTCCGGGGAAAACTCGGTCTTTCGATTGAGGCAATCCCCTTTTCCCGCTCTTTTCGGTTCTTCCGTTAGACGCTTATTCCTAATTTGCCGGAAGTCAAATTTTCCCGCTCTTTTTTTTACTAATAGCAAACGATTTCCAACCGGATTCATTGGTTTAAATGGTAAAACCCTCAGATTCTCAGAGTCTTTATGCTTACCAATTCATTGCCTTCTCCTCTGGTCACATCATCATAGTTATCAAGTTTCAAGATATTCTGTGTACCATTCCCCGTGTATTGCTGACTATAGATAGTCTTCCAGTACGATTTCTGCAGGTTGTAAAGGGCATTTGCTGTTCGTGGAGAAACTGTCAGCTCCGCTGGTCGATTTAAACTGTTTGGCTGGACTGAGGAGGGTGGGGTGGGGTAGAAAACCTGACGCTGAAGTTCTGGACCTTTGACCAGCTATGAAAAGAGAAAATACGTGTGTCAACGTGAAGAAGTTACAGCCCGAGGTGCCCCCCGCCCAATTACTTCATTACTGTAACAAAACTTTGTTTCCCCCCTGGACGCCCCACAATGCCTTGCGATCCAAGATGGCCGCCCCAAGTATTTAATTCCTTACCTGATAATAGTTATGTTCATTCCAAATGAGAGGAGTTTTCTGAGATTCCTTTTGTACTTGTATCACCTCTCTACGATAAGCGTGTCCCTTGGTCTTCTCAACAACAACAGGATCGATTGCCGAGGCAGCTGCGGTGGGGGGTAGGGTGGAGGAGTAGATCACAGCTTCTTTGCCTTTTCTGACGTCATCGGGTGAATCAAAGGAGGGGAACACGGCGAACTTTGGCGTGTGGGACTGGTAAGGATGCTCTGATGGGAACTTCAAAGGGATTGTTAACTTTCTGTTAAATGAATAAGAAAATGCAAGGTCAACGCTACGCCATAAAATGATTTTATCGAGCTGATCTGAGAAGATATATCAATCAAAATCGAAATAATTTGCAAATCTGAGGTGTCAATTTTTATTATGAAATTTGTCGATTCTTGTGGAATCAGTCCACGGTCACCAAGTGAAAAAATACCGTCACTAATAAGTGCATCATAACAGAGACAAATATTATATTGAATGGCGGGAATGTTTTTATTTTTCAGTGTTCAATTCATTTGCAGGCTTCATGAAACCTCTGTTTTGCAGTTACGTTATTTATAGGTCACTATTTCAGATCAGCTGAATATCACGATAGATACAAAAGTACGCTATGGCTTACCCGATATCCAGTTTCTGAGGGTCGGGGATGCTGTGGATATAAACAGATTATTGGTTAGTGCAACTTATTTATGATTATTGGGTTGCCTGTGGCAAACCAGTCTTAAAATAAAATGTCAGAAAATGCCTAATAACGTAATATCTGTCGCAACACAGTTTCTATACGCAAAAATCCAAGCAACCTCCAGGCAACCCAGTTTACGCTCTTTGAGCGTCTTGTTTCTAAGTAATATAGGACTAGAACTGGGGCCGAGTTTAAAAAGGTTGAGCAGTGCTATCTACCCTGCGAGCAGAGTCTCCTTTTACCTCCTGTAAAGGGTAAGTGCTATCTTATCCATTGGATACGAAATTATTTTGATAACAGCATCGACGTATCCACTGGATAAGAATTTATCCGTCAGATAGCGCTATCCACCAATACTACTGGATTAGTATACATGTTGTACGCTTGTATAGGAAATCGCACGATCTCGAGTACAATTTGGAATTTATAGATACGAGTGATGTTTTGAAAGTTGTACCAAGGGCAAATAGTGCGAATTTCATACGAGGAGCTCTGGGTACGAGATTAAAAGAAGGTGAGAAATTCGGGTGTCTAGTCGCTCTAGCGCTCCTAGCCAACCTCCTTATAAATGTTTAAAAACCGTGGTACAAAATCTTTAAAAATTAAAAAGAGGAGTCGTAAATCTCGATTTTTCTATTGTATAAAACAATTTTCTGAGGAACGTCGGCAAACACGTTCTTGTACATTCGGCTTCACTTTCACAATAAATTTCCCTCGAAAGGCTGTTTTGGAAAGCATGGCGTTTGTAAGAGATTAAAATTACTGCAGCTACCCGCCATCTACAAATGCAGTGGCGAAAAAACAGCGAACTACAAGAAACCTGTCCAAAAACATTCTATCCCTTTCCAAGGCAAAGAATAGGAAGACAAACTAGAAAACACTTGCAAAAGTAAATCGGGGTAAAAAAATCGCCTTATTCAAGGTTAAGACAGTGACCTTCATAACACGAATCCAAAAATCTAGGAAAAGCTTGTACGTACAACATTTTTTTTCCTAAGCGCCTGTCAGTTTTCACACTGTCATGGCGAATGCTATAGTTGTATAAATTAACTGAACGATAGATCTTTTTCTCAGAATTATATTCATTTTCAAACAACCAATGTCTACCAATGATATAAATAATGTCTACCAATATGTCATAATAAACCAAAACTTTGGACTTCCAATGATTTGTCGTATCGACATGTCATGGAGTGAAATCCGTGCGTAAGAAACTAAAAATAATTGTTCCGGCAAGTATGATGCGTGTGATTGAATTCCCAAGAAGAACTATGATATATAAGCGATGCTAAAATGTTGATAATTGACCAAGGTTTATTGATTCAAAAGCAACTGAAATTGAGAACTGGAAAAAAGTAGCCAAAACAAAAAAAAACAAAACAAAACAAAAAAACAAAACAAAAAAAAAACGGCTCATCAATATTAAAAGTACCACAATAAAAGACCCTTTTCAGTGAAAGGAAACCACAATCATTGTATCTCAGCCGTTATTAACCAATGAATTTAAAAAATACAGTTGACCAAACTAACGGAATCTCAGTCAAAGAAAGAGAAATCTCAGTGTTGAAACATTTTTGAATGCAGCAGTGTTGTTTGTAAAATTGCTTGAACTCGAGGACGAGCCAGCCATTGCCACACACTTTTTCAAGAGCTTCCACTGTTGTGTCACTGAAAGTTTTTAATAGTTTCTTTTTGTTTTACTATTCGAATATTACAGAGAAAAGTTATGGAAAATAGCTCTTTGTCAGGCAGCTCTTCGGGAAACCAGTTGCAAGTCTTGCAAGACATAGTCGAGTTTCTTGAAGGTATTGAACAATCAGTCGAGTTGCTGAAGAGCAAAATAAATTCTCTATCGGCTAAATATCCCATCACGGCTCAAGAGAAAAGACTTAACCAATTAATAGAGAAAATACAAAGAGACGTCCAAGAAAGGGTGGCGATGGAAAAACTGCTTCGCGAGACGACAATGTCTGTGGAAGAGAGTACGACTCCATCATCATCTGTAGGAACCGAGGAATCATTCCCAATCCCAAGTCCTCCACAAGAAGTAGATTATCCAGTGATTTTGTACAACAGTTATTGCCTTCGTAGACGAACTGTTGACCAGGTTGGTAAACTTGGTCAAACTTTGCCAAGGAAAAAGAAAGTTAAGGTTATGGGGATAAACGTGGAGACGTTGACTAACGACAAGTATGACCGGGAAAAACGAGCGGGAGAATGGACGAAAGAGTTGGTCACAGTTTTACAGAATGGACAAGATTATAAGACGGAGAAGTTAGATTCTGAAAACGTGGCACCTAATGCACAAGCTATCGTCTTAGATATCGGAAAAACAAATTTCAAAAAGGGGAGCATTCCTATTTTCTTTTTTGAAAGTCAGATGGGAGATTTGATCGTCTCTCCAGAAAAGATTTTCTTATCTCCAAAGGAGTATGCCCAGCTCAGAGGATACGATCCAAACGAACGACTAGAGATAGCGATGAAAGTAGCAGCTGCAAACTACGAGTACTGGAGCTCTGTGTACTATAAAGGACTGAGGAATAAAGAGAAGGATCCAATGCAACAGAGTTTAGTTAAAGAATACTTACGACATTACATTAAAGACCCTCTGAACAGCAAAGGATTGATATTTTATTACCAGATAAATAAAAGCTGCTGCCATCAACAGATACAGTGTCAGTCGTACATTGGGAAATGCGAGGGATCTCTGGTTGAGAAGTTGAGAGAGATTCATGAAGAAAGCGACCAAGAAAAACCGTCTCTTCTGAAACTTGCTCTCAAGAGTAAACTCTTGTACTCTGAGGAGAATGAAGTTGGGGATATTGCAAAGAAAAATGTCGTTCTCATTTTGGATTTTGGTTACACGGAGGAATTCGTAGAGAAGTATAAAGATAGGCTAGACAAAGGTGACAGACTTTCCGTCTTACAAAAGAACTATGTTGAATACTTTGGAGCCAGAAGTCCAATAGGATTAAATTGAAACATCAACATAAGTAACATGTTGTCATAGCAGCTAAAAATATCGAAACATCTGCAAGGCAGAAACATAATTACCTTCAAAAGCCTTCGAATTTTATGATTCAGAACTGAATGAACCTTTTGGTTGATATCAAGTCATGACTAACTCTCGACTAACTCATTATTGAATTGGAATTTAGCGTGCAAGCTTTTGCGGAGTGAGGAAAACCGCGGAGACCCCGGAGATCGTGTCTAAATAAATATAATGATGATGATGATGATGATGACGATGATGATAATTATTATTATTATGCAAAGGCACGGCTACCTTTCAAGATGGCGCAGGGAAGTGTGAAAGGGACTATGTACAACTATAATCTCTACTTACAGCTCGTCATTTCTTCGTAGATCACTCTTCTTTAGGAGCGTTAAATCATAGTACTGTTCAATGGGAATACCCCTGAAAATAGACAAGAATTCAGTTCTGGTTCAAGCACTATACAACACACTTTTAAACAGAGGCGTATATAGGCCCCTCTTGGATACTTTTTCAAACTTCTTATTTTCTTGGCTTAAATATAAATTTCTTGTGACCCCCTTTTAATGGGGAAAATATATCAGAATCAATATGGAAAAAGGACAAAGACATATGTCCGCCATTTTTTTTTTTTTAATTAAAAAATTAAGACTAAATACTTTGTTAATTAAATGAAAGTCAACAAACATGGCGGCTATATGATGTCACACATGCACTTCAAAATGCTGGGAGTTTTCGATCAATAAGCTGTTAAAAAACTTTGAATCTCATTATCTGCTCCAAATGGTATTCAAACACTGACAACCATTTGCTGACAATGCCGAGCATTCCGCATGAGACAGGAAATGACGTGTAAAAACGAGCGGTAGCGTCCAATGGACGTCTACTTCAACTATACGGCGCGCGTGTGTTTATTGACTTTCTTTTATTTGTAAAGGTAATCTATGTGCAGCCTTAACTCATTTTTAAAAATATTTTCTTATGATGAGCTGTTTTAATTACCAATCGATATCATTTCTGTAAGAAAGCCGTTTATTTGCCCACTGAACGACCCATAATGCATTGCGATTCAAGATGGCCGCCGCATCGTCAAAGAGTCCATTAAACGGTCTCGGCCTATAGTAAAGTGCTATTTTTACCTGGGAAAAGGTAGAACGCCGCCTCCAAAGTGTCGATGTCCCTTCTGGACCCTTATTGGTGGTTCTTGTTTGGGCCGGTGGTCCTCAGGGAGATTGATTGGTCCAGTACCGCCATAACTGAGACTGCGCCCCCAGGGCACCTTGGGAGGTCTGTAAGTTCTTGATTTGTAGTGTTCAAAACTGATAAAAACGGAGAAAAAAATGAAATAAAGAAATTAATGAATTAATGAACGGCTAACTCACAGATAGAACCTTAAAACAACCTCTGAGCTGTTCTTAGTCAGGCCGGGCACGGCTAACTCACAGATCTAAGGTCATCTAGCCCTGCCGAGCGATCTCTGGGTTGATCTAAGTTAGGGCAAGGCTTACTAATAACATCGAACACTGAAATAGGTATAACCTCTAACAGATCAGAGAAGTGGAATTTGGCGTGATCATGATTTGGCGGAATGGGAAAAATCGAAAAAACCAAAAGAAACCCTCAAATTAAGGGAGAGACCTTACAAAATTAACTCGCGTAATACTGAGTCCAGCTTGGAATCGTTGTGAATCACGAGACCAAACAACGCTACACCGAAATTGCTGTTGTTGACTTTATTCTTTTTCAACTTTAGGCTGTTTTGTTGTTGTTGTTGTTGTTGTTGTCGTTGTTATAATCTAGTACACTATCCAAATTCTCGTGCTATGGCATCGACTTAAAATCAACGTCCATTCAAATAAATTTCCATTAAAAGAATTTCGTGATTTAATACTGTTGATAGCTCGGCGCACATTTGTTACAAAGACTTACTATTTTTTCTTCTCAAAATTATTAAAATTATTTTTGTTTTTCAGCTCATTCATGAATATTCTTAACGGGAATATGGAAACAAGATTGGAACGTTACAGCTTAAGTTAATAACCTCACTAAACCACTTAACTTAACAATAACACTAACTATAAGATTGTGTATATGGTAGATCAACTCGATCAGTGGTTAAAAAAATTACATGATATTACTGCAAAGAGAAAATATTCATTTCTGGCCTAACGAACCTTAAGAGGTTTGCCGGTCCAAGCCATATGTCTGTTTATTAGTGGCAGTAATACTGCATAATACTTCATTAACAGCTCTCAAACAAATCAGACAAGCCACATGTCGGCTTAATCGATAACGATTATTGGTATTGTCTATTAAACTGGTAAACTAAATGTGAAAGCCCTAAAAACTACCTCAAAAAATACTATTTTTGTTACCTAAAGTAGGCCGTATTCAGAATTAGAACCCGTATTTATGTTCTTTAGGAATGTATTTGTATTTTAAAAGTAATTTTTGGCGCTTTTAGAGCTACTATCCTACCTGTCTCAACTTAGCAACGATGTTAGCAACCGTTTCGCTTCAATAATATCCAAGTATCTTGACCTCGCATTAAGCTTAGGATTTTGACGAAAACTTTTATAACATATCATTTTAGAAGCCAAACTATTGTAGAATCTCAAAATTGTTTAACACACGGTGATATTATTATATTAGTGTATAAGATGAATTCACTTACTGGTTTTGTGAGATCGATAAACGATCTAGTATCGCCGGAGCGTGTAGGACATCAGATTCGACATTCCTCGATAGGTAGTCTACACCAACATGTTGATTATATAGAGACTTTTGCAGTGCCGTCGTCATTTTTCTTCTACAAAATGAGCTCAAATCATGGATTTAGGAGTAGAATCATCCGCATAGTGATTGAATGTAATGAAGTTAAGATTTTTTGCTTCTGTCACGGTGATTTCAGAATGAGCCCATGGTCATCAATTCAATCATCAACACAATTACCAAGGAAACAACTTCGTTGTGATTGGTTAATCCGTGACAGGGTCTTTGGGCGCCATTGTCAAAAGCCAACATGACTTTCCATAGGTAATATTTTTCAACCATTCTGAATTGATTTAAAAAAGAATAGATCTAATGGTATATATTGTACTAAACTCAAAAGATTGAATTCGATATTTCGCTTTAGATTTGCCTTGCACGGTTGTATTTGGTAAGTCGGAAAGGAGCGAAGGTTTCAAGTTCATACCTTTAAACTATTGGAACTTTTTCAAAAGAAATATAAAAGCATTCCAAGTTTTTGGGGATTTTTCTATTTTTATTTTTTTTCTAGTTGCAAACACGAAAGCCTAATTTTTTAAATATCTACATTTAAAAAACTTTCAAATATAAATCAACCAGAGAGTCTTGAAAACAGTAGACAACAATCTCTCTGAGAGCGCGAGGATCCGCGTATTGCACAATCTCATTGCAAGTACCACCGGCAAAGCAACGAAAAGAATAATCTGTTGTGCTCAGACCAGGCAGAGCTCAACACCCACAGGAAGCAACACAATGGAGGCTATAATGAGTCAGGTAATTGTTAGTTAGTTAATTGAGTAAATGGCAAAGCAAACCGGCTTTGCGTAATAGTGTTCTCTATAGAGAATATTAATCATTAGTGAAGCTGGCTAGTGCAATATCCAAAAGAAAGGAAACCACACACGAGCAAAAAAGGAAGAAAGAAATGAAGGAAGCAAGGAATTGAAAGACTAAAAGAATAAAGGAAGGGCTGAAAGGAGAGAACGAAGCTGAAGGGATGAAGGAATATTAGGTCTGTTAATTTTGCTGACCAGCTTTGTCACTCTCGTTTTGAGCGAAAAAAGTTTCTCCAGCTTACTTGATAAAGGAAGCCATGATAGATCTAATTAGCATTTAGTGGAGAAGGGAAAAATTTGAGAATACTGAGAAAAAACATCAAAGCGGCAAGAGAGAACCACACATGAATAACTCTACTCATTTCTCATTGGTGAGAGACGGCGATTAACAGCGGAAGCGGACATACGTCACAACTAACTTCCTTGTATAATTTTCCCAAGCATAACTGGTAAAATGAATATCATATTTCTGCTCCAAGTGGTGGTCAAACACTGACCATTATGTGCTGTAAGCCCGAAAGATTTATATTATATTGAAAACTTTTGATTCAGCTGTACCTTGAAAGCCGGAAAAATGATGGAATTAAATCTTTCTCAAGGTTTCAAAATTATGTGAGGTGTAAAATAGGCTCTAATTAATTAACACTTTTAGAAATATCCAAGAGGATATTTAGCTTTAATCCTTCAAGCTTACGGAGAATAATGAAGTTTAAGCCAGCTTTTAAACTTCATTGAAAAGCGCTGAAGCTCACAAATTTTCAATTTTACTTGCACTTTTGATAGCCTTTTATGAAATAATTTTTTTAAACAAGAAATTAAAGACAGCGGTAGACTAGGACAGATATACCTCTGTTTGTACTGACCAAGGGTCCATCAATATGATTGGATGTCTTATACGGCAAGGTCAGTCGAGTCATTTGAATTGAATAACTTATATACGCTCGACTGACCGCGTATCCTAGGCGAATCGTGTTGTCATTAAGTGACCTAAAGACTAATGAAGTAATCTAAAGATCTAATTCTTTATAATACTCCAAAAGTACCTTGCCTTGAACCCAAACAATTTAGCTTTAGTATTTCAATGTCTTGAAGGGATTATTCTAGGGATAGCTTTCGAGACAGCAAGATGGTTAGCACATTTTATATGTCAAAGCTGCAAACAGAGCTTTATAAGCAGAGGCATGGGTTTGATCCTTTGTCAAGAACTTTTCAGTCTGCTGTAGAACACAATCCCGGGCTGATTAACCATCGAATTACAACCTTCCCTGAAAGGTAAGTTTATTAGTAGGTAAAATTAGGTAAAGTGTAAGAAAAATAAGTGGATATTTGTAAGTCGGACACTGAGTAATTATCCTTATGCATTCTTGAGGTCAATATGGACAACACTAGTAGATTATTGTTTTTCAGAAGAAGACTTTTATGTCAAAATACAAGATCTTGGAAAATAATTGAATAAGAGAGAATTATAAAGCCATTTACTTGTAAATATATCTTAATTGGATAGAAGATCGATAAGAAGTGGTGGTTAAAACTATACGTCTATTAGAGGATTAGACAATCGTGTTTAATGGTTTTTGCGATCATTAAAAATTAACAAATCCATAAATTGGTAGTCTGCATCCGGTTAGAAATTAATAGATCAGATTACTCCTTTTGCTTCCTAATTCTAGACTAGAGTATGTTTCGCACAACCACTCCGATTCCCCCCTCCCCGGAAATTCGTCGCTTTAATTCGTCGTACTGGGTTACCTGTGTTTATTATAACCGAGGGGGACTAAGTTAATTCAAAACAAGTTGAAAACACAGGAGTTACGGGAAGTGAAGCTTGACCTACAACTCATAGCTGTAACAGTTGAGTACCACTGAATGCAAGAACCACACCACATAACTTCCTGAAGATGAGCTTATGTGCCACTATATCATTCTTAATTGTGCGATACAATCCAAATGTCATTCCCTTGAGTACCATTTCTTTGTTTAACTGTTGTACATGAGAAGACACATTGATATTGATACGACTCAAACAAAGAATCTTATTCTCAAGAGAATGACACGTGGTCTGAAATGTATCATTCATTCACATTTTTACCCAAACCCGATAAACCCGAACCTGCGAACGGCATTTTCATGACGACTAGTCTTTTGTATTACTTTTCCAAGTAATAACTGTTTCTATTGGAAATAACTGCGTCTCCAGGTACAGCAAGTATATGCATAATACAGAACCATACGCAAAGTGTCCCTGGGGACGCGCTCGTAGTTACGCCGGAGATGCCGAGGTACAACTTCCATTGGAGCACCGCCCCAAATGCGAACCTCCCCAGCTGCTTCAAAAGGGCCATCGTCACTTCGGTAGCGGAGCTCACCCACAACCAAGGTAGGGAAAACTGCAGAGTACGCTTCGAATGTAATTAGAATAGCGCGGGTAGCGTATGGTGGCTTACCGCTCGCGTCACACCGCTGTGGTGCGGGTTCGAGTCCCGGATCAGACTGGATCAAACAGTAGGAGCTTATGGATAAATTGAATCACCGTAAGAAGCTTTGTTAAATTGACGTTTCGGACGTTAGTCCTTCGTCGGAGTAAGAGTCAAACTGGATCATATGTGAGCTGAGTTTGTTTGATGTGTTATTCTCTCCTTTGCCACGATAGCCAGACAGAACCCTGAAACAACCTCTGGGCTGATCTAAGTCACGGCATGGCTAACTCACAGATAGAACCCTGAAACAACCTCTGGGCTGATCTAAGTCAAGGCACGGATAACTCACAGATCCAACCCTGAAACAACCACGCCAAATTCATGCATGCACCTGAAACTATCGCGAAGCAAGTTTCTCTATAAGAGTTTTCTATGTGAAAGTGCTATAATATTTTCTCTAATTGGTGTTATCTATAGAGGAACACCCATAAAGCAGTACTACGATCTGACCCAACTCAAGAAGAGCAAACTACGATGGAATGATGAGCTGTAAGTTATAATTGTTTCCTATAGACGGAGTATAGATTTCGTATGTCTGTCGGTAAAACGACACGGAACAATACAGTATCGACAACAAACCGTAGGCACCGTCTGTCTTCACTATCTATAACCCTGTATAAGGCGGACATAAAAGACCCACTGAAGACGCTGGTGACGACCACCTTCAATGCTCGTGCTAACACTACAGGACCCACAGTAATTGGCCATGCTGTTGTGTTGTCCCTGGCCTCACTGGTAAAACAAAACAAAAAATAACTCCCTATCCAATCAAAATGCTTGGACACATAACCGTCACGGTCACGCCACATCTGTACATGTTCTGCACGCTTTTCGCCAGTCATACGAAATGTGACCCTAATGATACACGTGCACGTGTAAAGGTCCTGTTTTCACAGCAACTTGTCTCGCAATGCTTGAAAATGTAGCGTTGCAGGTTGTCGAGGTGAGGTGCAATCCGTTGCGAAAATAGACCTGAGTTCTACCGCGTGCAACGCTACGCGTAACAACAAAATTTGCGAGACAATTCCCCCTTTTACATAGTGCAATTCTCCAGCGTCTTGTCTCGCGACAGCGTTACGAGACGAGTTGCTGAAAAAATTGCACGGTGTAGCAGGTTTCTCATTTTAGAATCGGCTTATTAGATTCTTCGTTTGAACCACAATTACCATAATTATAATTGCTATAAATTAATTGCTATATATTAATTTAAAAAATGGTTCCACTTAGCGTTATTAGTACAGAACCATTTATTATTTTGATATTATCATTATATTCGTTTTCTTTTCTTTCAGACTTCCACGACCAACTACCGCTGAAGTGCAGTGAGTATATCCTGACTCTAAGGCCGAATACACCGCCATTTTTCATTTTTCTACCAAATTTCGAACTTTCGGCTTTCGAACACCGTGTTTGGATCAAGCCAAGCGATGTTAATTCCACACGATGTTCTTTTTAGTTTTCTAACTAATCTTCTTTGTTTACACAGCTTTGTTAGGCCAAATTACTGTCCTTACTTTTAAGTGCTAAGTGCAAAATCCTACGTTATAGCTATCGACGTTCTTAGAGTCGTCACGCAACTTAGCACGAACAAAAATGTTCGAGAACAAATCGGAAAGCTTAATAAAGGTAAAGGTAAAGTACCTATATTTAACGTCGGTAGTTCCTTCAGTTGTAATTCAACTGCTATCAATGGAAGCCGACGGTGCGCACTTTACCCCCTCTCTCCATCAGTGCTCACTTTTTTAATCGGTGTAGCTTCAGTTTTAAATACTCTTAAAAGAGTATTTAAAACCCTGAAGCTACATGGGTTAGAGAGAAGTCGAAACAGACGTGGAGATCCTATAAGGATCGAACCATGGACCTCTAGCTCTGAAGGTCGCGCACTAACCAACTGAGCTACGTCTGCTCCTGAATTGAGAGCATAAGGCCCCGTCCACACGTATCCGCAAATTTTTGTATCCGCAATTCTGTTTTTACGGATACGGGTTGCGTCCACACGTGTCAACAAATTTTTGTGTCCGTATCTGCAATTTTTACGAAAACGGATACGTGTGGACGGTGAAAACGATTCGAATACGCTGCGTGTGGACGCAAACATTTTCGTATCCGCAAAAAATAGTTTGCGGACACAAAAATTTCCGGATACGTGTGGACGGGGCCTAAGAATAAGAATTGGGAATGCTCGAGAACTGCATGGGGTGCTCGAGGATAATGGCATGAACAACTGAATCGCGAGTGCTTGAACAGGGACCGCGGAAACGGTCTACTAGTCTCTCCCCACCTCCCTCCCCCCCTCCACACCCCCACTTTTTGAAGTGGTCCACGGTCTGTTGAAAACAATCGGAAATTCTCGACACCATATCAGAATGCTTGATTGAAGAATCGGGAATCCCGCTTTTGAGAACTGGAAGAAATGACTATCTTAAGAGAAAAACCAACGGTTTGAAATGGAAAAACATTACACCCAAATTAATTAATAAAAAAAAAACAACACACATTTCACATTTCCTTCCACTAAAACGTTTTCTTCTTTGAGCAGAAAAAGTCAAATCTATTTACCGTTTCCAAAGGAGTCACCTCTAACGTCCCACATGTCTAGACAGGCCGTATTTCCTCGTCCTGAGCCGTACTTAGGGTATGATCCACGAGGTCTTCCTACCACTCCTCCCTCAAGGGTTATCAACAAGGCTATGGGTAGCTATGGGCGTCGAGAGGTTGAATTATACCAGATTAACACGGCGAGCGCTGCTGAAGGTGGCCGTTTTGGAGCAACTGTTAAGCCTGTTACGGTATGTGATCAACTGTTCAAATGTAAAATGTTATGGCACTGCAAAACAAAACAAAACAAAAAAAAAACAACAAAAAAACAACAAAAAAGCAAAACAAAACAAAACAAAAACCAAAAAAAACAAAAAACAAAAAAAGGCAAAAACAAAAAAACAACAATAACAATTTTGAAAAATTGCCTATTTGTTTTTGGTGTCTCGTAATATGATTTGTCAGTCTTCTGTGCCAGCGCTTTCCTATGTCGTCTCCTTGTACATGTCTTTTGCTCTCATCGCATTACACTGTCTCAGTGCCGGTGTCCTGACTTTTGAAAAGTCCTAGATCTTCACTTAGTCATGGAGCAGATTTCGACACATACACATCATTCAATACACTACTAGAAGATAATATAGGTAAGTTGTAGTGCTTGGGAACGAGGTTATTCCGGGCGGAAGCCCTTGGAATTAAATTCGGAAAAATTAATTTCCGACCTCGCTGGGATTCGAACCCACGACCTTCGGAATTGTACTACCGATGCTCTACCAGCTGAGCTAGCACTACAACTTACCTATATTATCTTCTACTATTTCATTAGTGCCACGCGGTCCACATACTCTCATCTTTTCAATACACTACTCATGACATTTATATTTCGACCAATCACAGCGCGCGGTATTTAAGCTATAATTAGAGCCAATGAAAATACTCAGACACGCTATCTTCGCAGTCACGATCCAAATTATTCTATAACGTTGCGCTTTCTCATTGCACAAATGAACTTTTTACTATGCCATTTGCAGTAACAGGTCACGTGACCCTACCCCATAAAACGAGCAGCTCAGGAGTAGGGTCACGTGACCTGTTGGCGCTAGTTGTCCATTCACAACCTTAATAGACTTTTGCCATTGGTGTAATGTTGTTCCATTTCAAACCACGTGTCATTCTCTCGGGAATAGAGCAGGTGAATGTTACGTCATAGCCGCCATCTTGGTCGACGATAACAAAGCATTCCTCTTTAGCTTTTCTTGTTAAATCAACCAACATGGCGTATGTTTAGTTGTTATTATTAAGTCATATCTAAAAAGATTTTGAGTCACATGGTTGCACACACTGTATAAGATTATTTGTTTGAGTTGTACCCACTGTCTTCTCTTGCACAACCGTTAAACAAAGAAATGATACTCAAGGATTTGCCACGTGGTCTGAAATGGGACAACATTACCCCCAAGGTCAAAAGTTCAATCTATACTCTTTCTTGCAGATAACAAATCCATTTTTCAATCGACATGACATCATCAGCGAGTTCAACCGCCTTCATCCGAGCAACACGCCAACTTTACGTCTGCCAATACAACGACTAAGAAAAGCAGACTGGCATGCCAATTAAACCAAGACAAAAATGACAGCATAAAAAAAAAAAAAGAGTTTTGAATCGATTGACCAGCTTGACTTGTAGAAAAAGTTATTTGAGTTAATGCTAATTAGCTACGTTTATTTTTAACACATTTAAATTGTTTGATTATGATTGCATCATTCCTGGGATGAGTGAATGTGATGTCATAAGCCGCCATATTGGTTGACTTAACTGGTTTTTAAAACTGGTTTTAGAAGTTAGCTTCCTGTGTGCAAACGTTCCTTTCTGACGCTGTATTTCCAGGAATTCTCTATTTAAGAACGCAATGCATCGTTTGTCAATGAAAATACTCCAGTTTCAAATTCATATATTCAAATGTTCTCAGTTACTTTTCTCTTTAAAAGCCAGTAAAGGAACACAAGATTCCGTGACTAATTTAAACGTTTACGGAGCGTAGCTCCTTTCTCAGACGTAGAAAACAAAATCAGGTTTAACTTCAATGTCGTGCTCAATATTGATGTGTTGCAGTGAAGGTCCGTGGAATTTTTAAAGTGTCTGTATTATATTAGATATCGTTGAAGATGTGCATTCTTCATACTTTTAGTAATTGTGAATAAGTTAAGGTTGATTTTGAAATGAGACTAACCTTGGGTTACAAGGGCGGATCCAGGGTTTTTTGAAGGGGGAATCTCAGGGGTAAATTTTGTGGGCAAAGGAATCCCAGTGGCATTTTTACCACAGGAAGCCCATTTGACCTCAGGAATGATAGGGGGGTCGCGACCCCCCCGACCCTCCCCCTGGATCCGCCCTTGGGTTATGAGTCGGTCTATTCTCTATTATTTTAAACGGACGGGTTTTTTTTTAAACGTTTGTTGATACGGTATTCGTTAAATCTTTTGGTCATACAAGTTTTACTGTTCTTTTTTTTTTTTCTATTTTCTTTTTCTTTTCCTTTTCCGTCGCCACTAAAATCTATAACAGTTGCTTATAGAATATTCGAGTCAAGGAACAGCCTAAGTCGAAGAAAGTAAAAATAGTTCTGACTAATAGGCGTATCCTCTGGAATGAACTGATAGACTAGAAATGAATGGCTTCCAGTCATGATCATTTTCGAAACTTATTCAGAAATATTTTTCTGGCCACATTCCGAAACTAAACTAATTGAAATGATGAGAATGTAACCGGAAAATCAATATTACTGATCAAACAGCAGTATTTTGAAGGAGATCGTTGTCCACACGTTTAGGAAGCGCTTTTACGAGACCTAGGCTTTCTGATTTGCCATTTCCCTTGTAAGCGTGGTATTTAACATATTTGGCCCGCATTTATTGGGCACTGCTGTTATCGCGGGATTGTTATGGGAGTATCTTACGGATGTTAAGTAAAAGCAGCGCTACATTTTTGGTCGCATTCATTCACCGGCGAACGTACCAAAAATCCCGAGATACGCTGAAAAACGTGGGCTCAGCAACGCTGTGTTGTGGTGGGAGTAGCCGCAGTACAGTTTTCCGCCTTCGCGCGCGCCCAGTTCATTAAATCGGATGTCTCGTAATAGCTTACGAATAATACACTTCCTTCCATAATTAGGGGTTTGAAGCAATGACAAATTATGTTATCAAAACGATATAATTGCTGAATGCGTGGTTTATTACCTTAGTACCTTGAGCCCGAAAAGGTTTCTCTCCCAACATGACGTAAGTGTATTGGTATGCAGTCTGACAACTTGTATAGAGATCCTTGTATAGAAAGACAAGTCCCCGAGCATGCGCAGTGCTTTGGAATAGTTCGGGGAAATATTACTCATATCGCAGAGATTCTCGAAGAGTAGTTAAAAAAAGAGCTGTTTCTTTTTTGACATTTTGCATTTTAAAACAATGAGGTTTTGAAGTTTTATGGCTGTTGCTAGGCGGAATAATATCACCAAACTTGTGTCATATCACAACGAGCCTTTGGACTTTAGCAGAGAGAGAGAGAGAGAGAGAGAGAGAGAGAGAGAGAGAAAGCAATTGCAAATTATGATCAGCTTCAACTGAAAAGTTCAGCATTTGAAAAGCAATTACAAATATATCAATCTATCGGCCGTACGTGTTGATCATGTCATGACCTTGGACGGCTGATAACATACTTGTAGTTTATCGCTTTATTTCCTTGTTTTCAGTCCAAAAGCTATGTTTTGCTCTTTGATCATGGCGTTTCCCTAGATCCTTTAGTAGATTATCAGGCGGAAAAAAGATCGCAGTCTGATTCTTTCTTACAACGGAAAACTACACAGCACGCCCATGGTGTTTGTTTGTTTTACTGCACGAGTCATACCGCTGGCCACAGCAGGCGGTACCGAGATGATAACTAGATACCTTACGGCCTTCGTACTTTCAAAACAAGAAAGCAAAAAGATATATAATGCGAAATATAAAGACCTCTTTGTTGATTTAACCTTAGTTTGAGAAACATATATGTATTATCGGATTATGATTTTCTTTGTCGAAGTTCTCGATAAGGAAACGAATCACTGGAAACGTCCAAGGCTAAAATTTCGGTTCAAATTGACAGTGTATTTGTATCTGCCAATCTATGTTTGCAGTAATTTACCGCTCTTTTTCACAGTCGAGATTTGTAAAGCAAAGGCTCTTGGGATACGAAAACCCTGAATCGGTTTCCTGAATTTCAATACCGCAATGAATTTTAGCCCAGTTCTGAATTTAAATTTTGACTAGCATTCATGTCCGAAACGACAAAAATTAAAAGGTAAAGAGAGATTATGTAATTTTTTAAATAAGAATTAAAAGGTTGAGGAAGTCAGTCTTTTGTATGTTAGATGTTAGTTTAGCTTTCTTTGTTTCAATGACTCCCCAGAGCTCCCCCAACCAGGGGCCCCATATGTGGTACACTATCACAAACCCTTAATGAGATCCTCTGCATAATGAACCTAAAAACTGTTATCGCATTCATGATTCTTCGAGGAAGATTTTATCGCAATGAATTTACTCGGAACCATGGCAGGAATTCAATATTTAACAGTGTATTCGGGCTTTGCCAGCGGGCTGGTGGAGTGGCCTTCCGCTCTTAGATCGAAAAAGATATGAATTTGAACGGATATTTTTGGCTTTGAATGAGCTACACGATAAAGCATGCGTGCAATCTTCTTTATCTATCCTCCAGATTCCTTTCACAAATGTACCAACTTGTTTACCGGGGGAAAGGGTTTCATTTGGGCTCAATTCTTGGCCTAAATTCCTCTCTTTCCGGTTTTATCAATTAACGACGAATTGAGAATGCAAAACGTGGAATATCGATAATTGAATTAATCGAAGCAGCATGCCACAACTATCGTTCTAATTGGAAAAATCAACAAGAATCAAGAGTATGGTCGAAAATTATAGACAGCACAACAAGTAAAAGCGACGGCGACAAAGAGTCCCGGAAATTCTTGATTTATTTCCTTCCTTTCTTCTAGTACTTTTACGTCATGCTCGTGTTTTAAAGACGATTTTTAAAAGGAAAGTACTTCTGGCATTCATAACATTGTATACGCGCCCAAAACAAGCAGAAACAGTAGGGAAGCGTTTATAGCAGAAACCGCGCGTCTAAAATAAGAAAAATAACTGATTAAGAACCATATGTGAGTGGCTGAAAATTACTATACCGCATTTATATTCCTAAACGAAAAAATAACTATATTTGAATATTCAAAAGTGAGTTAAATTTGAATTCTAAAGCACGTTCCTATGTTCAAGAAAAAGAATTTTCCTGAAATCTTCTTTGAAGTTTTCGATTCTTGTATACTATTTTTCTCGAACTAAAAATTGTGCGAATTTTGTTGATAAATTCCCTGATAGATTAACGTTTTAGTGAGGCCTGGACTTGCAGTTTTAATGCATATATTCAATAAAGAATAAACATCCTATTCTAGACATTTTTATGGATTAACGTTGACTGATCCATCCCCCCGACTGTTCGCGGAGTTTAACCAATGAAATTTTTCCTACCTTTGAACGAAACTAGTACGTCACTAAGCGTCGCGCCGGGCACTGAAGCTTTGAACACTTACAAAATGAAAATATTTTGCGAGCTTTTTACTTCAAATAACACTGTTACAGTGCGACTACATTAACCAAGGCCAACCCAAGCAAATTTTAAATCAAATTCACAAATCCCATTTTTGACGTCGAGTAACAGATGAATTGATGAATTCTGGATTTAAACTTTTTCTTTTTCACTCCTGATCATACACACACTCGTATTAAGTAATATATATGCTTTTTTTAAAGGAGCAATATGAAAATTTGTGCAGATCCTATTATTTAAATACTCAATCGTGATTGGCTAATTTTTATGAAAAATTGTCTAGGTTGCCTTGGTTGATGTAGTGGCACTGTCAAACTGATAGTTCTTTAAACATGAATTAAAAACACGGCTAAAATTAATGTTGTTGTCAATAGAAGAAAAGCTTGGAAAGCGGATTGAAATTTTAGTTGGAAATAGCTCAAAATGAGTTATTTTTGATTTTAATCTCATTTGATTTCAAGTGGTTGCGACCCTAAAATTCTTCATTTTTCAAGTGGGTTCTTTTTTCATTTTGTCAACAAGTATTTTAAAGATTACATCGCCCAATTAAATGCTTTAAAAAAGTTATTTTTCTATGGCGTTTTGATGGAATCCTATGGAAAGTGTTTGAAAAACGAAATTAATATAATATTACCTTGGGAAATCAGTATAGGAATGGTGTTTTGCTCTAGATATCAAAGTTTTCCGTTTTCCAATTTAAGTTCTATTACTTATTCCTATCTCAAAGTTTGAGGCTTCTTTTCTTGGACAAGATTAAGGGGAAGCAAAGAAAAAGAAGAAGAAAAAAAGAAGAAGAAGAAAAGAAAAGTTTAGAAAAATAATGAACACCATCGAAGCATTTTCAAGCTGCTACGTGATTATTTCATGCAAAAACAAAGAAAAGGAAAAATCTCTTGTCTGAGTCAATGTCTGAGCCAATTCATCGTGCTGACAAGAGAGACGTCATCGTGGAGACAAACCAACTCTGCTTACCTAAAAGAAAAGAAAACGAATATTTTGCAGACTTTGTCATTTCCTGGGAGGCAAATTATTTGCTTTATGCAACCAGAAAACCCGAACAATGACGTTTAGGAGTTGAAAGATTTTCAATGATTAACGGTTTTGTCGAAAAGGAACGTGTGTCAGTGAAAAGTGACGTGCCGAAAACGATTGTCGGCACCTTGTAATTGCTTTAATTATAGTCGTCATTTATATTCGGTAAGAGCGATTATGATTATCAATCTGACACACCCTTAAGAGATCAATTATGTAAACACGGCTGACAGTACTTCTCAACTGTTAACTGAAGACCTCGTTAAAACTATATTCCCGAAAATTATACACCGTTGGAATAATAAATAAAAAAACCGTCGGTAAAAATCTCGCACCAAAGGCTTATAGATGGGTATAAACATGGGAAGGACTTAAGCTAATTGCTTTCTCGAGCCAGAATACACACTGAGTTAGCCACGACTAACATAAACTAATTGTAATTGTCTTTACGTAAATGGCTCCCTACTGATAATTAGCTCGTCTAAGCCCGGTTTACATCTTACGGAAAGGAGAGTTAAGAATGGCGGTTTTTTCTGAAGGGATTATGCAGTTTTTTCCTTACTTGTTATGCTATGATAATATTATGTGTTGACCTGCTTATACTCTGAGAACTGATTTTCAGTTCGTGAAGAAGACGAGAGTTACTTAAAGGTTCAAAGATGGGCTTTCTCAATTGCTCAGTATCATTTTGTAAACATATCAGTGAAATTAAGAAAAAAGCATTTTGTCTTCTTTTTTTTTTTTTAATTTGATACATCTTAAACCACAGTTCGCTAGGCTCTAACTTTATTACGCTTTATAACGTGTGTTTTCAACTTTGCTAAAAACTCTCTTTCCCCGCTCGACCTTCGCCATACTGATCTTATTCTTCAAAAGCCAAATCATTTTAATTTACCTCGTAGGGTGCAAACACGAACAAAAGAGAGCCAAATTAACTATCAAAAGAGAAACAAAAGCCTCCCAAAAGTTTCTAATTTAGAACGTCAAATTTTATTACATCAAAAAAACACTCGTTTCTGGAGTTTCCTGAACGGCTATTTTTGACTACAAGTCGGGCAGTTTACAGCCCAAGTAATTAATTATGCAGGACATTTTTGCTTAAGGAGCTTACTTAGATCAACACTTTTTGAAGTTGAACGATTTCCCGGTGAAAGCTTTTTAAGATTCCTGTACAATACAAGGGAAAAATATGTGGAGATCTTTCGCAATTCGGCGGCACCCTGGATGAAATTCCTATGGCCTTGTGACGAGATTCTTTGCCTGATAACAGTACTGTATTTATCGTATTCATTCGGTGAATATTTACACAATACTACTGCTGCAAAGTTCAAAAGAAAACTTGCTCAAATTAGGACGCATTCTTTTAGCTTCAAAGAGTGTTTAATGGAGCGTTTTAGTGCTAAAAAGAGAGAACAGACCTTCAACATCTTTCGTGTGCTTCTGCCCTTCTAGATCTCTTAATTCTTCAAAAGCATAAACTTGTTTGCCCACGTCTGACATAATTCTAAATCGGTATGCAAGAAAACACATTTTGAGGATGTCGGCTAATTTAGCAATCCTTTATTTCCCTATCATTTTGAAGCCTGGCTTGATTGACATATACTAATCTCATTGCCATTATGAAATCCGTCGATTTTCTTTCTATGTTTGTTGTTCAACAATATATTTTGTTCTATCCTGTGAAAAAAAGCCTTTGGAAGAGAATTAGATCGAGTCACACCTAAGCTGCAATATTTTTTCGCATACTCCTCCAAACTTCGCGATACAGAGGTGCTAACAAATTGGATGTCAAATTCCACTGTTGGATGGAACTTAAATCGTAAACAAATACAGACTAGCCGTGTTTAAACAACCCGTTTTAGAACAAATTACAATCTTACCACCGGTCTCCGCTCATTCATTAGCCTTAGGAGTAACTGTTGACAAAATGCTAAAGTTCTACAATGACACAATTTAGAGGCAGGAACCTCATTGGCCCTCCCATCCCTAAGTCTCACACATTGTATAAATAACCCTAAATGAGATTGGAAAATCAACTACTCTATAATAAAAATCCACGTTTACTCTAAGACTTTAGCAATCAGTTAGATTTGAGCCCCAAATTAAGATGATTTAAAGTTTTAAACGGCTTTTAGTTGGTCGAATAGGAATTTGGCGGGTTTTTTCCCCGCATGAAAGTATGTCGCAGGTGTCAGGTGAGGGTAACCCTTCCCTCCGGTCAAACGATCGAAAAGCTAACAAAACAACAATGACGAGTGGCAGTCAAATTGCTCGCAGCCAATCAAAAGCACGCTACTATGAAAGCCATTTTAGTGCGACTGACTAAAGTAAGGTTCATTTAGTTGATAGAAAGATGTCGATGCGAGACAGCACAGGAACAACCACTGCAAAACTCAATCCTATCTTTACTCCGAGCTGAAAATATCTCTTCTCAATTGTCAGCCAAGCTGAATTACACCTTCAACTCCATGCTAAAAATGAGACAAGGTCCATACCATTTTGTATTTTACCCCCTTTTGGTGCTTCTACTACTCCTTCAGCTTTTTCACAATTTTGGTCATTCATGTGCTCCAAGAAGCGGTTACAATAGACGGAAACCGACGAAACCTCTATATCTTAAGCAGCGTGTGCCAGATACTGAAGAATTTTCTCTCGATGCGAGTGGAAGTGCGAAAGGAAAAATCACTCGAAATTCTTCCAAGTTCAATACTCAGCTTGTCAGTTGCTTTATATCGGACATCGTGTTCAAAGATGAAGAAGGGACGGGAGCAGACCGCCTCATGACGAAGGTAAGGTTTGTGTCGTTTGTTTACATTTACTGTCTTGTCTTTCAACGCTATTTAACGCTCAGCATGGCCACTCCTCGTGAGGATTGTATACATTTCGAAGCAAAGTTCATTCACGAAATACATTTCCACGAGCTGTGCTGGTGTAAAAATTGCAGCTCGAAATGAACCAGAGAGCAAATTTTGAATAAACCGACACGTTTCTTCAATTTATAGAAATGTCGAGAGAAACTCAAAGACCTTGCTAGAAGAGTGCAGCAAAAGTGGCATGGGAAGACAAAATTACGAGTTATTGAGGCCTGGGATGAAGATGGGAGTCATTCTACTCATTCACTGCACTACGAAGGCAGGGCGGTAGACATTACAACATCTGATCTCGATCGGTCAAAATACCCAGAACTTGGAAGATTAGCCGTTCAATCGGGTTTTGATTGGGTTTACTACGAATCGCAAACACACATTCATGCTTCTGTCCGTGAAGGTGAGGCGAAAATAAGTCCGATATTGTCGTGATCAAATCCAAAACCTTTATCTGAAGATTTTTTTCCTTGATATTTTTGTGTAATTATATTTGATGGTTTTATTAGTATAGCAATGTCATCCTGTTATAGACGAGTTCAAATGTTTTTGTGTCCGAATAAATTGTTATTAAATGTTATGTCACATCAATGCACACCAATTTACAATACAATAGCCTGAAGCAAAATCATACGTGTGGGCTAGCTTTTTATAGTCCTAGCTTTTTATTCGTATTTTTTGCTTATTAATTCCAAGGGCCTTGGCTGTATGTAGGTTTTGTAGTTTACTTCTTGTGAACAGTGTTTGCACGAAAAGTCCGAGATAATTGACTCAATAATGTTCCCTTTTATAAAGACACGGTCTGGCCTACAAATGTTAAAGGGTCTTTTTACGATTTTAATTACATGATTACATTATTTCTTAATTATAGATGATGGACGAGGCTGGCGAGGTTGTTTCAACTCCAACGCTTCAGTTCGCCTTGAAAATGGCTCGCACATCCCGATCAAGGATGTCAAAGTTGGACAAAAAGTGCAAGGAATTGATGACAGTGGAGAAATAACTTACAGTGAGGTGCTAATGTTTCTTGATTTTAACCCATGGCTTCGCCAGGTACCGTTCATTATAATAGAAACGGAGTCTCCCTACAAGAGACTGACCATGACGAAAAATCACCTGATATTCTACAAAAACAATAATGTGAAAAGTAGTAAAGTCAAAGCAAAAATTGCAGGGCTTGTGAAACAGGGAGATTACGTCCTGGTGCAATATAGAGAAGGGGCTGTGCTCTCACGAGTCAGGTCTGTTAGTACCGGGAACAGGGATGGAATGATTGCTCCCTTGACTCAACATGGTAATCTGTTTGTAGACGATGTTCTTGTATCGTGCTATTCAGATGTTAAGGATCATGAGCTCGCCCATACGGCATTCAGCCCCGTGCGACTTGTCCGGCGTTTTGCACCAAGCTTATTCAAAAACATGGACAATTCAGATACCCAGAAAGGAATGCACTGGTTTCCTTCGCTTTTAATTTCTTTAAATAACATTCTTGGCATTGCAGAATATGCATAATTAGGCCAAAAAGTGTGGTAACTTATTTGCGTGGCTCTTTCAAAGTAATTGTATATTTGCTAAGTGAGCCTATACTGCAAAGCGAATTCAGTAGGTGGATCAAATAAGATAGCAACAGGCTATAATTAGAAAACAAACGTTTGAAAACTAGTTCGAAATGAAAAAAAAGCAAGGTCTTAAAGCTAATCATTAGTGAATGAGACACTTGAAATATTCGCTACTGATGTAGATCATGTAGTTCCAATATTGTATTTGTAAAGAAGATTCTAAAATTTGTGTGAGGCCTTTGATCTGAGCGGAAAGATGGGATACGAGCAGAGTGGGATGGTATTTGTGCAACTCTATCTCTATTTTTCTTTTTTGGAAATCTAATAGTGATTTCCTAGTAGATGACTATTCTATTTTGAATCAATTGACAAAGTTCAATATGTTCTGAGTTTTGTGTGGGCGGGACGGTTCCTAAAGTTCCGGGCTTTAGGTAAGGCCAGTCACCAGTCCTAAAAGCCAAGCTTAGTTAGCTTTATTTAAGTGTGGAATGAAATATTGTAGCTTAATGTATAAATTTCCATGTACGTGTACATAAAGATATGAATTCAAATAACTTATATGAAATAGTAGCCCCAGTGAGAAAAGTCACAAGACTTTTGGTTCTGTAAGCCATAAAAATGCATATTCAAAGATGTTCTCGATGTTTTCATAGGAAAAGTATTATTTCTAGCATTTACAGGTCATGGCTTTGTCAGCACATTTTCAAGATTTTGCTTGAACGTAAATTCAAATCCACTTAGAGTTTATCTAAGTTTGGATCGTTGAATCGAGTGTCCATAAGATAAAAAGATAAAACGCTTAGAATAATTTGTTAAAGTCTCCATACCAAACCATTGATCCTTAAACTAAGTTTATTTTGCATAATTGAGAGTTCAAAAGCTCATCATTTGCGAAATTCCCATAGAAAATTTATCCTTCTAGCGCCAGAATCTCTGCAAGAACAATGATCAGGAAGTAGCTCTATTTACTGAGTTCAAATCTGTCATTCTCTACTGAGACGACAGACTTCTACGTACAAGCCTACACTATCTTGCCTGGCTAGAAAGGAATTCGACAAAATATTACAACAAGTAGATTTATAATTTATAATTTTTCACTTTTATTTTAACGTCAAGAGATTGTTATTGTACCTAACTTTGAAAGTTTTAGGTCATGGCCGCGTTTCTCGACGTCCCAATATATTGAAGAAAACCTTTTCTAAACATGATGACAAAATGATTATAAAGATAATATATTCAGACTTGTTCTTGAGATTTGGATGCCCCATATGTCTGGTCGGGCTTCCTTTGAATGTAAAACTATGTTTACAACCCTCAAATTAATTTACTCTAGAATCAAGAGAGGGGAATTCATTTGATTCATTTATTAAGAGTAGAAAATTATTTTTTGTAAATGTGTTTGAGTGCTGGCACCAGAATTTGTAAAAACATTTCAATAAAAACCATTAGCTCGCGTGTTGTTTTGGTTTGTGCTTTGTGTTGGTGTGTTTGCAGCCAACGTTTGCATTGGCGACGTTGAACAACAGTGAATGGGTCAATACAGACGGCTCGTCCTAAACTGCACAAAATAATCTCAGCAAAGTTGTGTAATGAAGATGTTATCTTCCAAAAAAATGCCCTTGGCAATAGCGAGAAGTGTTTGGTCAATTATAGAAGGGTGTTGAGATAAAAGGGCTAAATATATTCGTCATCTTGTAGTCAAGATTATACCACGAAAAGCTTCGCTACTACTACCTCTAAAAACTCTCAAATATTACTCATTTTAAGTGAAAATAACAAAGGCAATATTACATTGTCTAAATCTATATCTTTAGGGGTTTCTTTGAAATGTTTATAAAATCTATTTTCGGATGTCGACAAAACTCGTGTTTTAGCCAAGTGTGAGTTGATAAGAAGATTTCAACACGGTCCGGAAGTCACTCAAAGGCGACAAAAGACAACCATTACATTTTATTCATATCTGAGAGCAGCGATAAAAGACAGAGTGTTTAAGCCACACTTGTTGGAACCACAAAGAATGATTTATGGCTTTGATATCCTATACTATGTGCATACGATCCTCTACCCTTTAAAACGAACGTCAGTAAACGTATAGAATTGGGTGTGTCGAGATAGGGCTCGAAACGCAACGCACTCTGGAATGCCTTCTATTGCACGATAGCCATTCCTACTATCAGTAATGGGTAAAACGTTTTTAACATTGTCCTGTTGACATGGAGATTTAAGGTCAAGTCGACTGTTTTGCCCCTTTTAGCGGAATATCAACCAAGACTGGTCTGGCGCTGCATGTTTGGACACATGTAGCGTTGTGTGAAACTCATGGAGTCGATGTAAGAAGTGACAAGATCTATAACCTATAAAATAGCTGATAATTGCTAAGGTGATGGGTAATGAGCTTAGCTCGTTTTGAAACAGCGATGCCGCTAAGATAAGAGACCGTATAGATTCCTGATTCTTTCAAAAGAGAAGCAAGAATATGCACGCTATCGAAAGTCGAAAACCATTCAACGTTTTTGAAACTGTAAGATTTATTTTCTATATACTTTATTCTTTCAAAAACAAAATCCCACAAAACTCAGTAATTCAGTGAAGGCAATCCAGAAATCACTTTATGTCGGGGTTGAGACGACGATTAAAAATTCTGGTTTTTCTTTTCAAGGATGTTGAAAGGTGCGGTTGACCAAATCTCTGACTTCAGTAATGATAGCTTCCGGTCGGAATGCGTGTTAATGTGTGCTTTACAAAATCAAACGGAAAACCAAAAAAACTACGTTAATGAGCGAAAAATAGAAGATGATCTAACGCACGCCTTTTAACAGTAATCCTAGAGATAGAGAATTACAGAAAACTATTTCCGTTGTCGCTGAAGCACTAGCACTATTTATAGGCAAGAAAAATGTTCAAAGATTGACAAAACTTGGAATGTGATGAAATTTTGACGTCCTTGGATAAAGTGATGTATTTATGGTCGGAAGTGTTAACTTACTGGTGGATTAGCATGACACATTCAAACTTTTCCTGTGCTTTGTTTCATGCTTTGCGAATTATGAACGGTATTAGAAATGTAAGCCTCCGTGTTAGTCTAGGCTCTTTAATATGGACGTAGGAGCTAGGGAAGCTACTAGATCTGCCAGGGAAGCGATGCCGACGGGAGGTAGGGGGGGGGGGGGGGGGGGGGAGCAGAGGCGGCGGCGGAGACTATAGTTCTCCCCTCCCCAACCAATGTACGTATTTCAACCAACATTGTTTGAATGTCTACTGGGTTGAAAATATAATGCCATTGAGTGTCGAGCCAAGGGTTTCTATGACGTCTTGAACTAGTACGCATGCTCACAAGTTGTTTCTCTGAAAGTGCAATAATATCTGTCCAGTGGTGATAAAATATGCATAAACACCTAGGCCTCAAACCATATTAACTGAGATTTGTCCAGACAGTACGTAGCTAATAAGAGAAAAACCTCTTTTAAGTTTGATAAATATTTCAGTTGAAAATCCAATCAAAAATTGACTGATTGGGAAAATGATTAATTAGTTCGTGGTTTAAAATAAGAAAATAAGCTGGTTAAGTCAATACAGGACCAAATGGAGTGGTGCGTACTTAGGCTTCATTAAAAGGAAAAAGTTAGGATGTGAAGAAAGAGAAAATGCAGAACTTGGGCTACCTGTGTGTCAAGCAACTAGTCACGTGACCTTTCTCCCTTTAGTTGCCCTCCATATCATAAAAGACACGTTTCAGCTGGAATATGTAGAACAAAGAATATATATCAAATCAAATATTTTTCTAAGATTTGTATAGAAAAGTGTGTTATAAAAACCAGACTATGCCACCGAGAGCGGTGTGAGCCTATACATAAAGGATATTTTTGTCGGCTTCTTTTATCACTAAAGTTGAAGGTATAAAAAGCGTAAAATTAAAAATCACTTCTCGAAAAATGTTTCCACTGGGGCTAGAACCCAGGACCTTGCGCGTGTTAGGCGCACGTGATAACCACTACACTATGGAAACCTTGACATCCTATATTTTATTACTATAATCAGAAGAGGAGGGGGCAAGCCTTCGAAATAATGAGTGATACAGATTGCTGAAAATCAGCTGTTGCAAGCTGCATATCATATTGATATGTAAATAGTATGCAAAATGCAACAGTATATGTATTTAGAATATGGAAAAACAAATCAGAGTTGAAGAGTCTGGGAACGAAGCCCAAGCTGAGAGACCACACCCAAGATGGCGGCCATCAATAGGCTGCTTGTCTTCTCCGTACTTTTCTTCTATTTTTTTAGTTATGTACTGTCCAAGCCTCTCAAAGACGAGGACGAGATTATACACAACGTGAGGCTTGAACGGGAACGCGATATTAGAAGACGTAGCGTTGTTCATCCATTTCGCATCAACCTTGTTTACCTCGATGTCAGCAATATCGCTAATATGGATATTATAAAGCAATTATTAAGCGAGTCAATCCTATACTTCCAAGACACGTTACGAGTCAAACATCCTGTGAAAAATATTCTCCTACAACGTAGATGTGCCAATGATTCGTATTTTTTAAAGGACGAGCAGGGAATTTCGCAGGGAAAGGTTCGTTATTGTAAAATTGCTTGTGAGAATGCGAAGCCTTCGTGCGGCCCAGCACGTGTGCCTGACAAAGACTTGGACGTGTGCCGTTTGTGTGATGAAGATGGGAAGAACTGTAAGGAAGAAGACGGCAAGACCAGTGGTGTTGGGTATAATAATACTGACTTTGTGATGTATATAACCGCATCGATCGACAAGTGTGACAAGCCAAAGACAGTAGCCTATGCAGCTGTTTGCCAACAAGAGATTACTGTGGATAGACCAGTAGCGGGCTTTCTGAATATCTGTCCAAATAAAGTGAAAAATATGACTCAACAGAGCTTGCATAATGAGTTGTTGGCCACTTTTAAACACGAAATATTTCATGCATTGGGCTTTTCTCCTTCACTTTATGCCTTTTACCGCGATATTAGCGGAGCTCCTCTCACCGATCGCCTTCCAAATGGAATGCCGGAGTACAGCGAAGTGTCAAAATCATACATAGCTAGTGAAAAGGTACTTGGCCTTTGTGTGTGTAGTTTGTCTGGGTAATTTAACGCCTTCAAATGGTTCAGTGATTTAGATATGCTATATTTTGATTATTTTGATGATATTGAAGGCTATTGGATGGCTTAGTCTGTTTCTGTTGGGGGTAGAGAGGGGAGGGGGTGTAGTTGTTATTGGGTGGAGAAATCATAGGTGTGGGTTTTTTTTTGAGGGGGAGGGGGGCTGTCAGAGGGGAGTAAAATTAAGATAGGATTGATGAACGTTTGTGGTCATTTAATGTTACTAACTGATCCAGAAGTCTTTTCAGGTTTCTTGGGGTTGTAACTACATGACTAAAAAATTATTGAGGTATAAACAAAAATGAAAGAAACAGCCACTATGTTGGTTGATCTACACCTTCGTATTTTGAATGAGCTCTATGCTCTTGAACAACAATTGATTAAATAAATTATAAATATATATATAAATATAAAAATCTAACAGAGAAGCTAATGAAGGGGTATCGTACCCTTGAACGTGAAGGGGTATCGAACCTTTGTATGTCAAGCCTTTTGGCATGACATGAGGGCCTGGTTTTTGGGGACTCCTTATATTTTAGAAACAGATATAGGTGCTCATATTTAAAAACTTGGCAATATATATTTGTTCAAACACCATTATGGTCGGTGATTTTTCACTAATTTATTCCAAGAATTATATTATGATTTTATTGTTGGGTTGAAATCTTTATAATTTGATAATAATATTTACTCAATATAATCTATCTAAAGTATTTTTCTTTCCAAAATTGAGGAGAGATCAAGTGAAATCATTAAATCTAATTAAGAAATGATCCCCAGCACAAAAAAAATCATACCAATATTAGTTATACTATTACTGAGTTTGAGCATGTTTGAATGAATGTCTTAGTACTGACAAGTAGCAAGCTTTTAAAAGTCCCAAAACTAATAGAGAACATGTGGGGTTTGAGAATAGCATCCCCTAAAAGAACTAAAAACCATACATTTTCTCTTATTTTACAATTTTTTTATGCAAGTTAATCAGTCAATATTTGCGCAAACATTCTAAAACTCAATTAGTTTGAGCATTTTATGTGATGGGGTTTGAATTTGTTTAGATAAATGTTTCTACATTTGTTACCAGTCCTTTCCTTAATTCTGGAAAGACAAATTCTGTTCTAGCACTATTTGGACCATTTTCCTGATTACTTTTCATGCATATATTTTTATATCCTGACGTTGTCTCAAAAGGTTTGTTACTATTTGTTTTAGGTTCTGAAGAAGATTACCAGGAAGGATTGGGAGATCCGATCAGATCGTGGAAACAACGGCAAAATGAAGCATTCTGTGCACATGATTGTAACACCTAAAGTACTTGATGAGGTGAAAAGACATTTCAACTGCTCTACTCTAGAAGGAGCTGAACTAGAAAACCAAGGTGGCCCAGGAACAGAGATGGCACACTGGGAAAAGAGGTTGTTTGAAAATGAAGGCATGACTGGTGCTTTTACCCAAAACTCTGTCTTCTCAAGAATTACCCTAGCACTCATGGAGGACACTGGATGGTATGAAGCAGACTACAGCAAAGCTGAGCTACTCAGATGGGGGCAAAACCTTGGCTGTAAGTTTGTGAAAAATAGTTGTAAGGCATGGATGACAGCTCAGAGTACTTCAAATAATAGTATAAAGCCATTTTGTCAGAGACTTAAGTCACAAAAGCAAGGTCTTCACACGAGTTGCTCGGTTGACAAGACATCTGTTGCCATGTGTAACTTGGTCATGTATAATCAACCGCTTCCCTTAGAATACCAATACTTTGAGTCTAGCATATTTGCCGATGCAGAGAGATATGGTGGTTCTGTTGACTATGCCGATTTTTGTCCATACTTCCAAGCTTTCACCTGGACGAGCCAAGGAGTTGCAGTACGTGGTTCGTCATGCATACAACCATCTAACGAAAAACCAAAAGATAAAAATTATGCTCTGGAAAAATATTCTTCATCTGAATCACGATGCTTCGTCCAAGGTAAACCATGGACTAAGACAAAATGTAGCCGTCAGTGGATAACTGTTGATTGGGGTAGTGGGTGCTATAATTATCAATGTGAAAATGATGGGCTCAAGGTTATTGTCGAGGGTTATAAGTACACATGTTTCCACAAAGGACAGGTTTTATATATCCAAATGCAAAGTTATGATAATTGGATTCATCAAGGGACCATAATCTGTCCTGCCTGTAAGGACATGTGTTATGATGCCCCTGGAACTTGTCCAGCTGAAGTTTTCGACCCCCCCAAAGATTCACAGCCTAAACCTATCCTCAGATCATATCCTTGCTCAGGAAACACGTTTGGCTTATCTAGTGCTTTATTTAGTATTTTAGCAATTTTTGTTATCTTTTTGATATAATATTAATACTATCCACATTTTTATTATTTGAATGATGACTGGCAGTTGATTGCCTCTCAGTTGAGTTTGGTATCTCCAATACTTTTGCTGCACAGATTGAATGTACATTTCCATCAAAGGCAACCACCACGACTATCCAGGAAACTTTCTCGCAGACAATAGACTCATAGACTTAGCCAATTATAGCCAAAACTTTCTCGCAGACAATAGACTCATTGCATGTGACCTCAAAGCAGCTCAATTTGGAGGACAAAACATAATAATTTTATTCTCCTGATCTCTTGAGAATTGAAAACCTATTGTTTTGCCCTCAGAACTCAGCTGCATTTCGTGCTGCAAAGGGTTCATTGGGGTTGTTGCCAGAAAGTTAGGAAATACGCATCAAATGTTGCAACAAAAATTCTAGCATTTGAAACTCAATTAAGAGGTGTAAAATCAAGTTCATATTGAACTGTCTTGCCTATATTTGTTTTTTGACATTAATATTTTGTACTTTTAGATTCTCATCAGTATGTACAGGCTAATATTTCTTACATCAAAACAATGTCTTTCCAAAAGAACCTTTTGTTCAGTCAAAGTTTGAAAATCGTATGACTTGTGGTACGGTAGTTAATAGTTGCATCGAAAGCTGCATTTTTTTTGCACTTGCATAGTCGTGAATGTGGAAAAATCTTAGTGTGTAGGGTATACATATGTAGTGATACACAACCTTATTTTCAATAGCTTCTAGATGAATATATATGGTCATATTATATACAAGTGTTTTCAGAAATGTATATAATAAGAATGTATATACATGTAGATATTTGCATACTGTACATGCTATAATAAGCCTTTTCATTCAAAGGCTTATTGTCATAATTTTACACGAGAATCTAAATATGTAACCATAAGTGGTAATCAATATCCTCATACATATAATTCTTACCCTGCTAGAAGAGCTTTCTTTATCTGCTCAAGGACAGAGAGAAACACTCCTCAGTAGCCTGGAGAAGTAAAAGGATAGGCTTTAATAGCAGGTTAATACGCAGGTAGCTGTGGAAAAAAATTCTTAAAACTGGCTAAATTAAAAAAATAACCACAAAGAGCAAAAAAAGTGCTATTTTCCTAATGATCAGGTAAAATTTCAAGGCTTTATTTCACGTTTCAATGATTTTATTGAAATTTTTGAAGAATCCACATACATTTCCTTATAACATGACACTACAGAAACCAAGCTTGGGCTACCTGTGGTTAATATTTCTCAGTGCAAATCCTTGGCTCAAAACAGCTATAGCTCTGTATAATCTCAAATATTAAATACCTTATTTTAATGATCAATCCATTCAGCATACATCTCATTCATACACATTTTTAACTAATCTAATATTTACAGTAAATGATTAATATTTATAAATGAAATCTCAAAAAAAAAAAAAATTCTCGACCATAAAAAGGGTGAAAATTGAAAACGTGGTATAAATATTTTAGGATAAGTAATAAGACTGAAAGTAGTTATATTTGATATTTATTATTAAGTATTAGCGATTTAAGGTTTTTGCTAATGAATAGTATAATATTTTTTAGAATAAGTTTAATATTAGTGCTAAATTAGTTATCGCTGACTTATTAGATGTTATATTTAGATGAATGCATACTTTATTATTAAGTCAATGTTTGGACATTTCTGGTTCTAATCTTTTTGTATGATTTACATTTTTAATGAAGTATTTATAGTAACTTTTGAATATTTCTTCACTTGTAGTTAGCTCAGTCTGGGGAGAGGGGGTCATAAAGTTTTTGTGTCAGCCAAGAAGGGAGGGTCAGAAGAATTTGGACAGGCACTTCAAGAGAATTGTTTATATTTATAATAATAATAATAATAACTTTATTACAGTCTCTATTTCTTCTAGCCGGGCACAAGTGCCCTACTAATCGGGGAGACTAATGGATTGAGATTTATAAATAATGAAGTTGGTTTTTGCAGATGGAGGAAAACTGAAGATAGGAAAACCCTTGAATAGGGCGTTTGCAGGATGCCATCATTGACCTCTACTACCAAACTCCCTTGCAGACTTTCTTTTGTTCAGTTAATTAGTACCAATTTTCTTACTATCCTGACTATTCTCATGAAGGAATACAAATTTAAATAAAGAAAATTTGCAAAGCATCTTGGTAGTGGGAGTCAAATGACGCCATCATGCAAACATCCTATTGCAAAGAGAATGAACTAGAAAGTCTACTCACACGTTATAACTGTGATGGCAGGTTGCATAAATATAATGTTCATCACAGGAATGGAGGGTGGTCTAGCAGTATTGCACATGCCTTTTATCTCTGGGGTCTTGGATTCAAGTACTTGACATGGGATCATGTTTGAGTAGAGTTTGTTAGGTCTAACCTTACTAATAAGCCAATTGTTTTCCTCCCTCCACAAAACCTAACAAAGCTAAATTCCATTCAATCTGTGAGTTAGCAGTATTTTCATCAGTCCAGAGGTTGTTTGAGGGTTCCATTTGCGAGTTGGCAGTGCCCTGACTTAGATCAGCCCAGAGGTTGTTTCAGGGTTCCATCTGTAAGTTAGCCGTGCCCTGACTTAGATTAGCCCAGAGATTGTTTCAGGGTATCAATAACATTTAAAAAAACAATTGTGTGCATTATTGAAGTAAACTGTTCAAGATTTTGTTCAGGATTTTATGCTAACTTTTTCCTTACATTCAATGCATTTTTACACCTTGGTGGAAAAAACTATTCAAATGATTGTATAAACCATACATGTTCTTTAACAGTTTTCTAAGTATTTGAATAACATTGCAGTATTTTACAACTGAAAATATCTTGAATATTAACATACTTAGTAAAGAAAATAATGATAATACTATATACTTTTCCCTAAGAATTTTGTACCTATTTTGCTGGCATTTATCTGATAAGTTTGCATACATTTTTCACATCCATGGCACAACTGATTAGTCAAAAACCAGAAAAGCTGAGATTGCTGAGGATCATGGGAAACAGTTCAAGCAAAAAAAAAAAAAAAAAAGCTTTTGATACAATCTGCAGCTTGAGGATGAAACTGTAACTGGTAAAATATCAGTTACCAAGCGGTTGCAACATGTCAAATGTCAAATATCTACCCATTATCCTTGTAGGTCTTAGCTCTCAATAGACCTATCCCGAATTCGCTTGACTGACCAAGAAACAATGGTTTGAAGTCGAGACTGAACTTGATTCTTTTATTCATCAAGTTCAACCTCGACTTGAAACCATTGTTTCGTGACCAGTCAAGCGAATTCGGGATAGGTCTATTGTAGCTTTTCAGATGACTAACTTTATTGAAATAAGTATATAATTAGTACTAGATAGATGAGGCAGTAAGCCGTGTGGGATGGGCTCGGATATCAAATAAGAACATGCGTAATAAGTAAATTACGAGCCTTAGATGAAACGACTGAAGAAGAGTGCCATACAAGCCTTTCACAACTTCAAGTCGCGTAAAAAATGAGCCAGCTCAACTAGAAACCGTGGACAGCTGTTTGTTTGACATTGTCGTTTCATCTAAGGCTTGTAATTTACCTATTACGCATGTATATATCTAGTAGTAGTATTAGTAGTAGTATTGATGCAGCATGTTGCAGTCAAATGCACAGGCAGCCTAAATAAGGCCAAAAGTTCTTCGAGTCTATAGGCCATGAGGCCATAGTGTCAACTCTATAATCATGTAAATAATGATAAAAATATATACATATTAAAAATATAGCCTTAAAAATAATAATACTGATGATAATCAATAACAATGATATTATATTACTCTGTAGACTGAGCTTCAAGATGTTTTCTTTTTCTATTTCAGTAGCTAAATACTGGGGTTAAAATCTTGTATTGTTACAAAGAAATAAAAATTCTTGGGTTTAATGCAGTGATATTGACTGATTGGTATTGTTTGCATACTATGCGCGAGCAATGCATTTATTTCTTTGTATTTCTTTTTTTTTTCTTATTTTTTACAAAAATCCAGGACATGAGCTGCCCAAGCCCCGGCACGCGCGCCTACCCCGATTTGTGCAGTTTTCGTATGACTGAAAAATTCACGGCACGAACACGGTCGTGACACAGCAAGGGATACGTCAGACAAATCACATTGCACGAGAATTTACTCTCCATCCAATCAAATACCCGGAACACTGCATAAACACGGCGCGGACACGGTCACGCCAAGATCACGGCACTTTTAGGCCAATCATATTGCGCGCGAAAAAAAATCAGCCAATGAAAATTCTTGAAAGTATCACGGTCACGGCACGTCACGCTTACGGCACTGAGCTTTTCACAGTCATACGAAAACTGCACTATGTTCCCACCCGTCTGCTAAGAAAAAGTGATTTCCGGTTATAAGCCTCCTTTAGTGATGGAGCAGCGCCGTGCAGCCCTGAATACATTCACATTTCAAATCTTTTACAGTTACTTCTGCATGACTGATTCTAATCTTCAATTCAAATTAAATGGACACTTTTAATGAACGGATTTCAGACATTTTTTCTAATCCTTTAAGTTCCTCTCCCCCGGTTCATGATAATCCCACCCCAAAAAGAAACATTGCGAAGTTTGATCTGAAATGGAAAAAATGGCACGGTGAATATGGCAGACCTTATCTTATTGGTCAAAAAGCCGTAGTTTTTGATTTATACGGTGGCCCACAAGTCTCACGGCAAAACAAAAACTCACGGCAAAACAAACTAAACTCACGGCAAAACAAACTAAACCCACGGCAAAAGGCAATAAATTCACGGCAAAATAAACTAAACTCACGGCAGAATAAAGAAAGCCACGGCAAAATATACTAAACTCACGGCAGAATAAAGAAAGCCACGGCAAAATAAACTAAACTCACGGCAGAATAAAGAAAGCCACGGAAGAATCAGAGGAGGGTGATCAAGTCGCGTGAAGCATTGTGAGGTAAAAGTTTCATTATGCTTCATTTGCATTTGACCGTCGTTGTGTGAACATCTCCTGGCGAGAAAGTATTATGAATGCCAAATCTGTCTCACCGGTTTGGTGTGGATTTTCTTGCAGTTGGTGATTTCCTATATTTACACTGTGTGTACTTTCAATTTCTACATACTTGTACGGTGAAGTCTCTGCCATTTATGGCCACGTTGGGGGCCACGTTAGCTTCACTGGCAACCCTCGCGAACGAAGGATTGTTTTGTTTCCTGACTGCCAAAACATCTGAGAACTAAATGAGGAAAGGTGGCCTTTGACAATAAGGGCTGTTACTTGCCTTAAAATGTTGCTAAGTGGTGGATATTTCATTTGATAACTTTATTCAAACGCGATTGATTGAGCTAGAACATCGAGCATCCAAAAACCGATCGGCTTGGAATCACATACCCGGCGACTAAGATGACAAACCTTGAACCGATTTTTCTCTTCAAAAATATCTCCTAAAACCATTCATTTCATTACATACATTCATTTTTAATTATTTCTTGTCAAGCTTAGGTTCTTATCATTGAAACTTTTTGTTTTGGAATAATTATAAAGCGTTCTTATTGTTTCAGGGTCAATATTGAAGTCTAAAGTCTTTTAAAGGTTATGATAAATTGATAAACTTTGCATTGTAAATTTAATTGTATTTAACCAGACGCCATTCGTTTTTACAACATCAAGACCGCTGACAAATTGCTCGCGGTAAAAAAAATCAACAGGGAACCCAATACGTCGTTGCCCTTCATTGTATTCTACCGTGGCTTTCTTTGTTCTGCCGTGGCTTTCTTTATTCTGCCGTGAGTTTAGTATATTTTGCCGTGGCTTTCTTTATTCTGCCGTGAGTTTAGTTTATTTTGCCGTGAATTTATTGCCTTTTGCCGTGGGTTTAGTTTGTTTTGCCGTGAGTTTAGTTTGTTTTGCCGTGAGTTTTTGTTTTGCCGTGAGACTTGTGGGCCACCGTAGATTTACAATATATATTTTTAGAGTTCCCTGTGCCCACAAAAACTGCTAAAATAAAGTGAAAAATGTTCTCAATGATATAACATCCACCTGAAACAATTAGAACTTTGGACAACAAATCCTGTCACCAAGAAATTAAAAGTAAGAAAAAATCTTTACAGAACTGCTTTTAATTTCGTTTTGGACCTGCAAGTCGTTTTACATACGATTGGCGTCACTAAAAAGCTCTATCGAAGTTCTCTTTAGACTAATTGAAAAATGACGTGACTAATGCTAATCAAGTGACGTCATCAAGCAATCAACCAATTATCAGTTTCTGAGTTTCACACACTGAGGAACATTCATTGCTAATTTGCGAAAATTAATTTAGTTTGAACAGCTCACCATGCAATTTTGGAGTTCTGTTTACAGAAGTTTCAGTTCTTTGGTCATGACATTCTTTGTCGCTATGACGTAGTAAGTTGCATCAACCAATCATCAAGCTCTTAAATATTATTTCAAACAGTTGTTTCAATGAGAAGCGCTTGATTACTTACACTTCAAACATCTTGTTCTTGATTTGTTGATCTCAGGTATGTCATGAATATCTTTAAACGAAGACAAGACAACAGACGGAAGAAGCCCCGCCCCGAGGGACGAGTGGCAAACTTCTGGCATGGTGTAATGAGTCTTGTCTTCTATTGCATCTTGAACGATGTTGGCGCTGGCGACGATGGTAAGTCTAAACAAGGTTCAAAATCCTAAATCCCTTCTCTCGAAACTCACAAGCTTGAAATGCTCAACATCAGAAATTACGCAATAATATATCAAATTGATTTTTTTTGCTAGATATGTGGAAGTTTCCTTAAATACTGTGATAAAATGACATCATCAATGCTGCTATTCGAAAGAACGATAGAACAAATCATTAACGCGCGCCTTTATATTAGAACATCTGACCTATTCTAAAGAACACCAAGCTCGCACCATTCGCCAGTCATCGATATATTCCTCAAAACTTTTCTTTTATACCATTTTTTGCAGCAGAATTAGAAGTCGTCAACGAACCATCTGGACGCACCAACTCTGCTAACGGCAACGGCACTAAACCTTTGACTATAGATACTCTGGTTGATCATAGAAGAACCAATCACGAACCTGCTGTCCCTTGCCTGACCTCTCAGTCCTCATCCAATACACACTCATCGAGTGTTGGCAGATTGCAGGAGGGCAAGGTTGATGGAAAAACAATCAAATCAACTGAGAAGAAGCTTAAGAAGAAGAATTGGTTTTCGTGGTTCAATAAAGGAAGCAAAAGAACAAGGTAACAGAAGAACCAGAGAAGAAGAATGACGATGAATCAGCTAAATCAGCCGATAAAAATGCAAAGGAACAAGCCAGGTTATCAGAGTCAAGCTTCAAAATTCTCCAGCTGACAGCCTCTCCTGGTAGGGCAAGGAAAGCTTACACTAGCAGACTCTACTCTGTGCGCAAGGCTGGCGAGACCCATGAAGCGGTTTGTCCAAGTATTGATAACACTATGCTAAATGTGGACTTAGAGAAGCCACTGGGCGGTGACAACAATCATGAGGTAAGAAATTTTAAAGATATCAGTAATGACACTACAGAAAAACGTTTGCGCATACGTGTATTTCTGGCACGCTTTCTAAGAATTTTGAAGAGTTCGAGTGAGAAAATAAATGTTTGTTTTCTCCAAGTATACAAAAAATTTCGCGAGTATACTTTTGTCAGACCCCGATACTGTATTAACAAACACAATATGAAAGAATTAGCCTTAAGTTTCAAGCATGGACTAAGTTTTGGCGTTTTGTGAAGCCCAATTTATCAGGCATGTTTGAAAGTCAAATTGACATATGATTTGACTAATTTGCATAACGATTCAGAGCATGCGCAGACGTTTTTCACTCGTGTCCTAAGCAATAGTTTTTTTTGCTATATTCCATGTATCCATCGATATGATGATTTCTCAAAACAAAATGGTTTTTTACAGACATTTTCTCTCTCTGACGTCAGTTCTTTTGGAGCAAGCCGGCGAGATGTCTATTTTGGTAAGTATTTTTAATAGTGGCTAAATAATGTATTTAGGAATAATCAATAAAGATAACTAAAATTAATTAATAAATTAACTTTATTTATGGAGGATAACACTTGACAGAACTTGACGACTGATAAATTCGTGGTTCTCTTTTAACGTCTCTAGTTAATTAGGGACGGCACCGCCATTAATATGGTTATCCCCGCCACGTAAAGGTCTTACAATTTGCAGATGTAACACGAAGGTAGCACCTTCTCCTCAGTTTTTTGAGGACCCTGAGTGTTGGTTTGGTCGAATCACGACAGACCGACGCTCTTACCAACTGAGCTAACCGGGAGGCGGTTCGGAGGAATGTGAAAATAATGCTGATAGTTAGTTTGTCTTCTAATCGGCAATTTTTCACTGTTTTCAATTTTTTCATTCCCAGTCTTCTTCGTTTACCGAAGTAACCTCTCTGAGTTCAGGTGCAATATCTGATTGTTGGGGACTAAGTGATGGTCAGCTTCCACCATCCATGTCCTCTTCAATCACAGACTCGTTCACCGATGATGGACGGGACCACATCCAAGTATCCTAGACTCCTGCGGTTGAGGGAACCATGTCTGCCAGTAGTGACAGTTCTGTCGGAACACATGGCTTGGAGAACAAGGAAATCCCAGCGACCTGCTCGTCTGGTAGTGCTACCACTTTTGGAGACATTGATACCTCAAACAGTACTCACATCGAAATACTAGGTGATGCTCCAAATGCTGCAGTAGATAAACAGGCACCCTCTTCTTTTGATGATGCTGACACTTCTGGAGACATTGATACCTCATCAGATAGTACTCACACCAAAGTACTAGGTGATGCCTTAAATACTGCAGCAGATAATGAGGCACCCTCTTCTGATGATGCTGACATCCCTGGAGACGTCGATACCTCAGATAGTACTCACATCGAAGTACCAGGTGATGCCTTAAATACTGCAGCAGATAATGAGGCACCCTCTTCTGATGATGGTGACATCCCTGGAGACGTTGATACCTCAGCTCCAATTGCTGATAAAGAGGCACTCTCTTCTTCTGATGATGTTGCCACTTCTGGAGACAATGATACCTTACACATTACTGACATTATAGTACCCAGTGACGCCCCAAATGCTGTCGAGGCTTCGGATAGTACTGATAGATTCAGTGAAGTACCAGGTGGGACGATCACCGACGTCTATTCTTTGATCAGACGGACGTTAAACTTTGCTTTACCCAAGCCTAATGATCCTGTTCAAAGGGATGCATGTGATCCGCACAATGGGAACGAGTTAGTAGAGCACCATCATAGGACATCATCAACGGCTGATCGTAATGACACTGAAATCCAATGTAGTGATATAAAAGAAGACGAGCAAACTAATGAAGTTCCAGAACACACCACACCCAGCTTACACAAACTGCACACCGAGTGGTCTCAACATCACGTCAACATTGAGGTGCTTCTTGGGTTAAAAGCATCCAAGAATTCCTTCGAGGCCCTCGAGGTTCAGAAATTTATGGACGAAGAAGCCTCGGCCTCTAGCGACTCGTCTGTGAAAACTGGTGTCGTCTCAACTCCAACAGTGAAAGATCATTTATGTGGTTCGATTGAGGCAGAATCAGAGATGGCTGTTGATTCTGGGGTCGTTTCAAGTAGAGACTACATGTCTTAGAACCTTAACGCAAGTTTTATATAATCCTAAAAAATTGGCGAATACTCTTTCTTAATCCTTTGACATAGATTAAAAAAATCTAATTATCTGACTTTTTTTTATAACAAAGCAAATTATGCACTATCTGGTACATATAAAGTAGTGTGTGAGAGTTGCTTGTGTCAGTAAATGAGAGTTTATACATGTACAGGTGTGTAACTTTTCAAAACAATAAAATAATAGAGTGACCAATTTTAGTATAATTTTTGACCCCGTCCATACTAATGCGTTTTCGTTTGAAAACGCAGACATTTCGATGCGTTTTGGCCTCAGTTCCCTCCACACTAAAACGCTCGAAAACGATGAGCGTATTCATCGAAAAACGCATCGATTTGAAAACGCCGTCCAAATTGGTACCAAATGAAAACGGATACACATCGTTTTGGTGGACGGTCGAAAACGGAGCCTTTTGAAAATGATGACGTCAATAGCAGCTCATCGCTCATCGCGGATGAACACATTTTTATGTTGTTGACTTGTTTAATCGCTTGTTTGAAACTAAATATTGCTTTGTTCAATCTGTTGGCAACAAATAGAAGAAGAACATCTATTCTAAGGGCACTAGTATTTTCGAATACTTCACAACGTAAGACTCGGGCAACTAAGCCGTATCAAAGCCGAGAAGATTTTGGATTCGACCACTGAGGTCGAACAAGCGCGCGCGTGGTGGGACAAACACCGCGGGCGCTGTTCAACCGGGCAAGCGCGGATTGATGCATCACGTCACAAAGGGACATGTATGCGTTTTCGAGCGTTTTAGTGTGGACAGTCGAAAACGATATGAAAACGCTAGTGTAGACGCAAAGCAATCGATGCGTTTTCGGCAAGACAAAAACGGAGCCTTTCGAAAACGCATTAGTGAGGACGGGGTCTTAGAATTGAATATAGAGTTTCTCGAGCTGTGATTGGTCGAGCGACCAGTGATTCTGAGACGATGCTGGAGCGGTGATTATAGAGTTTTGCAAAGTTTTCTGAAGTAATACTAAAACGTTTTTTCAACCTGAATTTCGACTTTTCTCTGATATTCAAGTCTAAAATTATACTAAAACATTTATTCCCCTCAGACTCAGAGATTATGGTGAATCATCATGGTGAATATTCCATTTAAATAATTAAACATGCCATTGGTTGTACATGCTGGTTTTTTGCGAGGTTGGGAGGGAGCATGAAAGTAAGAAGAAGGGAGGAGACTGCATGGGGTATAAGATAGCTGAAAGGCAGACACTCGGCAAAGAATTGAGGAAAGGAAGGAAGAAATGGGTCGAGAGGAGAAAGGAAGGGAAGAAAGATGATTCAGGTTATCAAGCGCACGTAAACGTTTTATGTCGCTGGATCACAACAGTCATATAGGGATTTAAGCACGCACACACACACACACACACACACACACACACACAAAAAAACCCAACAATAAAAAACATTACTCACACACACATAGAAGCATACTGATCCCAATAATGAGCTTTTTATTTCCACTTCGGCATTTTCTATGATAAATGCAAAACCCACGTTCATTGATAAGAGTAGTGAATATATGGCAGGACAACAGTTATCCTGTAAATGACGATGGTTAGCCTGGTTAGCGGTAGCTTCCTATCCCGACTACGTATGTTAGCTATGTTTGACTATAGATACCAAGGTGCGATCGATCGGCTTTAATGAGACCATTCAAGGGCGCTTCCTAGAGGACTCCCTTTACACTTAATAGCTGGGCTCCCCACATTGCTTCCCCAAGGGAACGACCACGATCCAGATCCACCGAAGCATCCCATGGAATACCAGCCCCATGAAGAGCAGCTGCTTCCCGTACCACAAGCCAGGGCTTTACAGCAAACCATGGTGTCACCCTTTACAGATACCGAGTACTTCACACGCGTGCTGGAGCTTCCAAATATTGCCGTACTGGACCAACATGTACCACCGTAGACGAGTGGAGGGGCATAGCAAGATCCACGGAAGCCGAAAGATACTCCGACCAAAGAAAAGACGACGGCGAGATACAGTAGAGACATCTAGAGGAAAAACACGAGGGATTCACGATCATAGTTGGGAAGCACGGGTGGCGTAGGGGTGAGAGCGCTCGCCTCCCACCAATAATGCGACCCGGGTTCCAGTCCCGCTGAGCTCGGTGTCGTATGTGAGTAGAGTTGTTTGTTGGTTCTCTCCTGTCCTTCGAGGGTTTTCCGGGTTCCCCGGTTTTCCTCCCCTGGAATTACAGTGGATGAATAGCTACTCTGTAGAAATGCCACTGCTAAATCCCATTTATTTATTTTATTTATTATATAATTACCAATGAAATATCTATTTTTCTCTATTTCGAAAAATTGATATCTTCACACGTGAAAATAACATGTTATTTTCACGTGTGAAAATAACACCATAGCGATGGCTATTCAAAAATACAAGGAAAGAATTGCCTGAAAAAGCCAAAACATACTTCATTGATAATTATATAATAAACAGAATATTACATGGGCGCTTGGAGATACGAAATTTATCTTCTCGTGTTGAAAATCTCTCACTCGTTCGCTGCGCTCACTTGTGAGAGATCTTTTCAACACTCGAAAATAAATTTTGTATCTCCGCGCGACCATGTAATATCCTCTATTTATTTTTTTAGATTGAATTGGAATTTAGCGTTTTTTGTTTGCAGAGGGAGGACAACCGTAGAAACTGGAGAAAAACCCTCGAATCAGTAAAAGGAGAAATCCAACAAACTCAATTTACATGGGATGCTGAGTCAAGGAATCGAACATGAGCTACAACCCGGCGCGGTGAGAAGCGAGAGATATAGTTTTGACAATTAGCATCACGATTAACAATGGAAAACATGGTTTATGTTTTAAAAAACACGCACACACACAATGAGAGAGAAATCCAAGGCAATGATAAGCTAAGTATGTATTAATCAAGAAGGAAAAAGCTATCGAAATCTATTGACCTCCTTAGCCACGGAGAAGAAAAACAACTTTAACCAGCAAATTACATTTCCATCGTCTTACCCTTGTTCGTGTTTTTGTTCACCGGGAATTTTTCCGAGATGAATATAACCTTCGACTAGTATAAACCGCAAGATATGAAGCAGTTACATTCGTGCTAAAGCTGTTTATAAGAATCGTAGTGAAATGGGCGTGGAAAGTGTTCTCTTTAAAGCTGAATGACATGTTCTTTCAAATATCATTCTGTACGTAAATATTGCTTGTCAGGTGTTTGGTTGTTGCAAAGTAGAGCTGTCTTGTGAATGTTGAAAAGGCTACAGCTTAGTAAACAAACCGTACACTCGCGTAAAAACACACAGTGTAAAAGACAGAAGAGCTTGATAATGGTAGTGTATAGAGGGATATTTCACGATACACACAGCTGTAAGGGGATTGTTCTCTTCGGCTATTCTACTCCCTTGGTCTTGTTTGGTTACTCGGAAGAAGATATTACAAAATAACCTCACCTAATGAAAATAAAACAACGGTTAAAGACATGAGAAAAGAAACCGTTGGCTGCTCGACAGAGGTGGAAAAAAATTAATTAAACTTAACGAAGTCACTGCACGTTACCTATATTTGAATAAACACTTGAAGCCTCGAACGTCATTGACAAAACCTTGCAAGTCAACATCATAGGACACGCGGCCAGCTCAAAATTTCGCAACTCTTTACGACGGCACATAATACTACCAGATTCCCTTGCAATTCAGTCTATTAGCACCAATCGTTCTTCTGTTCTAGAGAATAAATATTTTTTTAGAAAGGAAAAAAAAAAAAGCGCATTAAAGCTTAAAACTGAATTTTTAAGAATGGAAAGCGAGGCTTGAAGGGTGGAGAATTGAAAATGAGGGCCGAAAATAATGTGACCCTCCCTAGCAATAGGAATAAAATTCCCTGACCCTCCCCTTGGGGCTTGGCCAAAAAAATATCATGGATATCCCCCGAGACATACAGACATACTAAATAAAACTGAAATAAGACCTGTCCTTGAACATCATCATATATTTCCAGAAACCCTAAATATTTATAAACCCAGGAAATAATATATGAGTGTATGAAAAAGCATCTTTCTTTGATATCAAGCAACATCTGCCTTTAACCATGGCCATGAATGAGAATGGTGATAATATTCTACTTGATCCCTTAACTAAAAATATGTGTGTGTTGTGGGGAGGGTAGACCTCACCCTTAACTAAAAATGTGTGTGTTGTGGGGAGGGTAGACCTGATCCTTAACTAAAAATGTGTGTGTTGTGGGGTGGGTAGACCTCACCCTTAACTAAAAATGTGTGTGTTGTGGGGAGGGTAGACCTGATCCTTAACTAAAAATGTGTGTGTTTTGGGGAGCGTAGACCTGACCCTTAACTAAAAATGTGTGTGTTGTGGGGAGGGTAGACCTCACCCTTAACTAAAAATGTGTGTGTTTTGGGGAGGGTAGACCTCACCCTTAACTAAAAATGTGTGTGTTGTGGGGAGGTTAGACCTCACCCTTAACTAATAATGTGTGTGTTGTGGGGTGGGTAGACCTGATCCTTAACTAAAAATGTGTGTGTTTTGGGGAGGGTAGACCTCACCCTTAACTAAAAATGTGTGTGTTTTGGGGAGGGTAGACCTCACCCTTAACTAAAAATGTGTGTGTTTTGGGGAGGGTAGAATTCACCCTTAACTAAAAATGTGTGTGTTTTGGGGAGGGTAGACCTCACCCTTAACTAAAAATGTGTGTGTTGTGGTGAGGGTAGACCTCACCCTTAACTAAAATTAAGTGTATTGTGGTGAGGGTAGACCTCACCCTTAACTAAAAATGTGTGTGTTGTGGGGAGGGTAGACCTGATCCTTAACTAATAATGTGTGTGTTGTGGGGAGAGTAGACCTCACCCTTAACTGAAAATGTGTGTGTTGTGGGGAGAGTAGACCTCACCCTTAACTAAAAATGTGTGTGTTGTGTGGAGGGTAGACCTCACCCTTAACTAAAAATGTGTGTGTTGTGGGGAGGGAAGCTACTTACTGGTTACTGACCGTTAGTAGTATAGGGAATGGGGGTTCTAGCGCAGTGACCACACGAGGATTTCCCGTTTAAAGTCACTAACCCGTGTTTGCGTAGCCCTCATTCCCTATGAGACCCCCAGGATTACCCGTGGGGGTAACAGCGCACTCGAAATATGTTAGTTTACGCCAGGATTACCCGTGAGGGCAACAGCGCAATCTCAACACGGGGTAAGACCCGTGTCAAAAATCCACCTACGGACGACCCCCACTCCAAGTGTGGTTGAGGGCAACAGCGCACTTAAATATGTTAGTCTATATATGGAGTGCGAAGAATGTAAGAAGTTCGTTAACGACTTTTGCATAATTTGTCTAAGACCTAAAGTTATCGTACCTAAGCCAGAACCCTTTTGGTGTTGTGGTAAGAAAATGCAAATAGAAGACGACACGTCAGCACAGTGTTACGAGTGTGGTAAGAATATTCGTAATGCCGTACCAAATGCTACCAGAGAGCAGTATTACGCCAATGGAGGTCGTAAGAAAACACCTTATAAGAGAATTAGAAGAGTGTATGGATTGTCCGCGCCTCGACAACCATGTTTCGACTACCTTTTCTACTGGTAGGCACAAAGTAGTATTTTTTTGTGTCCTCTGCGCTGGTAGCAAGCACCAGAAATGTCCATAGGGAAGTAGGTGGAGGCGAAATGCCTCTCCATGGTAGCAAGGGCCCCAAGAAATGCTATTTCAAAGAGTGTCTCAGAATGTTAACAATAAGGTTAAATCTTTGTTAAGACACCACGGAAACTATTTCAAAAGTGTCTCAGAATGTTAACAATAAGGTTAAATCTTTGTTAAGACACCACGGAAACTATTTCAAAAGTGTCTTAGAATGTTAACAATAAGGTTAAATCTTTGTTAAGACACCACGGAAACTATTTCAAAAGTGTCTTAGAATGTTGACAATAAGGTTAAATCTTTGTTAAGGATGTAAATGGAGGCTAAGATACTGTTATATGGGGATTTGAGACTTTTTGCGCAAACCCTACTTTACTATTTTAAGCCGCCTACTAACCATTACGGGCTTTCCAGGCATCCTTAACAAAGATTTAACCTTATTGTCAACATTCTAAGACACTCTTTGGAATAGTTTCCAGGCATCCTTAACAAAGATTTAACCTTATTGTTAACATTCCCAAAAAGATGTCGATCCATATTTCCGAAAGATGTCGATCTTGGTTTGTGCAAAGAGTTCGAAAATACATCTTATTTTTCTTGTTGTTTGTAACAATACCTAACAAAACAACAAGAATAATAGGAACCCCTTTAGAAGGGCCTTGCAGCCGCGATAAATACAAGAAAAGGCTTAGCGAACTTAGAGTGGAGGTGATTCACCTCCCTTCTTATTCACAGCCTTAGAAGAGTGTATGGATTGTCAGTGCCTTTTTCTGTGTCCCAAAAGAGTGTATGCGTGTTCCCAAAAGAGGGGCTGCAAACCACCGCCCCTATCGACGCCGTGGTAGTTGTGCCAAAGTCGCTACGTAGCCCGGTAGGCGAATTCCTCGTATTGTCTTTTGCGCTCGGTAGAGACCTTCCAAGATTTCCAAAAGTATTTGTATTGTCCGCTGTTTTCCCAGCATGTATGCAGCTATACCCGTAGCTATGTACAAATACATGCTATATCTGTGGACAAACAGGTATCTACCATATGGATCCATAGTGTTAAGATTTAACCTTATTGTCAACATTCTAAGACACTTTTGAAATAGTTTCCGTGGTGTCTTAACAAAGATTTAACCTTATTGTTAACATTCTAAGACACTTTTGAAATAGTTTCCGTGGTGTCTTAACAAAGATTTAACCTTATTGTTAACATTCTGAGACACTTTTGAAATAGTTTCCGTGGTGTCTTAACAAAGATTTAACCTTATTGTTAACATTCTGAGACACTCTTTGAAATAGCATTTCTTGGGGCCCTTGCTACCATGGAGAGGCATTTCGCCTCCACCTACTTCCCTATGGACATTTCTGGTGCTTGCTACCAGCGCAGAGGACACAAAAAAATACTACTTTGTGCCTACCAGTAGAAAAGGTAGTCGAAACATGGTTGTCGAGGCGCGGACAATCCATACACTCTTCTAATTCTCTTATAAGGTGTTTTCTTACGACCTCCATTGGCGTAATACTGCTCTCTGGTAGCATTTGGTACGGCATTACGAATATTCTTACCACACTCGTAACACTGTGCTGACGTGTCGTCTTCTATTTGCATTTTCTTACCACAACACCAAAAGGGTTCTGGCTTAGGTACGATAACTTTAGGTCTTAGACAAATTATGCAAAAGTCGTTAACGAACTTCTTACATTCTTCGCACTCCATATATAGACTAACATATTTAAGTGCGCTGTTGCCCTCAACCACACTTGGAGTGGGGGTCGTCCGTAGGTGGATTTTTGACACGGGTCTTACCCCGTGTTGAGATTGCGCTGTTGCCCTCACGGGTAATCCTGGCGTAAACTAACATATTTCGAGTGCGCTGTTACCCCCACGGGTAATCCTGGGGGTCTCATAGGGAATGAGGGCTACGCAAACACGGGTTAGTGACTTTAAACGGGAAATCCTCGTGTGGTCACTGCGCTAGAACCCCCATTCCCTATACTACTCCGTTCTACCCTACTCTATGCCATCTAGTTACTATCCAATAATTTTTCCACTGAAATGAGTCATTTTAATTTATATATATTTTTTTGATAGACATTTAGAAATCAACCATTCCCTATTTCTATTGTTTGATGTAAGATTTGAAGTTCAATGGAAAACCTGTTCGGGGTTTTGAATCCAGCAGTGATACTAACAGGGGAGAGCAGGGCTGAATTCAAAACCCAGGACAGGTTTTCCATCAAAATTCAAACCCTCCATCAAACATCAGAAATAGGGCTTGGTTGGTTCTTAAACCTGCAGCCCTCATTCTTGAATTTCAATGGAAACCCTCGCCCTAGTGTTTTAACCTTGATACAGATATTGCGGATGATGACTTTGTTAATAGAAATCTAGACTACGTAGAGGAGGACATGTCAGGTTCATGGAAGGTCTTACATAAGCATGAGTATAATTACGTAGGCATTTCCAGTCAGCTTATCTACCTAGTTTGTACATTAGTGCATTAGAACTCATGTTGAATCAGCTAGGCACTCGTTTCAACTTTTATAGTAGTAGCAATTGACATATAAGCTCGCCTAGCCTTTTAGCGTTTATGGCACCAGCAATTATTTACCCTCTTACCCACTGTATTAGCTATATTATTACCTATTTTTTATGTTTTATCTTATAGTTTATATCTTATAAGTATATATAGATGGTAAAACTGTTGTCTTATCAAACTCAGCTGAGAACTGTACCAAAATATTTAGATCAAATTCATCTTTTCCAGTCTGAACGATTATCTAAAGAAAATATATATTCTTTTTACATCTTAACTTGAATCCTAATCCCCAGTGTGGGGAGGGGGTAAGGTTTGCAGTTTCACTGCATGAGTACCAAGCAACATCATGCATACCTGTGGCACCTACTGTTAGCTGTGGCTGTTCTTGTGTCTCCATCAAATCTTCCAACACACTGCTGTATTTTTGTCTTGTATTACAAAGAAAGGTTTTGAAGCCATTTGGAATATAAATGAGTCTGAGCTACGCACGCTGTGTTCGTTAAATTATCCCTAAACATTGGACGATTCAAGCTAAACAGCCCTCTGCGTGTACACTGCTTGAATATTTGAACTTTTTTTATAATCTTTGCACCAATGATTAGATATTTGCCAACCAAATTGAACTTTCCTGCGAATCTGAACATTTGATTCGCCATCTTGGATGTGGAGCCAGTGATGGATGATGGGAGCTGAGAGCTAAAAATAGAAGAAAAAAGAAAAAAGAAAGTCTTTCTTATGAAAAAATAAATACTTTTTTGAATGATAATCGAAAGATGTGCAAGGCACTAGATCGATAAGCATACCCGCCTTACTTGTCAGACAAAAACCAAATGAGCGTGAAAACCCAACCGTGAATTTGATATCAAGAGTGGGATCCCTGTGTTTCTATTACTACACCAGGTGTAATTAGAAACTCAGCACATTTCAAAGATAGAATGGAAAAAGCTTTCTAAGCTCAAGTTTTTCTTCAAATCTCCTCGATTTTTCACCTTGAACGTGGTTGGATCTACTGTAATCTTGTCTTAGTACATTCTTTCTGATAGGAACAGTGATGTTCAAGTGGTATCAGACGATCAATATGTGACTACAATGTGCTACATCGAATAACGAAGGCGGAAGTGTTCTAACAACAACATTGCAAAGCCAAGATATGTGCAAAGAAACACCTTTATCATGACGGTAAGACTACAAATGAACGAAAATATTGTGAAAAGAATAGGGATTAACTGGTATATGACGGATTTATCGTAACTTGAACACTTGAATTGAGATAAAACGGACCTGAGATCTTGTTCAAGATGTGAAATACTTATGATCAACAAAGCGGCCTGTGCAATCGATAAAAATCGATATCAATCGTTAATTAATATGAGTTGTTACGATCAATCGATAACAATCCATACTCACAACGTTTCTCAATAATTGAATTGTCCCTCGTTGGGGAACTTGGAATTCTACAGGGGTGGATGGAGGTGTTTGTGTGATGGAATTTTTTAGGGATGGAGGGGGGTGTTTGTGTGATGGAATTTTTCAGGGATGGAGGGGGGTGTTTGTGTGATGGAATTTTTCAGGGATGGAGGGGGGTGTTTGTGTGATGGAATTTTTCAGGGATGGAGGGGGATGTTTGTGTGATGGAATTTTTCAGGGATGGAGGGGGGTGTTTGTGTGATGGAATTTTTCAGGGATGGCCATGGGAGGTGTTTTTTTGTGTGCTTTGCTTGGTTGAGGACCTCAAATTCACATGTATTCTTCAGAGCTAAGTTTCGAACAGCAGACAATTCCACAGGGATCTTCATGTCTCCAGAATTTTTTTGGGGGATTTCAAAAAAAATTAAGTCGGCTGGACAACGGCGTAGCATCTTTAAGTTTCATGTTTTGAACAATCGTCAGGCTACAAAAGATCTTAGAATTTGCATAACTCACTATATCCTAGAATTCCTTAGGGGAGATGTCCTCGTTATTTGAAATTGATTAATAAAAACTTGTTCTTATGGTATAAATTCTTCGTTATCGATATATTGTGTGCATTATGGGTAATTTTTAATTTAAAAGACGTTTTAAATATACGCTAGGGCGAGGATTTGCATTGAAGGCCCTCGGTCTTGAATTTCAATGCAAATCCGAGCACGTGGGTTTTAACTGGTTTAAAAAAACAACCAAGCCTTATTGTTAATGTTTGATGTAGGGTTCGAATTTCGATGGAAAACCTGTCCCAGGTTTTGAATTCAGCCCCGCTCTCCCCTGTTATTATCAATGCTGAATTCAAAACCCGAGACAAGTTTTCCATCGAAATTCAAACCCGACATCAAACAATAGAAATAGTGCGTTTATGGCTTTTGATGAAATGCAATGTTTTCGCTGAAATAAAATCATAGTGTACATTGTAAGCATTAATACTAGATACAGTATTTGGATGTATGGATCGAGGCCGTTCAGCCGAGGTCCGTTTTCAACACAGTGGGCATCATGTAATTTAGCGGTCCCAGGATATGGACCGCAACGGCGGGCAGATACAGAGAAAATTTCGCCTGCTCTCACAGCCAATCACAACGCACAATTTCTTAGTATTCCGGACCGGAAAAAAAAAATTTACCCTCCTATTTGTCTATTCCTGTAATACAAATACAACTAAACGAAAACCATTAGAATCGATATAAAATCGATAACAATCAACTGCATGACACTGATAAAACGATATTCCAAAAATCGATAATTATTGGCTATACTCACACAGCTTATTAACCTGTCATCGATTGCTATCGATTAATACACTAATTTATCGATTGTACAGGCCGATTATTCTATTCATCAGAAAAACGCAAATAGATTTCGACGTTTCGATGACATCCTGTCATCATTATCAAGAAACTGACTGAAAAATATTTACATAAAGTAAGTTAAGAAACAAACAAACGATATTTAGTCTATTGTTCTATTGTCTTTTTTTTTATATTAACTGAAATAAAAAATATTCTTTAACAGTATATTAGAGCTGGTCATGAAGCCTTCAGACATTAGAGGATGACTACTGATAACTGGACTGAACTTCCTGATCTGTTGCATCTTGCCGTCATTAACAGAGACAAGAACGAGATTAGAGCATTGATTGATGCTGGTGCTGATGTCAACATAACTGATAATGAAGGCCAAACTGCTCTGTTTTATGCTGTCCAACGAAATAACGATAAGAGTGTGGTTCGTGCATTGATTGATGCTGGTGCTGATGTCAACATAAGTGATAATGAAGGCCAAACTGCTTTGCTTTATGCTGTCAAACAAAGTAACAATGAGAGTGTGGTTCGTGTATTGATTGATGCTGGTGCTGATGTCAACATATCTGATGATTATAATCAAACCGCTTTGTTTCATGCTGTCCAAGAAAGTAACAACGAGAGTGTGGTTCGTGCATTGGTTGATGCTGGTGCTAACGTCAACGAGACTGATGATGATCAAACCGCTTTGTTTGATGCTGTCCAAGAAAGTAACAATGAGAGTGTGGTTCGTGCATTGATTGATGCTGGTGCTGATGTGAACATATCTGATGATTATGATCAAAACGCTTTGTTTCATGCTGTCCAAGAAAGATACAATGAGAGTGTGGTTCGTGCATTGATTGATGCTGGTGCTGATGTGAACATATCTGATGTTTATGATCAAACCGCTTTGTTTCATGCTGTCCAAGAAAGTAACAACGAGAGTGTGGTTCGTGCATTGGTTGATGCTGGTGCTAACGTCAACGAGACTGATAATGAAGGCCGAACCGCTTTGTTTCATGCTTTCCAAGAAAGTAACAATGAGAGTGTGGTTCGTGCATTGGTTGATGCTGGTGCTAACGTCAACGAGACTGATAATGAAGGCCGAACCGCTTTGTTTCATGCTTTCCAAGAAAGTAACAACGAGAGTGTGGTTCGTGCATTGGTTGATGCTGGTGCTAACGTCAACGAGACTGATAATGAAGGCCAAACTGCTTTGTTTCGTGCTGTCCAAGAAAGTAACAATGAGAGTATGGTTCGTGTATTGATTGATGCTGGTGCTGATGTGAACATATCTGATGATTATGATCAAACCGCTTTGTTTCATGCTGTCCAAGAAAGTAACAACGAGAGTGTGGTTCGTGCATTGGTTGATGCTGGTGCTAATGTCAACGAGACTGATAATGAAGGCCAAACTGCTTTGTTTCATGCTGTCCAAGAAAGTAACAACGAGAGTATGGTTCGTGCATTGATTGATGCTGGTGCTGATGTGAACATATCTGATGATTATGATCAAACCGCTTTGTTTCATGCTGTCCAAGAAAGATACAATGAGAGTGTGGTTCGTGTATTGATTGATGCTGGTGCTGATGTGAACATATCTGATGATTATGATCAAACCGCTTTGTTTCATGCTGTCCAAGAAAGTAACAACGAGAGTGTGGTTCGTGCATTGGTTGATGCTGGTGCTAATGTCAACGAGACTGATAATGAAGGCCAAACTGCTTTGTTTCATGCTGTCCAAGAAAGTAACAATGAGAGTATGGTTCGTGTATTGATTGATGCTGGTGGTGCATCCGTCAATATGCAGGATGTTTATGGGAGAACGCCATTGTTTTACGCTCTCAACTGTCCAAAGTCAGCTCGTATTCTTGTTGAAAAGGGACAAAAACAATACTTTCATTTGAAGGATGACTGTAATTGCTGCATTTTAAACTTTTTTGTTGAAAGACATTTTTTCAATGATGATATTAAACACACTCTTTCAAAAAATATTCTCTCTGACTTTCTGCAATTGCTTGACGAATGTGGAGTACAGAAAATAGCATTTGCTGAAGCAATGTTAAATATGGCATTCTGTAAGTTACCTTTGATGTTCCTAGAAAGATCAAAGTTAGAGCAGAAGAGAGATCATATTACTAAAGCCCTGAAACAAGCTAGTCAGTTTATTGATAACGAAAAGAAACTGGAAATATTGATTAAGCTGTTAAATGAAAAATGTACAAATGGAGAAGGGGTACCAGAAGCTTTACGATTATTGGTTGAGTTAGGTGCCGATCCTAATAGTGTTGATTCATATGGTAATACAGCCCTTCACTATGCGACTCATTTACCGTTGATGGGTGTCCCTCAAGAGATTGTGATGGAGATTTTTCTTCAGCTGGAGAACTTTGGTGTACAATTTAACTCGAGAAATCACAAGAATCAAACACCTCTTCTGTTTTGTTTGTCTGAAGATATGCGTATCCTGTTAAACGATAATCCAATTACGTCAGCGATCCAAGCAGTGGTTGAAGTCTGTAAAGTTTTGTCAAAACACGGATCCAGCATTGAAGAAAGGTCTCGAAGTGGAAAAACTGTTTTTCATTTAATACTAGAGCTTTTCCAGCAAGTACTTTACTCAAGGGATACGACAGTAAGACAAGATGTCTTGCATGAAGCAATAAAGCTTTTGCTAGTATTTTCGCCCGCAAAAGTAGCAAAAACACAGATTATTAACATACGTGATGCCGATCTCAACTCACCACTACACATTTGGGCATCACTAGAATTACCACCACCTCAAGACTACACCAGTAATGTTACTAAAGATCTCACATTTGAGGAATTCTTACAAACATTATTAAACTACCTCGTAAGATGTGGAGTAAAACTGAATGTCAGAAATGGTGCCGATCAAACTCCTTTACATTTGTGCAAGACCTGGATAGCTGTTAATCTGTTGCTTGATGCTGGAGCAAAGGCTAACGATGTCGATTCATCAGAAGCATCCCCTCTAGTTGTTGCAGCGCGAGCTAAGAAAAAGCGGTTATTTGTTCATCGTCATGATTTCTTTATCCAGATGTTTTAGAGTTAAAAGATCAAAAATCCTTTTGGGAAACCACCCTTGACAAGGGACTTGATCCATGGACAGCTGACAAAGAGGGTGAGTCAGTTTTGAGTATTCTCATTGAACAAAATGAGTTTGTTGTTACCAAAGCTTTGGTGGACGTGGCTTGTACGCGGGACTACACTCAGTCCGAGACATTTGCTGTTGGTCTTTTGAATGCCATCTGTAAAAACAAATCAACACACACAAATTGGAAAAGTATTCTTGTCCAAGATATTTTGAAGTCAAGGAAATGTCCCACAACTGCATCGGAACCACTTCGTCTTTGCTGTAGAAATGTAATAGAAAGTGGGATATTGGATGATAATAAAGCGGAAGGGAAGTCTCCATCTAAAGCTAATGAAGAAGAAGATGATGATGGGCAGCCTTCATCAAAGAAAAGAAGAATAGACCCATCAATCTCTTCAGTACAAGCAGAGATTGAACACTCGTCTGTCCACTGTGAAATCTTGAAGATCCTTCGTTTGTATGGAGCTGATGGCAATTCTTGCTTGGACATGACAAACTCTTCTGATGCTCTTAAAGAACTCCTAACCGAACCCTTAGATATTGACACAGTGTCTGTACTCATTCCATGGACTTCTACGTCAAAGAAATATGAAGTCAAATTGGCCAAAGTTGCTAGGCGACAAGAGTGCGATGTGATCCATGAGGAATTTTGGTGTCATAACGCACACGTAGGAGATGGCTCTTATGGCCATGTCTTTGTTGGAATCAATGAAAAGGATGGGAGAGAAGTGGCCGTCAAGCGCATCGAGAAATTACGTATGCAGCGACCAGAAGACAAACGGGAGATTACAAATCTCACAGTGCTTGCAGACTGCGAACAAATTGTTCGTTATTTGTATTTCTTTGAAGAGGAAAAGTTCTCATACATTGTTTTAGAATTGATGGAAGGAAATCTTGACGAGTACTTTACTGATGTTTCCCCATTTGACGCCACACTAAGTACTCAGCTTTGTCAAGATGTAGTCAAGGGGTTGAAGTTTCTTCATGAGCAGAATATTATTCATCGCGACCTGAAGCCAGGGAACATTCTCTACAAAGCACAACCTCATCTTCGTTTGAAAATTGCAGACTTTGGTCTCAGCCGTCGCATTAATAGTAGCGCAACCACAGTGTATAGTACTAATGCAGGGACGAGGTGTTGGATGGCTCCAGAAGTGTTGATGGGTACTTCCAATCATTCCAAGGCATCCGACATGTTTTCATGTGGACTTGTTCTTCATTACATTTTGTCAGTACAAAAACACCCTTATTCTAAGAACAATAGTCAAATGCCTCATGAAATAGAAACCAACATGACAAAAGGTAAAATAGAAGGATGGGATGACTCTCTTTCTCCAGAAGCTACTCACCTAGTCAAGAACATGCTTGGTAGTGATGAGAAGGGTCGACCAACGGCAGGAAAAGCTTTGGATCATCCAATGTTCTGGTCAAATAAGAAAAAAGTCGATGTTCTTGTTGCTGTTGGAAACCAGTCAGAGTTTGGTTACCCACGTGCAACAAGAAAAGCTCTAACTGCTGTGGAGGCCGACATTGAGAAGGGCTTTAGTACCATAGTTGTGCATGGAGCGTGGAACGACCCAAGGTATAAGGACATGCCTCATATCTTTGCTGAAATGACGTCCACAAAGAGAAAGTCTTACGCTCCTCACTCTGTAGTAGAGTTGGTGCGGTTTATACGAAATGCTTACGCGCATGTCTCTGAAGGCACACGACCAACAGCAGTCAAAAAGATGTTACTGGAAGACTTTGTGTTTCTGGAGTATTTCCCTCATCTTGTGATGGAAGTGTACAATGTCATGACCGATCATGGATGGGACCAAGCAGTAGAAGAAATCAAGTATGCGATGAACAAGTAAAAGGTAAGATGTTTTAATTCATTAATACCTTTATTTAAGGGTTTTCATATATCATGAGCCATTTTGTCAATTTGGGCAGGCAAATATGATATTTTCTGTTTTGCCAAAAAATTATATTATTTGACGAATGCTTTCTTTATTTTCTTTAAATGATATTTAAACATGTTTCAAAAATTAGATTTTGAACGTATCTGAATCGTAATCAATTGTCAATGATAAAAAATGTGCTAAGATTTGCCCGCTCCCACCTCTAAGACTCTCCCTACGCCACCGCCACCGTTATTCTTGTGATGCAAGTGAACAAGGCTTAGTACCACTGTTTTTGTTACTACAAGACTGTTGTGTGAACTTCACAACAATTTGCGGGATAAGAATTTTATAAATTTTATCATTAATTCATAAAATACCACGTTTGGAGGACGGGGGCTCCTAATATACGAAAAGGTGAGATGGTAGGTGGAATTTTGAAAATAACACCTAAAAAGTCACGAGTCCTTTCAATGTGGGCGTGGCAACTAGTTATTTGTACCCCCAAAAACTATGTATGAGTGCTAAGTGACCAATTGTCAGATGATGAACCGAAAATAAATATCCTAAAAAATTAAAACTTTATTTCCGGCTGTTTTTATCTAATCTCGGGGTATCTTATTACCTGACAGATACCCTACTGGCTTACTCTATGGGGTACTTTTAGATTTGTGACACCTTAAGAGGTACCAAATCACGAACCCTAATAGGTGCGACGAGCATCCCCCTCCCCCCTTTGATAGGAGTCCTGTCTCCCGAGTATAACGTTAAGGATTTTATTTCGTTTTATGAATATTCAACTAAAACGTTATACCTAAAACTCACACCGAATATAATATCAAACGAAACCCAGCACAGCATGAGAAACCATTCTTCTACTAGAAGTCGTAATCATAGTTTGTTTTCTTCTCACAAGGTGATGACTATCATGCACAGACTGTGTGAAAGTACCAGTGGCACGGAGAAACAGGAGACACAGTACGAAACAAGATAATTATTAAGGGACCATTGATAATTGATTTAGTACGTAGGGGAGGGGAGGGGTATCAATCAGTAGGATAAACAAGACACAACACTGTACAACATACACTGGTATTAAAGGACCATTGATAATTGATTTAGTAGGGGAGGGGAGGGGTATCAATCAGTAGGATAAACAAGACACAACACTGTACAACATACACTGGTATTAAAGGACCATTGCTAATTGATTTAGTAGGGGAGGGGAGGGGTATCAATCAGTAGGATAAACAAGACACAACACTGTACAACATACACTGGTATTAAAGGACCATTGCTAATTGATTTAGTAGGGGAGAGGAGGGGTATCAATCAGTAGGATAAAGAAGACACAACACTGTACAACATACACTGGTATTAAAGGACTACTGATAATTGATTTAGTAGGGGAGGGGAGGGGTATCAATCAGTAAGATAGACAAAACACAACATTGTACAACATACACTGATATTAAAGGACCATTGATAATTGATTTAGTAGGAGAGGGGAGGGAGGTGCACAAGCATGAATCCTTAGCACAAAGCATGATGGGAAACCAAGTAATTAGACTTTTTCGGCTCCTTCGATAATTCATCTGACAGTTTTTCCTTCAACTTTTTTATGGTAATGTAAGCATTTCAGCAGACGAAAACAACAAAGTATGTTTTTTCTGATATTCCCTTGCCCTTCCCTGCTCTATTTCTGCAGTACTCACTTTCCCAGAATGCTTTTTGAACTTTGATGCACATTGCGCTAGTGTTAGGAAGGATTCATAATTTATATAGATGGGGTCTATCATGCTTTTTGTTTTTCCCTTTACATTTTTTGGAAGCCCCCCTGATGTTCTAAGTGCTATTTTCTACCCTCTTCCCCCATAAGATATCCTAAATACCATGATAAAATACCATGAACCACTCCCCCCTCCCTTATACCTTGTTCTACCATTGAGGTAAGTGCTATTTTTCTACCCTCTTCCCCCATAAGATATCCTAAATACCATGACAAAATACCATGAACCACTCCCCCCTCCCTTATACCTTGTTCTACCATTGAGGTAATTTTCAATACTCCCATGTACACCAAACATTCTACCACTGAAAGATCATGACCCCCTGTGCATAAATTATGAACCCACCATTAGTAGTACTAATTTTGATATTTTGTTCTGGTATAATTTTAGACTTGAATATAGAGTTCTAATCGCTGTGATTGATTGAGCAGTGATTCTGAGATGATAATCACTCCTCAATCATGATTATTGTTGGATGGTCGTTTAACTTAATGATTCAGACAGATTACATCTGATTGTGTTTATTTGTCCGCCATCTTAAAACTACAAACACATGCTCTCTCGGAATACACAGGTATCCCATTACAAGAATGTTATACACAGGAATCCCAGTACATGACAATTATGAGGTTTGCCACTCTGGAAGTGATACTAAAACGTCTATTTTAATCCAAATTTCATGTTTTCTCTGATATTCAAGTCTAAAATTATTCTAAAATAGTTATTCACCTCAGGCTCAGTAAGTATGGGGAATATAACTCGAATACCAAAGTTATATGTTAGAGGTATTCATGTAATATATATATTGGTATATTGCACAAAATTTGCTTTGCATGAAGGTCTCGAAGACATAAAATAAAATTGCAATTTTAAATAGTGTTTAAACTGATAATGATTATTGGATAGTACTTGGGGCTGTGCCAAATACCACAAGTCAATAAGAAGGAAACTTAAACACTGTGAAATACAGTTATGGAACTGTACTAGCTGATATTTTGTAGGTTAGTCCTTTGTCAGAGTAAAAGAGAAGTAGAAAAAAAGTAACACACAGACTCTAGTGAATGATGCAGTCTTGGATGGAAAAACATTGTTCACCCAAAGTCAAAAAGATGATGTATTACAGTGTCACAAGACAAAAAGAAAGACCTCACCCTTAACTACAAATGTGTGTGGTGTGGAGGGTCGGGGTCGAACAGGGTCAGGGTTTAGAGGGCTCAGCGGCACATCCCTACCCTAAACGGGCAAGAGTACCCACTCCCCCCCGGGTTGTGGGGTGGGTAGACCTCACCCTTAACTAAAAATGTGTGTGTTGTGGGGAGGGTAGACCTCACCCTTAACTAAAAATCTCTTAATCCATATGTCTTAAGATTATAGTTCTGTATCTTAAACTTCTATTTATCAGAGGACGAACGAAGTAGCTTCGCATACTCATAACGATACAACAGATCTTGAAGATATCTAGGAGATAAACCATTCAATACTTTAAAAGATATTAAATCAATCTTAAAAACTTTTCTTGTGGAACAAGTAACCAGTGAAGTTTCTTAAGTGTATTACTAATGTGACCAAACTTATGTAGACCACCACACGCGCAGCTGCATTCTGAGAATTTTGCAGCTGATCGATTTCGTATTTAGGTAAAAATCGAGTTTAGAACTAATAAAGGAGTGAACAAAATCTTCAGTTGCTTCAGTTTTGCTAATTACAAATTGTTGACATGAATATGTAGAATGGTTTTATTTAACACTTGAAAGAATCAAACTTAGCCATGAGTTTTAAATTTTTTACTGAGTTCCATTCCACTACACTGGTTTGGATATTTAAAAAACACTTTCTTTCAAGAATAGGATCAAATGACAAAATAAGCGACATAAATTCGTTTAGAAATGTGTTTAAATGGTTATTTGTTTTTCGCTAACTTTCTGAAGTTCTCGGTCTCTCCATTATGGATTAACCCACGCGATTGAAGCCACAAGATGGGTATATAAGTTGTGTGACCAGTAGTTTTATTTTGGTCTATGCACCACGTCTTGTGATATATCAAAAATTTCCGATTGAGAAAATTGCGATTTCTTTCGTATTTCGCATCCAAAATTTATCATTTTGATAGGGATCCCTCCAGTAATGACTTGAAGAGGGTTTTTTCGTGATTGATCCCAAATTTGAACACAAAAGTTTGATCTATGATCCCAAAAACTCGTAAAACGTGTTTTCTTCCCCAATCCCATAAACAATCCCTTGATAATTGAATTTATTCATACGATCCCGAGCCCTCTTCTGTGAACCCTGATTAGTAGTATGTGATCCTGATCCCTCTTCTGTGAATCCTGATTAGTAGTATGTGATCCTGATCCCTCTTCTGTGAACCCTGATTAGTAGTATGTGATCCTGATCCCTCTTCTGTGAACCCTGATTAGTAGTATGTGATCCTGATCCCTCTTCTGTGAACCCTTGCTTGATCCCTGATCCCTCGTCACGAAGTCAAGACGAGAGGCACTGGGCCCGAGTTCCAAAATTCCAAGAAAAGTCCAACTTTTCCGGTTTTGTTTTATTTACTAGCGACGCTAGACGTAATGTGCTAGAAGGCTTTCAGTTGTAAACTTTAAACTTTAACTTTAAGCGTTTGTATACTTGGATGGCTTCCCCGCGTACGCCCAACGTTCTTGTCTTACAAGGAAAGAACTACGTTGTAGAAACATTAATAGGGGAAGGCGCTTTTGGCATAGTGTACAACGTGAGAGAAAATGGCAGATCAGGCAGTGTTTACGCGCTGAAAAAAAATCGAAGTTGAGAATAACGAGGCAGTAAACATGGTGATAAAGGAGATTCGTATATTGGCCAAGTGCAGACACGATCATATTGTACGACTCTGCGGTCTCGATACAACTGAGATTTCCAGATCAACTTTTGTTCTGATTTTGATGGAGTACTGTGAAGGCGGAAATCTCAACAATCGTCTAGCAAGACCAAGTGAAAGCGGTACTAACCTACGATGGATGAAAGAGTTGGCCGATGCTATGTGTTATCTGCACTCCAAGAACATCGTTCATCGAGATCTGAAGCCAGAAAACGTACTACTGACGGCTCAAGATTCCATCAAGTTGGGGGACTTTGGTCTCGCCAGAGAGTTTGCAGCTCTCAAACAAGACAATACTACACGATCAGACAGAGTCCTTGTTTCTTATATGATGAATATGTACATGAATACAGTCGCAGGATCACGCCCCTGGATGGCACCCGAAGTGTTTGACGGACACTATACGGAGAAAGCAGACATCTTTTCGCTCGGTACGATATTCTACTCCATTGTTGAGCGAAAGAGCATGATCTTCGGTGGCAAGAAATACTTCGGAGCATTTGTCAACACCCGTGGCCAAGAGATTGGCCTTGGCATGGCGATGAAAAGTGATCCTGATGTCATGGTGCCGCTGGATGGATTGCTAAGCTCTAACAGCGAGCTGCTTCGTGATATGCTACATTACAATCCCAGGAACAGACCCAGCGCAAGAGAAGTATTTGAAAAGGTGTAATCAATCCTAAATAGAATCAGGCTCACAGGAGAAGAAACCACTCAGCCGACAAGCTCATGCGTTTGCATTTAATGGATTATCCCTACAACAACTGAATTAGCACCACTTATAAATGAACTCCAAAAGAATGCTCCTTTATTGAAATATTAAAAATGATATTAAAATTTTCCCATATTTAAGCTCAGTTCAGTTTTTTGCACTATGTATCACAATAGCAGTTTTACACCAAACTTTTAAAACTACTTTTTTGAATGAAATACGATAATGTATTTCAGAATCAGAAGAATGTTGTAACTAAAAAGTAGAATCAATAGAATATAGAATTCTTGGAAAAAGCTGTTAAATAAATAAAAACTTGGTGGTTATCCAATCAACGCGAAGTTGTTTGTTCAGTCTACCGTACCCCACAATTACTCACGAAACTCCTACTGAGTAATGCAGGCCCAAATGATCATGAATTCAAACAATACTAGGTTTAACGTTTTGTTCATTTGCATTAGATTCGGCATAAATTTGCTGGGCCTAATTCCAAGAAATTTCGTTTTCTCATTTTGAATTTTCAGTCTTCGTCGTTCAAGTGGTTTTCAAAAGAGTCAGTTATCCTACGAACTGTACAGCTAATATTATTTGTTTAGGTGATAGAATGGTTCTTAGTGATATTTGGCAAAAAATAAACCTCGAAAGACGAACTGAAGTCAAGCGGCGTATCGGGGAGAAAAAAATCGACCTTGGAATTCATGCATATGCATCGAGGTGTATAATTGATACAATACAGAAACGTTTCTTTGAAATGGCTCTTTTGATCATGCAGAGGTTAGGGATCCAAACACAGGGAGTCCACAGGGGAAGATGTAAAAATGTAACATATAGAGTGGGGAATTAATTCAGCAAACAATGCAATATTCTCTGTTGGGATCCCTGTGTTAAAGTATATGGCAGAGAAGAACTAGGGACGCTTCGTCTTTTTTTGTCAGCATTTAGTGTTCTCCAAGCTTGTTGTGTAAGGTGTTATATGATTAGCTTTATTTGGGTCTATGCACCACGTCTTGTGATATATTAGTCTTCACATAGACTCCAAGAGAAACGGAACGAATATCCCCGATCGAGAAAAGTGGGACTTTTTTTTGTATTTTAGATCTAAGATCATTTTGATAGGGATCTATCCAGGTATTTTGACGCTGTGTCACCACACACTCGTGATGACGTGACAAAGGGTTTTCTTTTGTATATCGCATCCAAGATCATTTGGATAGGGATCTATTCAGGTATTGACCCTGGCACTTGACACTCGGTAGCTTTCGTCAAGACGAGAGGCACGGGGCATGAGTTCGAAAATTCCAAGAAAAGTCCAAGTTTGAGTTTCGTTTTATTTACTAGTGACGCTAGACGTAATGTTCTAGAAGGCTTTAACTAATGAACTTTTAAAAATGCTCTTGTTTTACATTGCACTGTATCACTGGTATCGAGATAGACACTATTCGAAAGCATTGGTAAAGTTGTTGAATTCTTGTAATATTTTTTGATAGAAAACTAGGTTAAGGTCACGTGCCGCGAATGGAGGAGACTGAAAAATTCCCTAGAGTGCTACAGCATCTATTCAGGTGGGCAGTCTGATTGGTTGCAAGGCTAACTATAATTAAACCCTATTCCAAGAAATTATTTTTTTTATATTTTTTTAATGAATCCTCTACATCTCCACAAGCAAAGGCGAGAACCCTTCGATACAATGACCTACCAATTCAAGTTTAAAGTTCAATAATTCAAGGTTCTGAAAATGTTTTCAGTCAAAAGAAAATACTACACCCAAGTAGCAGTGCTAGGGGCAGGCGCTTTTGGCAAAGTGTACAAGATTCAACAGTTTGACTGAGGCACTCTAAATCTCCCCCAATTAAGGAAACATTTTGCTATTAGGACACTTTCACCACAGAGCATCATCATTGGTAGATAAAAGCGTATTTCCTTTTAGCGGAAACGTCAGAAGACCATTCTGCCACGCAGATACACTAGGGAAATAGAGGGACTGCTCGCAGTTTGGTCGGGTGGTGGGGTCGGAAATTTGAAACCAAATCGCATTTATTTGAAATCCTTTGAGCCAAATAAACTCCATTCGAGTTTAATTTTCTCGTAGACCGTTTAAACAAAATCCCTCAAAACCGAGGCACATCACAGCTGGATGGAACGTTCTTTGCTCTGTATGATTTTCATGCAAAAAGAAGAGACAGAAGGTTCAAAATTTCGGGTGCAAATACGAGGTGGTGATCGATCCGGAGATCTAAGCTGCCTGTCTTATCTAATTTTTCCAATAGGTGAGCGATTAACCATCTAACTTTTGAAGCCCCAAACGAGCGTTTTTGAGGCTTTTTCGCAGAAGAAACACTTCAAGATACATAATAAACTATCGATCTTTATTTCAACATAATTCCTTTTTCAGACCGACTACTGAAGAGAGACTTTAGGAGCAGAATTTGAACTCTATCGATAAACAGCTATCTCTTTGCCGCAAGGTTCCCGAACCAGAGAAATCCGAAACCACTAATACTTAGAGTGGTAAGCCTGTTACTCCTGACCCCAGGAGCGGGTGGTAGCTACGGTAATCATTAGACGAAACGCGCCTGCTTGTCCATCTTACCAAACTTTATTGCATAACCTTATACAATCAACGAACCACTGTGTTCATACGTTGCGTTGGTGAATGGCGGTTTTCTATATAAACGATAAAGTTCCTAAATCAGTTGCTTACAAATGCTATAAATTACCAACGATATAAACTTACCGAACTATTTGGGAATTCTAGCTACCAATAAACACAGAAAACAACAAGCTTTCTCGCACTCCATGTGCTTGACCGCTACCCTTTTCTCACATGCCATGTGCTTATCACGTGACGTACCTTACCATTACGTCATAATATACCTATGGTAGCCACAAAGCCTGTGCATATCCCAAGCGGAAATTAAAGTTTTCATTTTTCAATTATCACACGTGATAGGAGGGACTAAAATATATCCAATGAAATCAAACTTTGAGTTGAAAAACTTGTCTTCCTTACACTGACCCCTGACTCGACAAGAACCCCTCAGCAGTACTTTACTTTTAGAACTCAAATCAACGTTTCGGTTAAAAATGAGTTCAACAACTGTCGAGGTAAATGGGAAAACCTACACTTATGAGACGTTTCTTGGAAGTGGCTCTTTTGGTGTAGTACATAAAGTGAGACCAATTTTATACACCTTCATGCCAGGCCAAGCTTACGCGTTGAAAAAGATAGATATAAAGCCGAGTTTACCGTTACAAAAAGTGCTACAGGAGGTAAATATTTTGAAAAGCTGTAACCACGGCCATATCGTACGTCTTTTTGATGTGAGCATTCAACCGTTTGGCGCTGTTCTGATGTTGATGGAGTACTGTGAAGGCGGAAATCTCAACAGTCGTCTAGCAAGACCAAGTGATAGCGATACTAACCTACGATGGATGAAAGAGTTGGCCGACGCTGTGTGTTATCTACACTCCAAGAACATCGTTCATCGAGATCTAAAGCCAGAAAACGTACTTCTGACCAGTAATGGTACATCAAGTTGGTGGACTTTGGTCTCGCCAGATTTGCACCGGTTCCTTTCCATATTAGCCCAGCTTACATGAGCACATTTGCAGGAACACGTCCCTATATGGCACCCGGGGAGTTTGACGGACACTATACAACTAAAGCAGACATCTTTTCGCTCGGTTTGATATTCTATGTCATCTGGACAAGGGCCGGTCTCGGTCAGAATCATGGGGTGTTTTTCAATATCAACGGCCAAATGATGGGCCTTGGAGAAGCAATGAAAGTAGATTTTTGCCAGGGCGGAATGAGAGATAGCTTTCAGTATACGCTCGGGCTTAGCCAACTGCCGTTTTACTTGAGGAACCTGATGCGTTCTATGCTAGATTACAACCCGCATAAAAGGCCCAACGCCGCTCAAGTACTGCAGTTCTTCAACACCACGGGGCTAGGAAATCCAAGAAATTTTGTTTACCCACAGGGGGTGCGCCGTATCTGTCAGCTAATTGCCACATGAATCTGCTACCAGGCTACTCACAGAAAGTGGGAACTCTGCTGCCACGATGGAACTAAAATAAACTGAAACTAGTCAACTTCAACTTGGACATCCATATATATATGTATATATATATCCTGTTCAAAACAGATCAGTGTAAAAAGACTCTATCTATGCTGGTAAATATACACCTATAACACATCAATCTAATCTAATCTAATCTATGCGTTTACCACTCCTGGGTGGACGGCTTAATGCCTAACAGGCCTTGCGACCCAATTAGAATTTAGAATTTATAAGTTGATTTTTGTGTCAATATAAACGTCGTTATCGCCAAAGGCAATAGGCAATAGGCAATAGGCGAAAAGCGATAGGAGATAGGTCATTCCAAGATCCAAGAATAGCTGGAATGACTTGTGTTTCTGCTACTTATTCTCTCTATTATACCAGTTATATTAACTATTAAATTTTAGTATAATTTTAGGCTTGCACATAGACTTCGCGCTCTGTACGTGATTGGTCGATCGACCAGTATAAATCTAATAATATATTCGGCCAGATTTTATTTGAATAAATTTATGTTTGAAAACGTTAAACGTTCTAACTTAACTTTAAAGATTGATGAACAATTCTGTATTAAATGTTTCTTTGTCCCTTAAGCAAAGGGATATTCAGCGTTTGACAATTTCTCAGGGTCTCACGCTTACCAGAACGCATAAGAGATTCGTACGACGTGTGAACAGCCATATAGTATTGATGTTGGAAATAGATCTAACTTCCATAGGCAGGTCATTCCATAATTTAGGAGCCATATCAAAAGTATATCAGAAATTATGGGATATCATCGCCGATATTTTTTCGGGTTGCCTATCACTAGGGCTTTCTTAAAAAATATCAGAGATGGTATCCCATAATTTCTAAGCTACTTTTGATATACTTTTGTGCATATACAAAGGATCAAAATTTCTGCATATCGCTGTATACATATATATTTATATATAAACTAAATCAAGACTTTTGGAATTGATTCATTGTTTAATGCAGCAAATCTCTTTCGTATGGTCGCAATGACCACACTCATCAGGCAAGTTACAATGAATGACCGTTGGTGTAATCCGCTGGCATTTAGAATAAAAAAATTAAAAAAAAAAATTAAATATATATAATATATTTACTGCTCCTTTAATGTTGAGCACTCTAGAAAACTATTCTACGAAAATAAGTTAAGTATGTATATATATATATATATATATACACTCGATTGCAGAAACGTTGTAGTATACATTTATGCATTTATACAAATACCTAATGAGATGCATATTGCAATTTTACTTTTTTAACCCTCAAAACCAGTTGATTTATAATCTGTAGGATGTAAAACACGAGAATAAAATATTTTGACGTTCATTGAATGAAACAAATAATAAATAAGGCGAGTTTTCTGTTTTGCATATCATTAAATATACTGAATAAATTAGGTATTTGTATAAATGTATACTACAACCTTTCTGCAATCAAGTGTATATATATATATATATATATATAAGAAATCTGTGAATCAATTTTCCGTAAAATAGTGCTCAATACATCGATAGAAGTAGAGCAGAATATTTGTTTGAGAAGAAAAAGTCAAGACAACATTTTTCCCGACAAGCCTGTTTCGTGAATACTCCAGTTTCGAGTTCTCGGTTAGCGACCGCTGGACTCTAAGCCGCGTGTTCGCTTCTAACGCGAAAACGAGGCTATCCCTGTATTGCTGGCGTGACAACAACAACAATCCCTTATCAACGAGTGTGTTTTTTATTCCAAGTAGTAGCAAAAGTCAGTAATACGGTGATTTTATTTGAAATTTTTAAGTGAACTAATTCAATGGAAACCATTCCATCGCTTGATGAGCTAAAAAGTTTACTGTCAAGGAATTACGCGAGATTTTACGTCGTGAAAATCAGACGTCGAGTGGAAACAAGTCTGACCTTGTGATTCGATGTCACACAACTTTCCAAAGGAAAGATTTAAGATTACAAGGAGATGCTGAGACCAAGGATCATTATGTAAAACCGCAAGCCAGAGAGCAAGCATTAGTAAATATCGTATCAAACACTAAAAGCAACGAAGAAACAACCTACGAAAAGCTATCGCGTGAATGTTCACACTGCCAGTGGAGCAAGGACTTACGAAACCTACCCACGTTTAACCTTGTGCAGCTTTACGATTACCTTGTAACCAAGACATCCAAGTATAACCACACATCTATTCAGACATCAGCTTACAAAAAACTCAAAGCGTATCAGTTTTTTAAAGAGGGACATATCAAAGACATTCGAGTCGGTTGTTCTACGAGAGTTACGTATGTCGAAGCAGAAGTGTTGGCTTCCATGAAGCAAGAGAAATACAAGGCCATTATCTCTTTCACTCATCTTGGAGATGTTTTAAAAGCTGCTTGTATGTGCCCAGCAGGGAGGGGTGTACATGGTCGTGGCCATTGTAATCATGTTGGTGGGGTCTTATTTGCCATGGAAGACTTCTCCCATAGAGGTTTGAAGGAAAGCTGTGAGCCAGTGTCATGCACATCAAGGCTATGTAGTTGGAATGTACCTCGAAATGTTCGGATACAGCCTAAGCCAGTGGATGACATCGTAATTACAAAGTATAGCTTTGGAAAAGAAGCAAGAAAAAAAGCAAAAAACAGCCTGTATGATCCAAGGGCTCCAGATGACAGACAAATAAACACAGGAAGACTTGAAACACTGTGTTCCAATCTTGCTCAATCTATGCAAAGCTCTTCATTTTTCTTGTTTCATGATATCAAGCCTCTGCAAGTTGATGATGAGAATTTGATTATTGACAATGTTTGTGAGTCAGTTCCTGAAAGTGCACCAGATATTGAAATAGAACAAGATATTGAGTTGCCATTCAATGATTTTTATGACATTTCAACTATGAATTTTAAGTCAATGATTGACATTTATACTGAGAAAGCTGATGACAATGAAATAGAAACAATTGAGAGGATGACAAGAGGACAGAGTGCAAATGCATCTTGGCGGGAATTAAAGAGGATTAAACTGACTGCTTCAAATTTCAAATCTGCAGCAGTCAGGACGTCAGAACCTGATAAGCTGCTAAAGAGGATGATGTATATCCCTGATGTCAGAAAGCCTGTTCCAGCACTTGAATATGGACAGTTGCATGAATCTGTTGCAGTTGAAGACTACATTGCAGTGAAAGCTAGAGAGGGGAATGCAAATTTGAAAGTCTGGGAAGTAGGAACAATTATTTCAAAAGTCAGGCCAGGATATGGGGCAAGCCTTGACAGAATGGTTTTCGACCAGAATGCTAATGGGCAGAAGCAGGGTGGATTAGAAGTGAAATGTCCTTTTTCGAAGAAAGGAATGTCTGTTGAAGAAGCATGCCAGGACAAAAACTTCTGTTTATCAATACGAGACGGTCAAGTTCCTAAACTAAAACATGGTCATCAATACTACTATCAAGTCCAGGGACAAATGTTTGTCTGTGAGCTACAATGGATTGATTTTGTAGTTTGGTTTGGTCCAGCAAACTTGAACATTGAAAGAGTATACTTTGATAGACAGTGGTGGTTTAGTTTTGTTCTACCAAGGATCGAATACTTCTATCGAAGGGCATTTCTCCCCGAAGTGTTTACAAGAAGAGTTCAGCATGGCATCCCACTTTATAAGCATGGTGGTTGGAAAAGTTTCAAGAAGACACAAAAGGCCAAAAGAAGTGTTTAGCCTTGTAAAATATAGTTAAAGTGCAGTCAGTAGTTACATGTACATGTATTTTGTGGGTATACTGACTGCAGGCTATTAACAATTTTGCACAAATTTTTATCAACATATGGTTTGTTTTTAAGAAAAACGTTTTTGGACAAAACAAGTCACTGTATTTTTATTACTAAATCTTACATACATGATTTGTATGAAATGTACAAAAAGTTCTTGGTTACTTGATAGCTAAATAGTCATTCGAAGACTTTTATAGTAGAAAAATACTTTTGTAATTATCTTAATAATAATCTTATTATTAATCAGATACATTTTGGTGGGAGTAAAGGTGGCAAAAAATTAGTTAGATAGGAGCAAACAGTAAATATCTGATTAGCTACATGAGATAGACTTAAAGGCAGGGTCCCATCAAGAATATGATATCCCTTTATTCTCCCTATTGCTCGCTCCACATGAATGCGTACAGATGCAATATGCACTGTCTCTTGAACTTCTTCAGCAGTAAGCTGATTTCTACTACCTTTGTAAGGAGGAATGTTAAATGTACTCCCTGAGGTAAGATGTCTCCAATATCAAACCCCCTGTCAGCCATGACATTATCCCCAGTATTAAGAAATTGGATTAAGCCTGATTGCTGAGTTATAAACTTATCTGAAACCCTTCCACCCCACAGTTTAGAAACAAAGGTTACTTGACCATTTGGAGAAATACCAATTAAAGCTTTAAAAGTGTTGTGGTGTTTGTAATTCGACCATGTTAATGATTGCGCTGTCATAGAAGAGGGAACCTCCACAAATATCTCTGTACAATCAATTATTACCCTTGTTGTTGGATACAGAGCAAACTGCTCTGGCATATTTCTTCTCACTGCACTTTGAGAAGGAAATGGAAATAACTGGTCTAATTCAAAATATAAAAAATTTATCCAGGTACAAAAAATCTTGGAAAAATGACCCATAGAGATGTTAAACCTATCAGCTAAATCCCTGACAAAAAGACCAACTTTAAGTCTAACTAATACCATAAAAAACTCATTTATAAATGTTATGTTCCTTTTGGGACCTGGTTTCTTTTTGCCTTGTTCTTGATATGTCTGGGAATCTTTTACATCACCACTGCCCCAATACTGCATTTTTTCAAGTTTTGGTTCAATGTAATTAAAAAAGTGCACAAGTGTATCATAGTTGGGGAATCCAGTGTAAAACTGAATGGCAGAGTCATCATCTTTAAATTTCTGAAGGCTGAATTCCCTTTCTTTGTAGTCATCAAGTTCTTTCTGTAAATTTCCCACTTTAACCCTAAGACTGTTCAACATCTCTGACTTGACTTCTAGCCTTTCCTGCATAGTCTGTGGTATTCGCAAGGGTACTTAGGTGTTTGAGTAAAGGTGAAGGCATAATCATGGTCATTATTCTTTGAAGATGATGGAAAATCAAATGACCAGTCAGTCTGTGTGGATTTTTCTTGTACCTGCAATACAACAAGAAAGTTTTTTGTCAAGTTTACTCTCATAAATATATAATAATAAATATAGCAATGAACAACAATAACATTATGGGTAGTTATTTAAAACAGCACAACACATTTATAAGTTTTACAAACATTTATATTTGAGCACTTGGATGGCATTCTGTGCTGCTATCAGTGCAACATAAAATGAGACTTATTAGTTTTATACTCGCAAGGTAAACCCATAATACCAAGGGTATATTTTTTGGGCAAAAGAAAAAAAAACATTCATAATAGTTTGTATGTAACTACCTGAGGCATATCAGTTTCGTCAGTCTCGCATACATTTACTGCAGGTTCACTGGGGCTCTCTTCAAGGTCCTTTTCTCTTCAATGTCAATGTAAACGCTTTGTTCTTGAGGCTTTGGTGACACATTTTCTTTACTTTTTAACACTCTTCTTGTCAAAACTCTTCTTGTCTTTTTCTTGGGTTGAGGTGACCACTCGAAAATCGATGGCTCTGCACCTGCAACAACAGTGAAACGATAGTGATAAATAGGTAATTTTAAACAGTGAAACGAGTTTTGAGTAAGCTACTAGGTTCGAGCTAGTCTATAATGGGCACAAGGAAAGTAGAATTTAATGTATCTGACTTTTTACTTATCATTTGACTGAAAGAACATGTTATAAGCCATTACATAGGCTCCATGCATGCAGTAAGCATTTTGAATGAAACAATCAAACAAAGTAAATCCAGCTTGATCGATAATCACTTAGCTCACGTACCTGGCCGTAACCTATGTCGCGTTCCTCCTGGAGGTTTGTAAATGTCTTCTTGCTGAAAATGTTTATCGCAGACCACTGTAGATGGCTTAACATAAAATCCATCTCTCCCATGCTGCCTCTTGATCAAGTTGCACCAGCGAGTTCGCAAAGATACCTTCGCTGGGAACTGGAAAAACCGAATGTTTGAACGGCTTCCATCGTTCAAGTATTCAAAGCTATTGCAAGCTGCTGCTGCACATTGCTTTCCTCGGCTTCTTTGCCTTTTCTTGTTAGTATTATTTACCTCCATAAGTCGTTGAAACGATCAAAAAGCTTTCTTAACAGCAACTAATACTAAAAACCTCTTATATCTGTCACAGAGAGATGAGTTCGTATACAGGGATAGCCTCGATTCCAAGTTATCGAAGCGCGCCCCAATATCTTTTTCCAGCGGTCTTACGCGATCTAGCAAAGGGAGTATTGCTTCACTCTTCAGGGGATTTAATGATAAGAATATTCGTTACTATCATTTATATAGAAAAAGTATACATAATTAATTAGTGGATGTAGTTTAGCTGTTGCGTAATAATGCTTTGTTTCTGTGGCGGCATGAAGATACAAGTTCGTTGCGCTTATTTAATGATGAGAGTTCCGGTCGATAAATTATTAGAAACTTTTCTTTAAGACAAAGGTTACATCTTTTGCTGGAGCTGTTGTAGGCGGAGCTTGAAGATAGGACGCGCCATAAAATGGAGTAGCTGATATTACCGTTCTTGAGAGTCCAGATGTATTTGCTGAGTTCAGTCGAGTTTTTATGTTGTTCGTGGCGAACTACGCACCAACCGCGACCACAAAACGCAAAAACAGACAACGAAACGGCATACTCTGGTACAACCCCCCATTTAGCAAAAATGTCAGCACCAATATCGGACAGAGATTCCTTGGCCTAGTTGATAAAAACTTTCCTAGAGGCCATAATCTTAGGAAAGTCTTTAACCGTAACACCATCAAGATCAGTTACAGCTGCATGAACAATGCCAAACAAATCATTGACAATCATAACAAGCGCATTTTACATCCACCGAGAGACGACAACGACACCGCAAACAACACAAAGGACAAGAAAACATGCAACTGCCGACAAAAGAACAATTGCCCGCTTAATGGCAACTGCCTCCAATCATCAGTTGTATACCAAGCCACCGTCACAAGAAAGGACAACAACACTACCGCAACATACATAGGACTCACAGAAAACGACTTCAAAACAAGATACAGAAACCACACCGCCTCATTCCGCCACGAACAACATAAAAACTCGACTGAACTCAGCAAATACATCTGGACTCTCAAGAACGGTAATATCAGCTACTCCATTTTATGGCGCGTCCTATCTTCAAGCTCCGCCTACAACAGCTCCAGCAAAAGATGTAACCTTCGCCAGTAAACACGACGAACGACGTAAACGAATGAACAAGCTTTACTAATGAAACGTAGTCGCAAGATGGCCGACCAATAACAACAGTAATAAACAGGCGTCACTGGCGCGGGCGCGCGCGCATGACAGGCACAAATGTCCGCGGGCACAACGGGCTCGCTGGCGCAGTATCTTCTTCTTCCTTATTTTCTGTTAATTAACGGGATAACAAAGTTATTATGGTTCATACATCTACAGGTCGCATAATGTCTCAATATAGGAAGTAGTCCTTGAGGTAGGCTGGGGGTTTGCGTGTTCGTTGTGGTCTCGAGGGAGATTCTTCGCTGCTGAGTTCGTTGTTGATGGGCAGTGGGACGGTGAGAGTGACTTGCGAGGGTGGTGGGTCTTGCTCAGTTGTTTCTGGGGTTGTGTTGGTGTCTTCTTCCGATGCGTTGTCTTGATTGTTTGGTTTACACCAGCTTGGTAAGTCAACTTCGTATGGGCGGATAAGTTCCGATGGGGGTGTTGGTGGACTTGGTTCTTCTGACGCTAACGTTGGGTCTACGGTGGCGAGGTCTTCGTCGGCATCGTTGTGGATTACTTGAGTACTAGTGTGGGAGGAGGCGAGGGGAGCGGGAACGGCATAGCACTCACATAGCTTGACCTTGTATGATGTGGCGCGAAGTTGGGATCCGGTGAACTTCTTAATGTAACACCAAGGGTCGCTCACTTCTGTAACGATGTAGCGGTCACGAGCACGTAGTTTGTCGCGGTCAGCGATCAAATAAACTATGTCTCCCACTCGAATCTGTGGCTGAGGTGCGGCAAATCCGTGTTTGTCTTTGGACTTTTCGCTGTGGGGATGGTTAGTGGACCTCTTCTGGTGCTGCGCTACTATATTCTGGTAGTCAGATAGTGGGAGTTGGTCACAGGTGTATTGACTGCGCTGTGTCCATAGTTCACGAGCGGAGAGACCTTGATGGCGTAGGCGAGAGTTGAGACGAGCTGTTGCTAGTGCAAGGCCAGTAGAAGTAATGGGTCCACCTCCGGGCTCCTGTCGCAGAAGCTCTTCTTCTAGCTCTTGAATAGCCTTTTCGGCGACTGGGTTCTTATTCTTATTCTTTATGCGACCAACATCGAGCCAAATGTTCAAGTGTTTTAGACCGTCGTTGTTGCTAAGAGATAAGAAGCTTGGTGCGGGGTCTACTCGAATGACTGCTCTTGGACCGTCCAAAGGGTGTAGTTCCACAATGAGGCGTGTAAGGGCGTCGCGCAGGGTGTCGTACTTTTCGTCTTGTATTAAACAAGTGTTGGTGTAGGATGTCGAACACTCTCTGAGTAGTAAGATTGCTTGTCGTTGTCGTTTGATAACGTCAGCAGCGAAGGATATACCGACGACGTCGGGTGGTTCTTCAGATGATTGGCTTACGAGAGAACTTGGAAACTTCCGTAAGGAGGCACATGGGTGGCATGACGAGGATACCCTGGTTAGGGCACTGTTCATGTCTAACGCAAAGAAGTGGCGTAGTACAACCATCTGAAGCTGGTTGCGAGATGGATGGTTTAGACGAACGTGGAGAGCTGTGAGAAGACCATCAAGTACGGACCGTGGTACTACTATTGCCTCAGATGAGGGGGTGAAAGGTTGGTTGCGTTTGACTACTAGAATGCCGTCTTTGGAGATGGACGTTACGTTTAGATAGCGTTTGATGTCTTTTATGTTAGTCAGTTTCTTCGAGGGTCTAGTTCCTTGTTTCAGATGGGCATGGACTCTGCGGAGGTCGGGACATCCGTTTTGGATTTCTCGCCAGGCTGATCTCGTGGTGAATGGAAGTGACTTGGTGTTGTCGATGATGTCTTGAACGGACACGTCACGGACGACAGAGTCTTCTGTTTCTTTGATGAAACTGCACACCTGGCATGTTGGTTCTTGGCACTCTGGAGCGTTGCGGCTCGTAAAGTCTGAAGGGAGGTTAGCCGTACCGGCCAAATGCTGCAACGTGACTTGATATCGGCTAACGGTAGTTAGGAATGATGTTACCCGAGGGCTTGCGGAAAATTCGCCGCGACAAAGTTTATTGATGGCTTGGACGCATGGTTTGCTGTCAGTGAGTACGCAAGTACGGTGTTCAGACTGTATTATAAACGGGCTGAAGTGCTTGACGGCTGCGGCGATACTCAGTGCTTCAATTTCACAGGGCAGCCAGTTGACTTGGTGTTTGCGGAGTTTTGCGCTGAAAAATCCGGCAAGATAGAGGTTGTTCTCACGGGACACATATAGTGTTGCTCCGAGGCCACGTTTGGTTACGGAGCCGTCTGTTACGATCCATAAGGAGTCGGATGGACGTGGTAGAGCGATGGCTTTGGTTGACGTGAGGGCCTGCTGAGCAGCTTTAAATTTGTGGAGAAGACTTTCGTTCAACGTAAGTTTGTCTTGTGACTGGAGACCCGAGATTGCGCCTTCGAGGGGGTCGATTAGGGAGGAACACTCTGGTAGGACGCGGCTAAGGACTTTGTAGGACCCGATAAAAGAGCGCATGCCTTTGACGGTAGTTGGAGGAGGACAAGATGCAAGAACCGCGACGCGATGAGGACTTGCAGATAGTTTGCCTTGGGACCACACCCATCCTAATATGGTGGTGGACTTTGGACAGATGACCGTTTTAGTTGGTGAGAGTCTAAGGTTGCACCTGTCAAGCTGTTCCAGGACCCGTGCCCAGATAGGTAGAAGGTCTTCGGGGCTTGCTCCTCCGCAGTACAAGTCGTCTGCTATCTTTGCCACGCAGCCTTCTTGGATGAAGTCACCAAGTACTCGACACATCATCTCTTCGAGTGCTGTTTCTGAGCCGGGCATTCCCATTGCGGAGCGGCAGTAAACGCGTACGCCACGGAATGGTGTGGCTACGCCGCAGTACTTCCTGGATTCTTTAGCAAGGGGTATTTGGTAGAAGGCGCGGCTGAGATCAGACTTTATCAGGAACTTCCATGGTGCAATGGTGCGTAGTGTGGAGTCAACGTCTGGCATGAGTGATGGTTGGGGTTTGCTGTAACGTCCCACGTCTGCAAAGGCAGTGACGAGGCGATGACCGCCAGAGGGTTTCTTTATGAGGAAGGAGGGGTTCAGGTATTCTACTGCCACGTCGATATCTTCGGGTTTTTGGAAGACTTGGTCTCTTTCCAGTTCGTCAAACTTCTCTTGCAGCTCTATTAGTTGGTTTCGAGAGTATTGAGGAAGGCGCCCTTTGCGTTGGGGCGGCTGTACCGGTCCCATGTTTACGCGGGCTTCTATATGGCCCGCTGCTCCGTTGTATCCTGGAATGTCCGGTTTGAAGACGTTGTCGTATTTCTGTAGGACCTTCTGGAATTGGTCACGCATGGAACTTGTAAGTAGCTTGTCTGGATCTAGACTTACGCTGCCTGAGGACGGCGGGGTAGGCTTTACTTCTGTAACGGGGAGTGTTGAGGGTGGAGCCGCTTCGGGAGGAGTCGCTGGGACGGTTGGGCGGGCCCAGCAGATGTGGTCGTGGCGTCGGACGGTGTATGGTTCGTCGGACGTGTTGGTAATTCGCACTTTACCTCCGACTGTATCTATGACTCGTGGTTGGGGCCATGTGTTTTCGCTGGGTGGAGGGCGTTTGAGTTGGGACGTATCACTACGGGGTTCAATGGCGATAGTGTTGTCAGTTCCCAGCTCGGGGGGGACGTCAACTTCTAGGTAATCTCCAGGCCAGATAACGGTGGTGGGCGACGATGAACGTAACACATACGACGTGGCGTGGCGTATGGTGTGAGCCTGAGTGCTGTGTTTTTCCTCGGTGTGGTACAAGATGGTTTCGGAGCCTTGTATAGTTATCTGTTGAGTGGCTGGGCGAACTGAGATGTCGTTCGCGATGAGGAAGGGTATTCCAGCGAGTATGTCAACATCTATGTCCTCTACTACGAGGGCGTCGAGCGCGAGTTTCTTGTTGGAACGAGAGAGCAGGACGTGTACTTCGCCAATAACGGTCAGCGGTGTCGTACCATCGGCTTGCAATGCTTGTTGGGAAGACTTTTCGACGGTAAGACCAAGTGTCTGGGCAACGGACGCTTTAATCATGCTGGTTTCGGCGCCGGTGTCGAGGGTCAGCCTCACTGGGTGTTGTCGATAGAAGGCGTTGAGTAGGGGTGACCTTCTGGTGCTGACCCTTCGGGAGATGGAACGTGCGGACGGAAGGGCTGACGCTTCACTGTCAACTTGATCAGGTGCGTACAGATCTAGGTTATTGTCGTCTTCTTCTACTTCCTCTTCATAGTTGGTTGTCGAGCGAGTCTTGGCGAGGAAGAGTTTGTCCTCAGGAGGTAAGTAAGGGCACTTACTTAGGAAATGCTGTTGATCTGCGCGGCCTGCTTCTTTGCATAGTGGGCATGACCTGGGGCGTCTGGACGTCGTTGGGCGGCGACTGTTTGGCAATTTGTTTGGTTCACGTGAGGCAGGGAATCTAAATTTTGACGCTGTAGCGCGTAGTATCTTGGAATCAGCGGCTGTGCGTAGTTCGTCAAGCAGTGAGTCCAACGCTTGGGAGATTTCTGGTTTATCGATGCGAGGGTTCTGGAGCGAAGTTCCGTGCCATATCGTTGTTTTACGAGGTTTGGTAAGTCCGGGTGGATTAGTCTAAGCCAGGTGAGAACGATCATATTTTCAAGACTGGGTGTTGATTCCTCGTCGGCGGTTATAATCTCGCCATGGTGGGTGATATTGCCATTAGCGATGAGGAGATTGTCTTCGACGAAGGACATCAGTCGTTGAAAGAGGTCTTCTGGGCGTTCGTCATGTTCCAGTTTAATGTTATTAAAGTCGATAAAGTGTGCTCCGGTGGACTGGAACCCATAATGCATGCGAATCATTTGCCAGATGGAGTTGATAGATGTTGAGTTCTTGACAATTGAATTTCTAGAGATAACTGGGCAATAATTAGCGATTTGGCCAAGCATCAACTCCAGATGGGTACACTTTTGCTGTGCTGTTCGACGTCTAGCGACAGGGACTGCTTCACCGTCATCAGTAAAGCCTCTTAGAGGGCCTCGAGATTTCTTTAGCCACGTCACGGTATCGCCAAGGAAGGATGCGAAATTTACGTCGAGAGATAATGTATACTGTAGGTTTTGTCTCCATGCTTCGAAGGAAGTGATTGTCTCGTTTTTAGTCAGTGTCCATTGTTTTGGTGCTCTTGTTGAAGTCATTTTTGGAGTCGATGGTTTGGGTGATTGTTGATGAGGCCGTGTGAATGTGTTAACTTAGCTTTCGTAAGCTCTTGTGTACGTTTCTTGCTGTTCGTTTTCCAACCACCGTACAGGCTGGCTCGTTACGAGACTTCTGCTATTGATCGTTGTATTTATACTGTTGTTCGTGGGTCCTTTAATCGCTGCCACCACGCCAGTAAACACGACGAACGACGTAAACGAATGAACAAGCTTTACTAATGAAACGTAGTCGCAAGATGGCCGACCAATAACAACAGTAATAAACAGGCGTCACTGGCGCGGGCGCGCGCGCATGACAGGCACAAATGTCCGCGGGCACAACGGGCTCGCTGGCGCTTTGTCTTAAAGAAAAGTTTCTAATAATTTATCGACCGGAACTCTCATCATTAAATAAGCGCAACGAACTTGTATCTTCATGCCGCCACAGAAACAAAGCATTATTACGCAACAGCTAAACTACATCCACTAATTAATTATGTATACTTTTTCTATATAAATGATAGTAACGAATATTCTTATCATTAAATCTCCTGAAGAGTGAAGCAATTCACGAAACAGGCTTGTCGGGAAAAATGTTGTCTTGACTTTTTCTTCTCAAACATATATATATATATATATATATATATATATATATATATATATATCTATATATAAACTAAATCAAGACTTTGGGAATTGATTAATGCTCTTGTTTTACATTGCAAGCGTTGGTAAAGTTGTTGAATTCTTGTAATATTATTTGTTAGAAGACTAGGTTAAGGTCACGTGACGCGAATGGAAGAGACTGGAAAATTCTCTAGAGTGCTACAGCATCTATGCAGGTGGGCAGTCTGATTGGTTGCAAGGCTAACTATAATTAAAAGTCCTATTCCAAGAATTTTATTTTCGCTTTGAATCTTCTACATCACCACAAGCAAAGGTGAGAACCCTTCGATACATTGACCTACCAATTCAAGTTTAAAGTTCAATGATTTAAGGTTTTGAAAATGTTTTTAGTCAAAAGAAAATGCTACACCCGATTAGAAGTGTTAGGAAGAGGCGCTTTTGGCAAAGTATACAAAGTGAGAGAGAATGGCAGATCAGGGAGTGTTTACGCGCTGAAAGAAATCGAAGTTGAAAATAACGAGGCAGTAAACAAGGCGAAAAAGGAGGTTGGTATATTGGACAAGTGCAGACACGATCATATTGTACGATTCTGCGGTCTCGATACAACTAAGATTTCCAGATCTACTTTTGTTCTGATTTTGATGGAGTACTGTGAAGGCGGAAATCTCAACAGTCGTCTAGCAAGAACAAGTGATAAAGAAACTAACCTACGATGGATGAAAGAGTTGGCCAGTGCTATGGATTATCTGCACTCCAAGAACATAGCTCATCGAGATCTGAAGCCAGAAAACGTACTACTGACGGCCCAAGATTCCATCAAGTTGGGGGATTTTGGTCTCGCCAGAGAGTTTGCAGCTGTCAAACAAGTTAATGCAACACGATCAATCAATCAAGTCCTTAAATCCCAAAGTACATATTACATGGAAACATTCGCAGGATCACCTTACTGGATGGCACCTGAAGTGTTTGATCACAAACACTATACAAAGAAAGCAGATATCTTTTCGCTCGGTACAATATTCTACTCCATTGTTAAGCGAAAATACCTAATCACCCGTTCTGGCATGAAATACTTTGGAGCATTTGTCAAGACTACCGGTGGTCAAGAGATTGGCCTTGGCATGGCGATGAGAAAAAATCGCTATAATATGGTGCCGCTGGATGGATTACCACACTCTACGAGGGAGCTGCTTCGTACTATGCTGGCGTACGATCCCAAGAACAGACCCACCGCAAGAGAAGTACTTCAAAAATTACAACCTTAGTAACATCAGGCTCACAGAAGAAGAAACCACTCACATACAAGCACATCTGTTTGCTTTTATGAATTTTCCCTGTTAGCACCACTTATAAATAAACTAGAGTTTTCCGATTTACCGGTACAAACGCGGTTTTGGCACTCAATAGTACCAGACGATAATACCAACTTTAAATGTTCCAAATTATAGCACCTTAAATTCTCTGTTTGTTGGTCGTTTTTAAAACAGAGATAAAAAGGGATAATCTAAAGGTCTGGGGAATAAAATTTTGCTTTTTTGACTAACTATTTCGGGATGGATCTGGAGAAATTTGACATTTATTTTTCCTTTTAACAAGTATATTTTTTAGTCACAAGTATAAACATAACATATTTTATCAACACAAGCACATGTGTTATTAGCACCAAACACACCTACTGCGTAGCTAGATATATATTTATTTAATATAGCCGTTAGCAAATGATATGATAACGATAGCGGCGTCAATTTTATTCATCGTCCAACTTCATTGAAGAGCATATTAGTAAAAAAGTTATGACTTTCATATCGTTTGAAGTGTAAGCATGGACATAAAAGCTAACAAGAAAGCTATACTGGCAATGAAGATTTAATAATAATAAACATTAACAATATCTATATTTAATCCGCATGTGCGGGTAAACTGGCCAAGCTACAATGAACAAAATAAACTAAAACCCAGGACCTCGGTTAACTTACTGGTAGTTAAATACCAGTAGTATGGGGTTGGTTGAACCAACGCAGCACCCTTCATCAAACATAGTCTCACGCTGTTCGACTATGTTTAATAAACGCCAACCAACCCCATGCTACACGTATGCTAACAGTTATGCTTGTTGGGTATTTGTGTATAAGATATCTGATAGTATATATGGAATCCCAAAGCAACTTTAGTACTGTTACCATACCTGGGAATGGTTCTATAGATGTTAACGCATTTTGGGATAGGTCGCTACGAAGGATAAGGAATACGTTGGAGGATAAGCTAGAAGAAATAGGAGCTATCAAGTCAATCATTTGGATAGATATAAATCTAGAGAAAGATGGATTGTATAATTATGTTACTTTAAGGCCTCGGTCTTTGACCATAGTCAGCGACTAACGTTGATGAATTACTTGCTGAAGCTAATGAGGGCCTCTTAGAATCCTTAGCCAACTACCTTAGGGAAGGATCAGGATGGACATTAGAGGAAGTACTAGGGATAGAAATTAACACTGCTAGGTACATTTTGATGCAAGGTGCGAGCTATGTGCCACTACCTACGTGGATAGAAAGAAAGAAGGCAATCGTTAACGTGAAGAACAATGACAACAAATGCTCTATGTGGGCAATAAGGTCTGCGCTATATCCAGCAAAGGTAGATCCTAACAGGGTTAGCAAGTATCCAACAGACGATTTGAATTGGGATGGCATCGAATTCCCAGTGACTTTAGAACAAATCGACAAGTTCGAAGCTCAGAATGACCACAGGATAAACGTTTACACCTGCAGAGAAGGAGAAGTGATCGTTCCGATGAGATTTAGTAAGGACCCTACCATACATTTGTTTTACTACGGAGGACATTATTCCTGGGTCAAGCATTCTAGTCGCTTGTTCTATCGCTTGACGAAACACGGTGGTAAGAAGCACATATGCTTTAGTTGTCTATTACCATTTACGTGTGCGAAACTCTTGGAGGAACATTCTGAGATATGCCTTGGAGTTGCTGAAGTTGCCACGCGCATAGAAATGCCTGCTAAGAAGGAGTTCTTTTACCAAGATCAGATTAAGCAGCTTCCAGTACCCTATGTAATTTACGCTGACTTCGAATCTTTGATAGTTCCTAAGGCAGAAAAGAGAGGCAATACAGAGAGGACAGCATCCCATGAGCTATATGGATATGGGTACATTGTAGTACGCCAGGATGGTCACACAGGAGAACCGCAGATTTATAGAGGTCCTGATGTAGCTAGTAAGTTCTTAGTTGCCCTAAGGGAGGAGGAAACGAAGATAAGGGCTGAACTAAGGAAGAAAATTCATATGATATTTACCTCTAGGGCATGAGCAGGCATACAAGCTAGCTAAGACATGCCACATATGCGATACTAACCTACTAAGATATGGTAGGAAAGCATAGAAAGCCTGGAACAAAGAGGGTGTTTACCTCGGAGAAGCTCACTGGGGTTGTGGTAGATATGAGAAGAAAGGTCGCGTTCCCAAAGGCACCCAGCCTAATACTCACTGCATTTGCTGCCAAAAGCCCATAGTGGAAGAGTTTTACATGGACAAAGTTAGAGACCACTGCCATATTACTGGTAACTTTAGAGGAGCTGCACACTGGAGTTGCAATGCTAGCTTTCGCATAAACCCTGAGATGGAGATTCCAGTATTCTTTCACAACTTGCGCGGATATGATAGCCATTTTCTACTACAGGGAGTTGAGGAAGAACAGGTATCCTGCATACCAAACAACAAAGAGAAATACATGTCAGTTACCACTGGTGGACTAAAGTTCCTAGATTCTCAACAGTTTATGAATTTTAGCCTCGCTAGTCTGGTGAAGAATGCTACAGAGCTGCCCATTTCAGACAAATATGGAGCAGAGCGCAAAGGAGCGCATACGAATGGATGGATTGTTGGGATAAGTACGAAGAGGAGCTTCCGCCTCAGGAATGCTTCTATTCCACCCTAGATCGAAGTGACATCTCTGATGAGGACTACGAACATGCTAAGGAAGTATGGACTAAGAGAGGGTGTAAAACTATGGGAGATTACCATGACATTTACCTTCTTTCAGACGTAGTACTCTTAGCAGATGTATTCCAAGGGTTTAGAAAGATGTGTACGTCCTACTATGGACTAGACCCTGCTAACTTTTACACTGCGCCTGGATTGTCTTGGTCTGCACTGCTGAAGATGACCAAGCCTCATTTAGATTTACTAACGGAGTATGACATGAATTTGTTCATAGAGCAAGGAATTCGCGGTGGAGTTTGTGGTCCTAGCAAGAGACACGCAAAGGCTAATAACCCTAAGGTTGAATACGATGCGAAAAAAACCAACCACACACATTTACTATCTAGATGCAAATAACCTTTACGGATGGGCAATGTCGCAATACCTTTCAGTGCGAGACTTCAAATGGGTGGAAGGGAAGTGGAAGTGGGAGAACCGTAAGTGGGAAAAGTTTAAGTGGGAGAATTTTGACGTGCCTGAAGATAATTCCAAGGGTTACATCTTAAAAGTGGATTTAGATTACCCACCAGAGCTACATGACCTACATAATGACTTTCCATTAGCACCTAACAATGAGGAGATACCCTTCCAGATGCTAAGCCCCTACCAAAAGGAGCTATGTCCAAATTATAGATCCTACAGGAAGCTATTGATGAGCTTTCTTCCCAAGCGTAAATATGTAGTCCATTACAGAAACTTACAGTTCTATCTCAGACACCGTTTAGTACTAAAGAAAATACACTGGGTCTTGGAATTTACGCAGGAGCCCTGGATGAAATCCTACATAGATTTTACTACTAAGAAAAGAATGGAAGCAAAGAACGCCTTTGAGAAGGATCTCTTCAAACTAATGAATAACAGTGTCTTTGGAAAAACGATGGAGAATATCTGCAAACGCGTGAGCATAAAGATAGCTAACACAGAAGAGGAAGCCCAGTCCACGTGCCTAAGCCAGGATACGTGCGCTATGTGCAAATGCTAAACTTCTGGGTGATCCATATGAAGAAACCCAACCTATACTTCAACAAGCCAGTTTACACTGGATTCTCCGTCTTAAACCTATCTAAGCTACTAATGTATGGTTTCTACTACGATAACCTGAAAGCAAAGTATGCAGATAGGTGCAAGCTACTGTATACGAATACTGACTCTTTAATCATGGAGATACAAACAGAGGATATCTACAAAGATACCTTTGAAGACATTGACGAATATGACACCAGCGAATACCCCGAGGGCCTCTTCCTTCGTAGTTCTAAGAATAAGAAAGTCATAGGCAAAATGAAAGATGAAATGCATGGGCTTGCCATATTCGAATACGTAGGTCTGAGACCCAAGATGTACAGCGTTCACCATGAAGTCAATGACAAAGGTGAGGTAGAACAAAAGAAAGCTAAGGGAGTGAAAAATAATGTGGAGGGAATGCGGCATAAGATGAATAGCTTACGTAGCTATAGTCATCGCATACATAACATTGCACAGGATAAGGTATCTCTATCTCCATTTGACGGAAAGAGATACATATTAGAAGACGGCGTAAACACGTTAGCCTTTGGACATTATGAAACAATCAATAGTTCCTCCTTAACAAACCCGCGCTTTGGACCATCATGAAGATAATACAAGATGGGTTGATCCTTCTTAGCTACCACGCTTTGAATCTGATAAGTTTCTAAGGACCAATTAGGATCCGTGGCTCTCTTACTGCCGCCTTCCAATTCACCAGGCTGATAAAGATATCGAACCGTGACGTTGCCTAGTTTCTTTTCCTTGGGAAAGACAACTCTGCTGCTTCTAATGAACGATTCGTGCTTTACTTCTTTTTTCTTTATCGCGTCCTTTGGTTTCATTCCTGTTAATCTTGTTTCTTCGCCGTTCAGCGCGGCGATAACATCTGGTAATCTTTGCACCCATTCCCTGTTGCTTTTGCTAGGATCTGCCAATTCTTTCCAATACTGATACCCAAACAGGCGCTCGGCCAGGGTGCGATTGAATCTCTCGACTACGCTTTGGCCTCTGTGGTAATCTGCAGCCGCTCTCCTAATCTCAGTATCGTGGTCTTTCAAGGTTTTAGTGACTGCACCCATGAACTCTGTCCCTGCATCCACTTGCAGCAGCTTAGGCTACTTCAAAACACGCTTGTATATTTTGGTTAGGGCTTCCGCGACTTCTGTAGAATCCTTGCTGGTCAGCGGCTCAGCGTCCTTGTATCTGCTGGCGATATCCACAACGGTCAGCGCATATTTGTATGTTTTTCTCCTTTCTCGTGCGGCAAGAAGAGCAGGTCTGCCTGATGAACTTCGTTCGGCGTATCTACGGTAAAGCTGGGTCTAGGTATGTACTTCGGGGCTGTAAGATAAACCTGCCAGATGGTTTGTTCTTTCAACCAGTTCTTAGCCCTGTCTTCAGAAACCCTAGCTGCGGCGGCAAGTTTCTTAATAGCCGAGGCTCCCCTCCAATAGCCTTGAGGTCCATAAGAAATTCTCTTGAGTTTCTCCTCAGTTCGACCCATTATATTAATTCCAAGACGAGATTGATCTTGCGGCCATTGAAGTCCACGGGAGCTCCATCTACCCCTATGGCAATGCTGATGCTTTCCACCAGGCTATAAGACAGATCGTACGTTAGCTCTAATGGAGTATATTCGACTAAGTCAAATGGATTACCCTTGGGTGGAAACTTGCACATTAGATTACTAGGTCCTCCATCGAAGTATGAGCTTACTAGGTTGCAACGGATTTCGTAGTTAGCGGGAACTTTCCATTTCACATCATATGCAGTGCCGCTATTTATCGTGGTACTAGTAAGGCCTAGGAATTCTATCAAGGGACTGCCCTTTAGATTAGCACTCCCACTATCTTTTTTGAATGTCATTTCATGGGGCAATCTTGTGGTAAGAGCATATCCATGCTTTGCTAGTTCCTTAGCTAGTGTTATAGGGGTGTAATGGGAATCTGGTAATTTTGGCTTTTGGGAATTCACAACAACATAGCCATTGATCAAATTATACCTATTGTTGTACAGCGAGCAACTAACGAGACGAATCTTGCTGGCACATATCGGAGGGTTTAGATAAACCGTGAATTCATTCTTATCGCTTTCTAAGAATAGGATCATCATATTAAATACGCGGCAGCTGCGCCTATTGCTAATCTGCCAACACCCACGTATAGCAGCTCATTCTTTTTTTGCTTGGTGCTAGGCGTGTATTTGAACACCGGCTTCTTTAGATCTACGCCAGGATGCGTATGGGTATATATAATTTGAAAACATAGTCCGTGTTCTCAAAGTTCTTATCCGCCTGTAGCTTATCCTTAAAATTCTGTTATAACCAATCTCTATACCGTTGCCTTTTCTTCTGCCACGCTGCGACGTCCTTCTGATATTGCTCCAAAGCTAAGTCATGTCTCTTTTGCTCCTCTAGGCGGTCGCTGTCGCTCGTGCCTAAAGCCTTTGCTAGATAACTCCCTCCTATGAACGCTGTCGCATTTAAGATTGCCCCACCGACCATTATCGCAACCGAGGCCATATATACCAATACTAATAAGCATTCCTCCAAAGAACGCAGCCATGTGAGCTATCATATACTAGGAAGGATCTTCTCTTTTTGTAGGTAATCCCTCAGCGCTATGCTGCCTGCAACCGCAGCGGTCATTTTTACATAATTCATTACGTTAGAGCTAGGGTCTACAGTGAAGGTTTCCTTTAGTGCTTTCTTACCAACCCATCCAATCGCTGCTACTAAAGAAGTAATAACAGCAGCCTCTTCAACGGTTTTAACAAGTTTCGACGACATGTATTAGTGGTGATGAAGCTTATTCCATCTCAGGTATCCTACTATTAGGTTTAGTTTCGGGTACGTGCGGTACATCTTTGACTTCTGGGACGGGTGGCTGCCTTTTCCATTGCGTGTACAAACTAACACCAGCAATCACAACTCCTGCACCGCCTATGACGTATCCCCAGTTAATTTCTAAGGAATCAGACTCTTCTTCTTTCTTTATTTTCTTCTCTTTGTTTTTCTTATTCAACTCTGCCAGGCACTTCCTTGCAGCTACTCTACCTGGGTTCTTCTCTTTGGTTATCTTATCAGGGCACTTTTGCTCAGTGTCAGACATCTATACTAAGGACTTGAAATGACTTGGCTAGGTTCTTACGTAGGTACTTGCCTTGACTTCTTGAAGTCCGCCCAACTCATCGTAACTTTTTCTAGGTTAATGTGCTGTGCGACATGCAGGGCTGCACTGGCTACTGCCATTAACTTACCACACTTCAAACACAACCACCCACAGGTTATCTTAAGTTCTTGGGCGATGACATAGTCTTCTCTTATGTCTTTCTGAAGTCCTAAGACATCATCTATGGGGAGTACGAATCCTAAGAGCTTAGTGGTTAGTTTGATAGCGCTATCCGCTACTGCATCTGTGGTCTTCGCGGCGAGGGCAGCTTCATATCGCTTGTGGTATTTCCTTACCTCTTCCTCAGAAAGCTTATACACGTCCTCGTGGGTTAGGGCTTTCCCTACCATCTCTTTAGCCTTACCAGAAGAAACAAGGATGTTCAGCTGCTCTTTCAGGTCATGTTCTCCGAGCTGCGTGGGCGGTTCAACTAAATTTTCAATGTTCATGCTATACTTAGGTCCACACGATACGGATACCTCAAAGAGAAGATCAACTTAGAATGTTGATGAGCCTTGAGCTTAGCCATGTATTGTCGCAATTCTTCCTTGGAGATTTCCCCGCCGTAATCAGATAGTATAGTTTCTAAGTCCGTCTTGCTAGGGGTGTAGAAGACTACTAAGCTGCCTATGTTCTCGCGGTAAGGCTTGCTGACGCTAGTCAACTGCTGAGAAAGTAACCACACGCTAATATTGTCATGGCGCCCGGAGAAGGCTAATTTGATGAGCTCTGAGGTCCTACGCTTCACGTCATCGCCGCAGGCAATGTCATCTAGGATGAGCAGCGTTTGTAGGTCTTTGGGAAAAGCCGAATGCCAGAACTTTAAATGGGAGCTTAGATCATTAGGGTCTAAGATATCCACGAAGAAGTCAGGGTCTTTAGTTCCTACGCCGTCCCAGGATTTATTTCTAACATACGAGGGGCACAGCAACGCAATGTAATCGAACTTTCTAAAGAAGGGCCCTAGTAGATTGTCTACCACGAACTTTGTCTTGCCGCATCCCGTGGGACCCACTATAAGGGCATTGCAAGGAATATGTTCAGGGTTCATATATATGAGGGCTACATATGAAGTGAACGGAGAGAAACGTGAGATAGACCTAAACCAGGCCGCTACGGAACTACTAAAGAATATTAGTCTAGAAGAGCGGGTCGTGGATATCAAAAGTCAACTAGACAATCAACTGTTTATGCGGCTCATTGGGGCGTTATTGACGCTCGCGGATTGGATTAAGGACGTCGTCGTGGATTTCTTGAGGTATCCAATATAATGGACTGTATAGGAAGCTTTTCCAACGAAGATATCATAGTAGACGCGCCGTCAGAGTACGCTATGCGATGCTCGCACTGCAATGAAACGTTCGAAGGACACCGGTGCTTAGCAGACATGAAAGCCCGTCGCACTAAGGATGATGGGGGTTTGAGTCTTAAAAGTTCTAATATATAATGATCAGCAAAGCCGAATTCGAAAACGCCTTAAGGGAAGCCTCCGAAGTAACCAAGTGGAGAGACCTGGAAGTGGATAAGATCTATGCCAGAGTAGGTTTCGATATCATAGACACTAGCATTGGCGAGTCCATGAAGCTTACCGTCCGAGATGACACTGGGATGTACACTGTGTGGGCGCCCAATCGCGTCAGAGACAAACTACTAAAGGATGACAGCTACACACATATTCGCAGCAATGGCCTGAGACCTACTGCGGACGGCGACCACGAATACTGGAGCTTTGACGTAGCAACAGTGGGCCACTCAAGACGTACGCACTAAAGAAACAAGGAAAAACCTTATGGTTAGTGCCGCAGGGGCGCTAGCCTATTTTTTGCGGTTGTGCTAGGATAGGACTGGCTCGACGGGTTGCTCTCAACATACATATTTTTATTTGGAAAATGGCAACTAAGTTAAGACTGGTTTGGCGAAGTGTTGTCAACATACATATTTTCATTTGGTAAATGTTAACTAAGACAGGACTGGCTAGCCGAAGTGTTGTCAACATACATATTTTCATTTGGTAAATGTTAAGTAAGACAGGACTGCCTAGCCGAAGTGTTGTCAACATACATATTTTCATTTGGTAAATGTTAACTAAAACAGGACTGGCTAGCCGAAGTGTTGTCAACATACATATTTTTATTTGGCGAATGTTAACTAAAGTGGTAGATATTCTAGGGTCAGCTTGTATTTGTTGACATTCAGTTTTTTTAGAACTTATTATATCTAGCTCCAGGGAGTTACAATTTACTAAAGAAAAATATGTATGCTCAGAGCATGTGGCGCGGACAGTCCTAACTTAGCGCTGGCGTTACCCCTAACGACCTATGTCCACACATTGCTTATTCGTATTAGATATTGTGCATTAGATATTCTATAATATATATGGAGTGCTACAAGCGTAAGAAGACGTTCAGTAAGAAGCAATCGCTAGACTACCATCTTAGCAGGGCCGTATGCGATAAGAAAATAGATACTAACAGGAAATGCCCTAACTGCGATAAAGAGCTCTCTACTAAGCAAATGCTTAAGTATCACTTAGATCGCAATGTATGCCAAAGAAAGCAAGCTGAGAATCCCAAGTGCGATTATTGCAAGAAGGAGTTCACTACCCCAAGTGGTTTGAAACTACACACTTGCAATCCTTGCTACTGTGGGGACCTAACCTGGCACATGCTCCGTTGCAATCGCAACTATGTATTCGAAGAAGATGCCGTATGCTACACCCATGGGCAGCTGTTGAGCGAATGCCCTTCTAAGTGCAAAGAACCTTTAATACAAGAACGTACAAAAAATAAAGCGTGCCCTAGACAACCTCTTTTGGGGCGAATATAGCTTTGATATCTTAGCAGGTGTCGCATGGGAATGCCAAGACTACTGGATGGAAACCTGCGATAAGTGCCATTGTCTTAGATCAGACAAAGCCTACCTTTGGTGCTTGCCAGATGAGCCGCCAGGTGAGATGGTCTATCCTACCTTAGAACTAAAGTATAAGAACGACTACGTACAAACTGCCACAGAGATAGAAATGGACCGCAAGATGGACGCGCAATAACGCCAATTGGAAGCCGCTGAAGCTAGCGGGGATCAAGACAAAGTAAAACGCCTAATGAATAGGTTTGACCTTGTGAAAGCCTAGCATGTGACTGCGTAGTGTGTCTGGGGTCTTGAATTTCTTAGGACACGAGGTACACTTTAGCCTTAGCTCGCGGCAATACTCCGTAATGCTCCTGGTAGCAATGTCATAGTCTTTGCATATAAGTACTTTGTAGCCATTGTTGGTATATTTGTCCAACAGGACTTGTACGTCAGAGACTACGCCAGTACCCTTGGGTGTTTTGAACCCTATGCAGAATCCATTGTAGTGCTTATGGTAGCTAGTGATGATAAGGTCAGGTTGACCTTTCTGATAGCCCTTTTGCCATGAGGATATTCTTTTTTCTTGGTGTCTTGTAGTTCACCCAGCCCTGCTATGAAAAGCACCTCAGGGTAGAACCTGCGTAGGTAGTCTACTACTTTCCTATGAAGGTCGAATTCATTTTCTATCTTGAACGTATGTTCGATATCGGCAAGCTGTACCTTGTATTCATCGGAGACGTGGTCTCCTATGGCCTTGTTGGCGTTTTGATACCCTAGCGCCAAGGCAGCTTCTTTGGCTTTGAAGTACAATTCACCGTTATTGATAGTTCTTAGTTGTAGGTCTTCGTAGTCGAACGTGCGGATCATTCTATTAGTATGATATCTTTTGTTCAATACGCCACACTCCTTAGTTGGTTCATTTCTGTGAAACACTAACTACAAAGATGTAGGCGTTTATCTTGTCGCCGTCGCTGGCGCTGGAGTTTACTTCCCTAGCGATTTCTAAGGTGATGCCATCCTGAGTGTTCACTAACTTCAAGCCCTGACCGTGCATGTCTTCGTCGTTGACCGTGCGTAGGTCGATCCACAGCGTATATTTATCCTTGAAGAATTCGTTAGGACTGATTTGCTCGCCAAACTTGCGCATGACTTCTCGGTAGATATCCGTAGGCTTTATTTCCTTAGAGTAGACCTTATAAGGTACTCCATTGATGCTGACCCCTACGTTAGTAATGCCGGGGTTATGGAAGGCTTCACTATCACGCTTGCCGGCTTCAATGGGCTTAATGAACGCGATCATCAAGCCTGTTAAGCTACGCCTAGGAAGGTTAATGCTTTGGTTAATGACCTTGTCAGTCTTGTCTAGAAAGCTGAATGTCTTGTACATCGTTACGTGGTCGTAAAGGAATGCCTTCCCAGCGCTATATTCAGCGCCAGCACTGCGGGCTAACTCCTCGCTGTACACCGTTTCGTACTGTAGCTCTAAGTTAGTGATAGAATAGGGGTCTACGGCCCCAGTGATCGCGTTGTCCTTTCCTTGTAGGATGTTCGTAGTATCGGCTAAGGTTACTTCAAACTGTAGCTCACTTAGTTGCCTAGGGTAGTATGCACCATGGTTAGTAATGACCTCGAAGTCAAGTGGGATTACGTACTTAGTTCCATACGCTGCCTTTACTTTCTTCGCATCAGCAACAGCCGTCGAGTCACCACTGTCCGTAGGCGCGGGGTCAGTATCGCCGCGGATCTTACGAAGGATGACGCTTCCGATTCCCTGCTCTATTTTTTGTGCACGGTCAACCATAGATCCTTGTATGTGGTATACAGGGCGTACCTGTTTAGATCTAACAAGGTTTCCCCACCGAACTTGACTCTCATCTTAGAGACCAAGTTTCGACCTACGTTATTAACGGCATAGCGCTTGTCTTTGGTATCGGGTTGTATTCCTAAGTCGAACCTAAGTGCTAGCGTACCAGGTACTAATACCAGGTTATCTGTCAGGCGGGGTACGCCCACGTACAAGGTTTCGCCCGGCTTAGCGCTACTAGGAGTGAACGTAACCCTGTGAAAGGTACGTTCCGCTTTCAGGCCGCCAACCGGCTTAGGTAATACGTTCGGGTCTAGCTTTGAGCTTATCATATATATGGCAGGAGAAGGAATCGATTTCGATCCCCTAACGGAAGAGGGTCAGGTGGATATCAATTGCAATGACGCGGAATATGACTCGCTGATTCCTAAAGACGATATTAGACCTTCTGAATTCTTAGATAATCTAAAAAGTAGATTTGGGAACTCTCGGGATAGTGCTGCCAAGAGGCTTAGAAGCATGTTCCAACGTAAGAACCCTAACGAGCCTGTTCCAGAATATTTGCAAATAGATGTCATTGACCCAGATGCAAGGGTCGAGATGCAAAGGGAAATGCTTAACAGCTTGGGGGAACGATTTCCCGACGCCGATCTAGCAAGGCTCGATGTTCAAGTAGGAAACAAGGTCAGATCCAGGTCAAGTACTCAGGAAAGAGGGTCAGGTGGGTCAGGAAGTCCTTCGAAAAACTACAGTCCTAGAAGGACAGTTGCGGCAGAGGGAGCAAGCCTTAGAAGACCTAGAAAGAAACATAGCCGAGAAGCGAGAAATAATCAACGACCTAACCAAGCCCGAAGAAGAAAGGGAAGCCGCCCAGACCGCCCTTGAGGATTTGCTAGATTTGTTCAGTCCCTAGAAAGAGAACTAGGACTCACGACCAAGGAAAAGATAAAGAGACTGCTCATCAAATATGGGATCCCTACTGTCTTAGCAGCAGGCTTAGCCGCAACGATAGGAGTAATCATTTCCATGCTTAAATCTACCGGAGCGGGGGTCGTCAAAGCGGTAGGCAATGGACTAGTCAATCTAGGTAAAAAAATGGCAGCTAGCATTCCAGGCCTATTAGGTAGTGTCCTTTCCTTAGTGCTAAAGACAGGCGGGAAGCTGTTGAAGTTCGTTGGGAATAACATCTGGATATTGGTCATAGCTATCGGGATGGTCCTCCTGAAGAAGGTGAGATCTTAACCTTATTCTTATCGTACTTTACTGGTTGCTTATCATCGAGCTCACCTTAGAACTATAAGTAGTAAAGACATACCCACAAAATCTACACTCGTATTGGGGCATCTCATACTCTAAATCCGCGCGTTCGGTAGCGTTGCTTTGGGATTCCATATATACTAGGAGATATCTTATACACAAATACCCAATTATTTCAATTATTTTGATAGGGATCTATTCAGGTATTGACCCTGTGTCACTACACACTTGTGATGACGTGACGAGGGTTTTCTTTTGTATTTGGCATCCAAGATCATTTGGATAGGGATCTATTCAGGTATTGACCCTGTGTCACTACGCACTCGTGATGACGTGACGAGCTTCTTTTTTTTCCTTCTTTTTGTTGATTGATCCCAAATTTGAACACAAAAGCGTGATCCATGATCGTAAAAACTCACGTATTTTGATCCCCAATGCCAAAAATAATCCCTTAAATAATCAATAGCTTTCGTTAAAACGAGAGGCACTGGGCATGAGTTCCAATATTCCAAGAAAAGTCCAAGTTTTCCGGTTTCGTTTTATTTACTAGCGACGCTAGACGTAATGTGCTAGAAGGCTTTCAGTTGTAAACTTTTAAAACGTTTCTATGCTTGGATGGCTTACTTCTTACGCTCAATGTTCTTGTCTTACAAGATAAAAACTACGTTAAAGAAAAATTACTAGATTTTGTTACCTGATATCCTAATGCCAAAATGAGACATTCTCCTTTCGATGGTTATGGACACTCCCAACAAAGACTGACTCCGAACCACTTGCTTACCATGAAGGGTAAGCTTGTTCTTCCCCCACCAGGGAACTTCCAAAGGGAAGACCTGTACTCAAGGAAATGGTGGAGAAGAGTCCAACATCTTTCTAATGAATTCTGGTGGAAGAAAGAGTATTTACAGTCCCTCCAACCAAGACCAAAGTGGACCTACAAGAGAAGGAACATGCAAGTGGGGGACATCGTCATAGTGAAGTAGGATAATGTACCATGCAGCAGCTGGCAGTTGGCTCGTGTAACCGAAGCCCTTCCTAGTGACGATGGATTGGTACGCAAGGTGAAAGTTGATATTGGTCGTAAGTCAGGAACTGGGCCGCTTTCCACATTAGAGAGACCAATTCACAAACTAGTGCTGCTATGCAAAGCGCAAGACTAAAGACCGGGCGACCCCGTCGAGGAGCCACACAACACATAAGCAAGATATATTATTTGTTCCAGTTAAAAATATTGATTACGAACGTGATTATAATTCATTTGTTATGAACACTGACACAGAGAAAGAACTCTAATTGCGTTATAAATATAAATTTATTTGTGATGTTTTTTAAATTGTTTCTACAATTTAGGGGAGCCATGTAACTGTTGACAATAGATCAGCTAATACACATATGATACAGGTTTGTATGATTGACATTTAATAAGTATTGAATTTCAACTCGTGCACCCATGATTTGTGACTACGAGAGCAACGCCGCCAATGTTGGCATGTAACTGTTAATTTTCCTTTGATTTGTATCGCTATCTTATAGAATAAGCACTTTGTAAACCTAATTAATTATGTTCCTAGTCGACCTGCAAATAAACGAAATAATCAGTGATAAAAAGGGACGTTTGTTGGCTGAGTAAGACAACGTGCGGATCATCGTGAATCTACAGATACTCTAAACGAAGCAATAGGCTACTACAGTCATCCTCCTGTTGGTAGACTTTCGCAAAGTCCTCCGCCCGCTTTGTTTTAATCTGATCTAATCTGGTTTACAAGTCTATGAAAAAGAATTATGTTTGCTGTAGACAAGATGCTTAATAATTACACGTGATAGGTGGGACTATCCAATGAAATCAAACTTTGGGTCTTGAAAAACCTGTCTTCCTTACACTGACCCCTGACTCGACAAGAACCCCTCAGCAGTACTTTACTTTTAGGTCTCAAATCAACGTTTCGGTTAAAAATGAGTTCAACAACAGTCGAGGTAAATGGGAAAACCTACACTTATGAGGGGTTACTTGAAAAAGGCTCTTTTGGTATAGTACATAAAGTGAGACCAATTTTATACACCTTCATACAATCGCTATTATGCCGGATTATAATTACAACGCCAGGCCAAACTTACGCGTTGAAAAAGATAGATATAAAGCCGAGTTTACCGTTACAAAAAGTGCTAGAGGAGGTAAATATTTTGAAAAGCTGTAACCACGGTCATATCGTGCGTCTTTTTGATGTGAGCATTCAACCGTTCTGCGCTGTTCTGATGTTGATGGAGTACTGTGAAGGCGGAAATCTCAACAGTCGTCTAGCAAGACCAAGTGATAGCGATACTAACCTACGATGGATGAAAGAGTTGGCCGACGCTGTGTGTTATCTACACTCCAAGAAAATCGTTCATCGAGATCTAAAGCCAGAAAACGTACTTCTGACCGGTAATGGGTACATCAAGTTGGTGGACTTTGGTCTCGCCAGATTTGTACCGGTTCCTTTCCATATTAGCCCAGCTTACATGAGCACATTTGCAGGAACACGTCCCCATATGGCACCCGAGGTGTTTGACGGACACTATAAAACTAAAGCAGACATCTTTTCGCTCGGTTTGATATTCTATGTCATCTGGACGAGGGCCGGTCTTGGTCAGAATTATGGGGTGTTTTTCAACGGCCAAATGATGGGCCTTGGAGAAGCAATGAAAGTAGATTTTTGCCAGGGCGGAATGAGAGATAGCTTTCAGTATACGCTCGGGCTTAGCCAACTGCCGTTTCACTTGGGGAACCTGATGCGTTCTATGCTAGATTACAACCCGCATAAAAGGCCCAACGCCGCTCAAGTACTGCAGTTCTTCAACACCACGGGGCTAAGAAATCCAAGAAAGTTTGTTTACCCACAGGGAGTGCCGTCGTATCTGTCAGCTAATTACCGCAGCTACTACAGCTATTACAGCTATTATACTAGACTAATTATTAGATTTTAGTATAAGTTTAGGCTTAAATATAGACTTCGCGAGCTGTACGTAATTGGTCGAGCGACGTCCAGTAATCTAATTGCCCGGGGGGGGGGGGATTTTTGAAAATCAGCATTTTCTGGTATCTCTTATGGTGTCGGAAAAGGAGAGAAGCGCGTATCGATATGGCTTATCCTAGGCGCTTTTTATATAAAATTTAATATTATTTGTTGTGGTATCTCTTAGGGGTTAAAAATCATTCAGCCACGCCCTTTTTAAAAGACTTCCGGTATCTGTTAGGGGTCTTTTTGAAAATTTCCGACGAGCATCCCCGGTGCTATTTTCCCGGCACCCCCCCCCCCCCCCCCCCCCCCCTTGCTCAGTAGATGGTGGCCACTGCATCCTTCTATACAAACGGTGCGAGCTGAACGGTGCCAAACGCTTCGAAGTAGCAATATTCTATCCCAGATCGTTTGGTGGTATTCCAACAACTAGAATATAAAATATTATTAATTTTCTTATTTGACTCATGACTCATGACTCTTATCTTCCAGATTATTCAACTTTTTTCTTGGTCAATTTCTTTCCAGTCACGTCCTCTTTCTTAAAAAAAATTCCCAAAACTAAATTAAAGACAGATATGCCAAATGTTTGATTGAAAGACTGTGATTGTTTGGAATTTTATGCGCTTACTTGTTGTATTAATGATAATAATATAAAATGTATTGAGCGCTTATTCATCTCTCGCGCTAAGCGCTAAATAATAAAAAAATTAAATATAAAATTAGATATAAAGTTATATATAAAACTATCCGGCATCTTAGAATATATGTTTTAAATAGCATAGGCTTCGTTAAAGAGCTGTGTCTTCAATTTAGACTTAAAAGTACTGATGTTGGAAATAGATCTAATTTTCCACAAGCCATGAGGTCATGCCACAATTTAGGAGCCATTGTATTTAGGTATGCCATATTACAAACTGTTACAAAAATCGAGCTTGGAACTAATAAAGGAGTGAACAAAAACTTCAGTTTCTTCAATTTTGCTAATTACAAATTGTTGAAGTAAATATGTAGAATGCTTTTATTTAACGCGTAAACTTAGCTGAGTTTTAAATCATTTACTGACCTAGCCTGCAAAGCAGGCGTTCTTGTGGGTTTGGAGAAACACCGGGGTTTTGGAGGAACTTTGGAACGAGCGTGAATTGAAACCGAGCAAGAAAGAAGCGAAGGGGGAGGGGGCGTTGCCTTTTTTTCGCTAACTGTTCTGAAGTTCTCGATCTCTCAAGTATTGATTATATCCTTGAAATCCAGTGAAGGGGAATGAAACTCGGTTAGTAAAAGATTTAAAACTCAGTTAAGAGTATTTTACGGCCAAAGCTACCAGCTTTAATACCGCATAGTATACAGCGATATCATGTAGAAATTATGATCCTTTTGTATATACATAAAAGGATATCAAAAGTATATTAGAAATTATGGGAACCCGGAAAAAAATATCAGCGATGATATCCGATAATTTCTGATATACTTTTGATATACTTGTATAGATGTACAAAAGGATCAGAATTTCTGCATTTCGCTGTATATATATATATACATATATATTTAGCAAATAAAACTTGTGTACTTCCTAAGAATGCGCGCGCTCATTGGTTAATTGGAGGTGTATATTGTCAAGACGAGAGGCACTGGGCATAAGTTCCAAAATTCCAAAAAAAATTGCAAGTTTCAGTTTCGTTTTATTTACTAGTGACGCTAGACGTAATGTGCTAGAAGGCTTTAACTAATACATTTTTAAAATGTTTCATTTTCGTATGGCTTCCCCTAATGCCCTTGTTTTACAATGCACTGTATCATTGGTATCGACATAGACACCATTAGAAAGCGTTGGTAGAGTGGAATTCTTGTAATATTATTTGAGAGAAGACTAGGTTAAGGTCACGTGACGCGAATGCAATAAATTAAAAAATTCTAGGAATTGTTTTCGGATAGGTTCCTATTCTAAGAAATTATAAGTTTTCATTTTCGCTTCGAATCCTCTACTTCAGCACAAGCAAGGGCGAGAGCACTGCGATAAATCTACAAATTCAAGTCAAAAGTTCAATAATTCAAGGTTCTGAAAATGTATACAGTCCAACAAAATCCAACAGTAAATGTTTTCAAAGTTGACCAAAGAAACTACGTCGAAGAAGCAGTGCTAGGAAGAGGCGCTTTTGGAACAGTGTACAAAGTGAAAGAGAATGGCAGATTAGGGAGTGTTTATGCGCTGAAAAAAATCGAAGTTGAGAATAACGAGGCAGTAAACGTGGTGATAAAGGAGATTCGTATATTGGCCAAGTGCAGACACGATCATATTGTACGACTCTGCGGTCTCGATACAACTGAGATTTCCGGATCAACTTTTGTTCTGATTTTGATGGAGTACTGTAAAGGCGGAAATCTCAACAATCGTCTAGCAAGACCAAGTGAAAGCGGTACTAACCTACGATGGATGAAAGAGTTGGCCGATGCTATGTGTTATCTGCACTCCAATAACATCGTTCATCGAGATCTGAAGCCAGAAAACGTACTACTGACGGCTCAAGATTCCATCAAGTTGGGGGACTTTGGTCTCGCCAGAGAGTATGCAGCTCTCAAACAAGACGATGCTAAACGATCAGACAAAGCCCTTGTGTCCTATATGACTACGTACATGGACACAGTCGCAGGATCATGTGCATGGATGGCACCCGAGGTGTTTGACGGACACTATACGGAGAAAGCAGACATCTTTTCGCTCGGTACGATATTCTACTCCATTGTTGAGCGAAAGAGCCTGATCTTCGGTGGCAAGAAATACTTCGGAGCATTTGTCAACACCCGTGGCCAAGAGATCGGCCTTGGCATGGCGATGAAAAGTGATTCTGATATCATGGTGGCGCTGGATGGATTGCCACGCTCTACGAGGGAGCTGCTCCGTGATATGCTAGATTGCAACCGCAGGGACAGACCCAATGCGGAAGAAGTACTTGAAAAGGTGAAATCAATCCTCAGTAACATCAGGCCCAATGCAGAAGAAACCACTCAGCCGACAAGCTCATGTTGCTCTTAATGGATTATCCTTATATAACAAATTAGCACCACTTATAAAAGAACTACAAAAGAACGCTCCTTGCATGCTTCATCTTATAGACCGGTTTCAGCAATTCCCAGCAGAGCTGTTCAACTCAGAGGAATTTCAGTTCTCGTGACAGTAAGATTCTATTGTTTTGTCTTCTGGATTGGACTGCATTGGGAATATGCTGCAAGGCCGGAGTCTATATACGAGTTGGCTAGCTACTACTTCGGAATTTCTGTGAATTCATCTTATTGGCTATACATATTTAAGCTCAGTTCAGTTTTTTGCACTATGTATCACAAAAGTAGTCTTACACCAAACTTTTAAAACGACTTTTTAGATAATGTTTTTCAGAATCAGAAGAATGTTGTTAACTAAAGAATAGAATCAATAGAATATAGAAATCTTGGACTAAAGCTGGTAAATAAATAAAAACCATTGGTGGTTATATCCAATCAAAGCGGAGTTGTTTGTTCAGTCTACAGTACCCCACAATTACTCACTAAACTCCCACTGAGTAATGTAGGCCCAGTTTAATTAATAAGCGTCTAAATTTACATGTGTCGAGTCTAATGCAAATAAATTCAAACAATACTAGGTTTTGTTCATTTGCATTAGATTCGGCACATAATTTGCTGGGCCTAATTCCAAGAAATTTCCTTTTCTCATTTTGAATTTTCAGTCTTCGTCGTTCAAATGGTTTTCAAAAGAGTCAGTTATCCTACGAACTGTACAGCTTATATTATTTGTTTAGGTGATAGAATGGTTAGTGACATTTGGCAAAAAATAAACCGCAAAAGAAAACGTTAACCGAACTGAATGAAGTCATGCGGCGTAGCGGGGAGAAAAAAATCGACCTTGGAATTCATGCATATACATCGAGGTATATAATTGATACGATACAAAAAACCTTTCTTGGAAATGGCCCTTTTGATCATGCAGAGGTTAGGGATAAAAACACAGGGAGTCCACAGGGGGAGATATAAAAATGTAACATGTAGAGTGGAGAATTAATTCAGCAAGCAATGCAATATTCTCTGTTGGGATCCCTGTGTTAAAGTATATGGCAGAGAAGAACTAGGGACGCTTCGTCTTTTTTTCAGCAATTTAGTGTTCTCTAGACCTGTTGTGGTCATTATATTGCTGCTGATCGCTGGATGATGTTGGTGTGATCAGGTGTTATATAAGCAGTAGGTTTATTTTGGTCTATGCACCGCGTCTTGTGACATATTATATAGTCTTCACATAGACTCCAAGAGAAGCGGAACGACTATCCCCGATCGAGAAAAGTGTGAATTCTTTTGTATTTCGCATCCAAGATCATTTTGATAGGGATCTATTCAGGTATTGACCCTGTGTCACTACACACTCGTGATGACGTGACGAGGGTTTTCTTTTGTATTTCGCATCCAAGATCATTTTGATAGGGATCTATTCAGGTATTGACCCTGTGTCACTACACACTCGTGATGACGTGACGAGGGTTTTCTTTTGTATCTGGCATCCAAGATCATTTGGATAGGGATCTATTCAGGTATTGACCCTGTGTCACTACACACTCGTGATGACGTGACGAGGGTTTTCTTTTGTATCTGGCATCCAAGATCATTTGGATAGGGATCTATTCAGGTATTGACCCTGTGTCACTACACACTCGTGATGACGTGACGAGGGTTTTCTTTTGTATCTGGCATCCAAGATCATTTGGATAGGGATCTATTCAGGTATTGACCCTGTGTCACTACACACTCGTGATGACGTGACGAGGGTTTTCTTTTGTATCTGGCATCCAAGATCATTTGGATAGGGATCTATTCAGGTATTGACCCTGTGTCACTACACACTCGTGATGACGTGACGAGGGTTTTCTTTTGTATTTCGCATCCAAGATCATTTGGATAGGGATCTATTCAGGTATTGACCCTGTGTCACTTCACACACATTTGAACACAAAAGTGTGATCCAAGATACCAAAAACTCACGTATTTTGATCCCCAATCCCATAAATAATCCCTTAACCCCTCATGGATTTATTCATACCATCCCGATTCCTCTTCTGAGAACCCTGATTAATACTATATAATTCCGGCTTGATCCCACGTCGCTCGTCCAGAAGCTGACAATCGGTAGCTTTCGTCAAGACGAGAGGCACTGGGCATGAGTTCCGAAATTCCAAGAAAAGTCCAAGTTCTCCGGTTTCCACACGGAGCCCGGCTTTGGGATTTGTACATGAATAAATGAATCAATAAAGTGCTTTGGGTTTCCTGTGTTGAGATTTGAAACAAGGCGCTGATACGTTGAATTTCCGGTAATCGTACTACCAGTAACTTGATAGCAGATTAACGTAAAGTATCAGTGTAACGCACGCCCTAGTAAATGGTAAGAAAGAGAGAAGGGCTGAAACTAATTTGAGTACCGATTTTGAAACCGCCGTTAAAATAATTCGCCATGGTTATTTACCAGCAAATACAGCACCAAACAATCATATGACAAATAAACTTAACGACAGCATGTCTTATTTATAGGGAATATTAATCTGTGACACACAAAACAATGATATTTGTAAGCCATACTTTTAATGTATGTGGACCAGTGGTTGATGGGACCAGTTAGCTCTACAACCGTGACCTTCTGGTAAATATCCGCTTTCAAGCAATAGACTTTGACAGATTCATGACAGTTTCATTGAAATGCAGCATTCTATTTTTATTGTCCTTTATATTATACATAGGCTCGTTTTCCGCCTCGCTCTAAACGAACTTTCTGGCGTACCACAGAGGGGAAAGGTCCTATTCGTCCTTTTTCTTTATCAGAAACTCCATTTTCTTTCCCCAGAACTTTACAGAACATTTCATTTAACTTTGATAGTGGAACCTGGGATTCCACTCCAGATACAGAAAAGTTTTTCAAATCCTGAAGAAAAAAACATGAGATTTTAGATCCTGACGACGAAATTAACGGTCAAATATTTTGAAAAATATACCTTACTCACCATAACATAAAGTATTGTGCTCCTTGAATATTTGATTTGTTTTCATTTGATTCCAGATTCTGATTGCCAGCACTCGTCATGTTGACATTCAGACTGCGTTCCTCTAAAGCTTATTAGCGCTGGTCCCATCAACCGCTGGTGCACATGTAACAATAAACTCGCCTTGTTTCAGCCCTTCTCTCTTTCTTACCATTTACTAGGGCGTGCGTTACACTAATACGTTACGTTAATCTGCTATTAAGTTACTGGTAGTACGATTACCGGAAATTCAACGTATCAGCGCCTTGTTTCAAATCTCAACACAGGAAACCCAAAGCACTTTATTGATTCATTTATTCATGTACAAATCCCAAAGCCGGGCTCCCTGTGGTTCCATTTATTTACTAGCGACGCTAGACATATAATGTGCTAGAAGGCTTTCAGTTGTAAACTTTAAACGTTTGTATACTTGGATGGCTTACTTCGTACGCTCAATATTCTTGTCTTACAAGGAAAAAAACTACGTTAAAGAAAAGTTACTAGGGGAAGGTGCTTTTGGCAAAGTGTGGAAGGTGAGAGAGAATGGCAGATCAGGCAGTGTTTACGCGCTGAAAAGAATCGAAGTTGAAAATTCTGACAAGAATGCGGTTACAATGGTGAGAAATGAGATCGGTATCTTGACCCAGTGCAGCCACCCGCATATCGTACATTTCTACAGATCCGATACAGCCGAATTTCTTGGATTAACCTCTGTTCTGATTTTGATGGAGTACTGTGAAGGCGGAAATCTCAACAGGCGTCTAGCAAGACCGAGTGATAGCGATACTAACCTACAATGGATGAAAGAGTTGGCCGATGCTATGTGTTATCTACACTCCAAGGACATCGTTCATCGAGATCTGAAGCCAGAAAACGTATTACTGACCGGTGATGAGTGCGTCAAGATGGGGGACTTTGGTCTCGCCAGAGAGTATGCAGCTCTCAAACAAGACAATGCCCGACGATCAGACAGAGTCCTTGTGTCTTATATGATGAATATGTACATGAATACAGTCGCAGGATCAGGTGCGTGGATGGCACCCGAGGTGTTTGACGGACACTATACGGAGACAGCAGACATCTTTTCGCTCGGTACGATATTCTACTCCATTGTTGAGCGAAAGAGCCTGATCGTCGGTGGCAAGAAATACTTCGGAGCATTTGTCAACACCCGTGGCCAAGAGATCGGCCTTGGCATGGCGATGAAAAGTGATCCTGATATCATGGTGCCGCTGGATGGATTGCCACGCTCTACGAGGGAGCTGCTCCGTGATATGCTAGATTGCAACCCCAGGAACAGACCCAATGCAAGAAAAGTATTAAATAAGGCGAAAGCAATCCTCAGTAACATCAGGCCAGAAGAATCCAATCAGCCGACAAGCTCATGTTGCTTCTTTTTTTTGATTATTTTATTTTTATTTTTTATTTTTTATCTTTTTTTCCGTAAAAACCGGAGTATCATAACAAATTAGCACCACTTATAAATGAACTACAAAAGAACACTCCTTGCATGCTTCGTCTTATAGAACCAGTTTCAGCAATTCCCAGAGCCGTTCAACTCGGAGGACAAAACTATGAATTTCAACTCTCTCTCTGGATTGGACTGCATTGGGAATATTCTGCAAGGAGTCGTATGACTAAGACTGACCCTGTGGGGATAGAAGAGGATTATTGTCAGGTGACTTAAATTACTCGTGGGTGGGAGGGAATTTAACTCATGATTTGGGTCATTCATAGATCTAGTAAGAGTAAACTCATACTCGAATACTGCGTCTTAAGGTGCTGACACACGGTGCAGCATTGCACGCAACAGGACTGTTGCAGCGTGTGTCTGTCATGGACAAAATGTTTGTCAAGTTTGATTATTGTAGATCATCATAGAAAACAGATTATCAAGCATGAAACTTAAGTAGGAATCAATTAATCAATTAAGAAAAGTAGGTCTATTTGCTCTGAGTGTTATTTCTAGGATTATATGAATAGGCTCGACATTTTGGATCCACATGTCACAAGGGAGAACAGAAACGCGTGTCAAAGTTAAACAGAATCAATTGATCGGTAAGCAAGAAACGTGTTCTCGGAACCAAAATGTCAGTCCTAATGGTTTGCTTGAGATTAAGGTCGACAGCTCAGCACGTGGAGTTGTTGGCCATCTGAGCAAACATTCTATTCACTTTTGACATCTCTAAAGCTTTTGTTCTCTGATAGTACTGCATAATCGGGTGTGTCAACCATCTATTGACGCCCCAACTTTAGTCTCAATAATCTCCTTCACTTTTGTTTCAAACTTGGATCACCTTCAAGTGGTGATTAGTTAAGTGTATAGCGACTACTGTATGATCTATGCGATTTAGAGTTGAGTAAATCATAGGAATTTGAGTTAGTTCAAATTCCTCCTCGGGAATTGGGAACTAGCTCATTAACTCCTCTGAGTCGCATTGACCAATCACAGTTAGCGTCAGGTCATTATCGGCTTGACGTCACTTTCTATAGACCACAAAGAATACTTAAGTGCTTGTAGCACACACTAAGAGTTAGTTCTAGTTCGAGTTCAAGTTCAAATTCACACTCAGAGTTAGAAGAGAAGTGTACAGACCAATAGTTAGACGAGTGAAGAAGACAACCGAGCGAATAAAAGACCAGAAAAAGAAAAAGTCTACGTGTGTGTACGGTGGGACGAGCTAGTCCGCCCCATCCCAGTCATCGGGAAAAACACCCCACGTCACATGTCTACCCCAAACTTGTTGCACGCAACGTTGCATGCAACAAATCTGAAGTTGAATCGCGCTCTACTCTTGCAACATTGCGCGCAACAAATTCCATCTGCATGTGAACATGGCTGCAAAATTTCCAGCCAATGAGCTTGCATTAAATTTATAACTGATAGCCGGCTGACACAAGCGATGTTGCGTGATTTTGTTGGAGTGTATGTCACCCCATTTCAAATTCGTTGCTTGCAATGTTGCACCGTGTGTCAACACCTTTATATAGTCTGTTACATTAGCAAGAAACTTACTATAAACATTTTAAGTATCTGACCCCGAGATTCCAGGGGTAGTCGTGTTGAGGGTAGCTAAAATCGACTTAGCACGGGCGGGTTAGTGAACTTTGGTATTCGCCGAATGAAATGCGAAACTTTAACGACATGACTCCGAAACTCTTCCCGAAAACGGCGGATCAGTGAACCATGCTTCACTCTTTCGTTTTCACTGATGCAACCGGACAATAGGCATTTCATTGATACGTTTTTGAATGAACAAATTCGATATTGTACTTCAGAATCAGAAGAGTGTTGTAAACTAAAGAATAGAATCAATAGAATATAGAATTCTTGAAACGGTGGTACCAAATAAAAACCATTGGTGGTTATCTAATCAAAGCGAAGTTCTTTGTTCAGTCAACCGTACCCCACAATTGCCCTTTTTCACTATGACGTAACATCAAAACAATCTATTGTTTAAACGCAAAGGATCATGGTCGTCGGAGGGGATCAGATCAACGCAAATTCACCGAAAATTGTTCAAAAAACCCGTATCAATCCACGAAGAGAAATAAAATAGCCAGCAAACGCTCAGAATATTTTTTAGTACATATTAACACATATTATGTCTGAAAATCAGGCCATTTTAGATTAAACTGTTTCGCTAGGAGCAAATTTTGTTGAATTTTCTATTGGATTTGGCGATTGTATCCCCCACATAAACAAGTATTGACGTCATAGTGAAACAGGGCAAGCCTAACACTAAACTTCCACTGAGTTATGTAGGCCCAGTTTAATTAAACGTCCAATGTCACATGTGTCGAGTCTACGTGCAAATGAATTCAAGCATACCAGGCTTTGCTCATTTGCATTAGATTCGGCACATAATTTGCTGGAACTAATTCCAAGAAACTTCCTTTTCCGATTTTGAATTTTCAGTCTTCGTCGTTCAAGTGGTTTTCAAGAGTCATAATAATATAAAGATGTAACATGTAGATTGGGGAATTAATTCAGCAAGCAATAGTAGAAGTCGTAAATGAAAAAGACATAGGGCAAGATGGTTGGAGATCCAGTGGGAAAGGAATACACATTTAAGTATATTCTCTTCAGGGGCGGCGGAGCCTCCCCATGGATTTTTTTGGGGGGCCTGGTCCCCATACAAAATGTTGGTTCACGTGAAATATAAATGCATAGATCCGATTTTTAATACTGTTATTAAGTTATTGTTGTGATTTTTCCAGAGGCCCCCCCCCCAAAGATTTTTGCAGTGCCCCCCCAAAGATTTTCAGCTTCCGCCGCCCCTGCTCTTGTTACTGTGCAACTACACCAACCAAGACCACCCAGACAAATTTTCATACAAATTAGCCAATCACGATGGAGTATTTAAACAATAAAATCAAAAAAGTGACCATGGTCCCAAAAACTCACGTATGGTCCCTCATGTATTTATTCATACGATCCCGATTCCTCTTCTGTGAACCCTGATTAGTAGTGTGTAATTCCGGCTTGATCCCTGATCCCTCGTCACGAAGCTGACAATCGGTAGCTTTCGTCAAGACGAAAGGCACTGGGCATGAGTTCCAAAATTCCAAGAAAAGTCCAAGTTTTCCGGTTTCGCTTTATTTACTAGCGACGCTAGACGTAATGTGCTAGAAGGCTTTCAGTCGTAAACTTTAAACGTTTGTATACTTGGATGGCTTCCCCACGCACACCCAACGTTCTTGTCTTACAAGGAAAGAACTACGTTGTAGAAAAGTTACTAGGGGAAGGTGCTTTTGGCAAAGTGTACAAAGTGACAGAGAATGGCAGATCAGGCAGTGTTTACGCGCTGAAAAAAATCGAAGTTCAGAATAATGAGGCAGTAAACATGGTGAGAAAGGAGATTGGTATATTGGCCAAGTGCAGACACGATCATATTGTACGACTCTGCGGTCTCGATACAACTAAGATTTCCAGATCAACTTTTGTTCTGATTTTGATGGAGTACTGTGAAGGCGGAAATCTCAACAGTCGTCTAGCAAGACCAAGTGATAGCGGTACTAACCTACGATGGATGAAAGAGTTGGCCGATGCTATGTGTTATCTACACTCCAATAACATCGTTCATCGAGATCTGAAGCCAGAAAACGTATTATTGGCCGGTAATGGGTGCATCAAGTTGGGGGACTTTGGTCTCGCCAGAGAGTTCGCAGTCCTAAGACAATCTCATGCCATGCTATCAGACGAGTCGCTCGTGTCTTATTTGAACCAAGTTTATATGGGAACAGCTCTAGGAACACCGGCTTGGATGGCACCAGAGGTCTTTAGAGGACACTATACGGAAAGTGCAGACATTTTTGCTCTTGGTACAATAATGTATGCTATCCTAACACGGGCATGTATGTCAGCCGGGGGAAAGAAATATTATGGAGCATTTGTCAGTGTGAGTGGTCAAAGGATTGGCCTCGGGATGGCGATGACACGGAATACGAATATCATGGTGCCCCTCGATGGATTGTCGAGTTTAACTAGACAGGTACTTCGTAGTATGCTAGATTACAACCCCAAGAACAGACCTAGTGCACGAAAAGTACTTGAAAAAATTGATTCTAGTCTTTACCTTGATGACTTCTCGTCACCCATCGAACAGCCGGGATATCCTACTCACGATATTCAACCCTACCGCCAGAGCCCCTTTCCACAACCACGCTGCTCCCCGATGCCTGATCCTCTTCCGCAACCTCCCTCCCCGATCAACAACTTTATTCCACCTTCCCCTTCTCTGTACAGACAAATCCCTACTGACAATATACTACCCCACCGCCAAAACCCCTTTGCACAACCCCACTCCCCCACCCCCAATTTTATTCCACCCCACAGACAAAGTCCCCTACAGAACAATACACCCCACTATCGTCAGGCAGGCCCTTCACCGAGATTTGGACCCCCCTCTCCAAATCATTCCAATCCCCGACCAATGCATAGAATTTCCCCAATAAACGCACGCCCCTCTCACAGAAGTCCTTTCCTTAACTCCCCCACCCCCGGTGCACCCATCAGGAACGTACCATCACACACCCCACGTCCTGCATTCATCAGATCCGCGGTACATATCCGTATGCACACCCCTACACGAATGACAGGACCTCGTCAATTCTCTCCTCGATACGCACCTCACAGGTTTAGATAGTTTCATATTTTGTTAGTCAAGCTAGAGAGAAGTTTCATTCCTTCCTGGAGGACCAACCTCCAAAATAGGCACTGAAACTCAGGACCTTTGGCTTGGGTGTCGAAATTTTTACCATTTCATACTAAGTCATTCTCTTGAAAATATGATTCTTTGAGTTGATATTGGTAAATAGTAATACAGTACGTATAAATATAATTAATTAAATAATCATTAATATATATAATAATGTATATATAGATACCTATTGAAATTTATCGATAATCTTTATATTTTAGTCTACTTTTCCACCCATTATTCTTTGTAATTTCAGATATTTGTGTTACAGCTTGTTTAGCTCTCATAGTTATTCTAGGTAACCTCTACAATTCTTCTGTAAAGATACAAATAAAGCACATAATATTGTATTGTATTGTATCATGTATCTTTTCTTGTGCAACAGTTAAACAAGGAATTGATACTCTAGGGAATGACACGTGGTCTGAACAGTGGAAAAACATTACACCCAGGCTACTGTCGTTCTACTTTAATAAATTGTTAAAACTCGAGTTTATTTTATTTTGTGTACAGTTTTATTTTTTTCTTTCATTTCATCTCCTTGAATAGCTTTTTATAGACTTTCAATACACACAGCTCGAATTCTTTAGTTTTCGATTCTTTACAAACTCCAGTGTTCATGGTTAGAGTAGGCAGGCAAAAGTTCAGTAAAAGGAACTTGTCAATGGATAATTTCCTAAATCATTTCTGACACGATACCTCGTTTCAAAGCTAGTTTTATTGATAAGATAAGCAGCTAGGTTACATAGTAAATATTCAAAAATTACGATATTTATTTATTTTTTAAATCTGTTGATTCAATCTCTTAATTCAAGAAAACCAGTCAGAGAATTCTGTTTATTATATAATTACCAATGAAATATCTATTTTTCTCTATTTCGAAAAAATTGATATCTTCACGCGTGAAAATAACGTTATTTTCACGTGAAAATATCGTTACCATGTGTATTTAAGCTATTAGTTAGTTAGTTATAGTAAAAAAAAGCTTATTAAGTTGATTTTATGGATAATTACATAATAAACAGAATATTACATGGGCGCTTGGAGATACGAAATTTATCTTCTCGTGTTGAAAATCTCTCACTCTTTCGCTGCGCTCACTCGTGAGAGATCTTTTCAACACTCAGAGATAAAATTCGTATCTCCGCGCGACCATGTAATATCCTCTATTTATTGTTCAATATTCCTCCGATTCTAAAGCTCAATAAACAGCTTTCACGGGAAATTAAAATAAAATAAAAACAGCAATCGGTGAAAATTTAGACATTTTTTAAATACAAATATTAGAGTCGTTATTGGTATTTTCACATTCGTTTTGCCAAGAAAAAGTTGAACATAGCCTTCCCCGATTTTCTTGGGTGACCACGAAACAATGTTTCCAAGTCGAGGATGGACTTGATAAAATACAGTTAATGTATGAACACATCAAATACAACCTCCACTTGCAGCGACGACAGTTTTGTGAACACTCGAGCGAATTCGGTAAAAGGCCTATTGGTTTAAAAGTGAAAATTTGACAAACATATTTTTGATTTAAGATTTGGAATTTCCTGGTAAAAAAAAAACAAAGAGGTTTTCGTACAAAATCTGGCTTGAATAATTGAGCCAATCAAAATGCTAGGAAATAACCCACTAATCGAAGCTTGAAAATGACTAGCGGCTATTCAACACTTCCACCGCACACTGGTTTGACTTCTGCTATTGTTATAATCATAAAAACGTATTATATATAATCATCTTAATTGAGAGAAGCGTTTGAAATAGCAGCCTACCATTGGCCAAGAGTATTTCAAGAATTAATTTCAAATAATCCCAAGAAAGATAAGACAAAAACATGGCGGCCATCGCGGTGCGGTTAACAATGCATGCTAATAAATGAGAATTTAGTCAAACGACACCAAAATGGGCGGGATGATGTAACGTGCAATAGAAGAATTTCAGCAGCGCTGCAAGGATAATCAAGACGGCATACAGTTATGACTTAAATTTTGACTACAAATTTCTTACGAAAGACTATCTGCACTAGCGAAAAGTCTTACGAAAAGCATTCCAAACTTCCACAACGACAAATAAAATGACAATTGAAACTTGACTGAAAAATTTATTGCATTTTTGCAATCATTCCCAAAAGATTAAAAAATAACAAAAGACATGGCGACCATGTTGGATGATACAACAAGAGACAAATGATCAATCTTTTAACTTCATCCAACATGGCGGCTGTGAAAACCAGCGATTATTCTTGGATCAAAGAACAAAAACTGACTGAGGATTCTTTCTATTTCGATTCCAGGTGAGAATATTTTTGCTAGTTTCATAAATCCACGTGGATATGCATAAGTAGAAGTTGTGTTATTTACAAGGTCGTCATCGCTTAACAAGTTATCAAAAAACATTAATTTGAGTGGTTTTCATAAACCAATGAAACAATAACTACACAATTTGATAGGGTAACTAGAACTACACAGAGTAATTTTCATCTAGGCCATTTCTAGATTGAATTAGAATATAATTTTTGCGGAGGGAGGAAACCGGGGGACCCGGAAGGAAAACCCTCGAAGCACAGGAAAGAACCAACAACCAACACACTACTCACATACGACACCAAGTCGAGTGGTACTTGAACCTGGGTCGCATTGGTGAGAGGCGCTACCCCACCCATGCTTACCAAAGTGTACTAATTAGAGTGTAATAACTGGATAAACAAAAGAATTAGAGCATAATAGCACTAAATAAGCTTAAGTGTATTTCACGGATTTATCAAAACCACTCGTATGCTAAACTTGTTAAATACTAATAAAACAAACATGAAAAGAATATTGTCCCTAAGGCACTTGCATTTCGTACTAAAAATTTTCTAATAAATCTAAATCCCAAAAATCACTCGTTCTTTATGCAGTAATTTAGACAAGTCTTATTCTATCTTCATCAGGCTTTCACTGCAATGTCACTTTTCACTTCTATACGTCACAATTCATTCAAGATGTAACAAGATATTTACAAAACAAAACAAACTTTAGTGTAGTAACTTAAGGTATCGACGCTTTACTGGTGAGGACAAAAAAGGGAAACTAGTAGCCATAACTACCGGAGTATCCTCCACCCTGCGGATATGTGCCCTGCTGTTGGTAGTACGCTGGGTATTGCTGCTGGTAGGTGGAAGTAGCAGCTGCCTGTGTGCCAGTCTGTTGCGGCTGCTGTCCATACTGTTGGTAGTTTTGATAGTATTGGCTGTAGTTGCTGTACGCTCCTTGTGTCTGCGGGGTGGCGGCTGGTTGCCGAGGAGTCTGTTGTTGTACACTATAATTGTACTGCTGCTGTTGCTGCTGTGGCTGTTTGTGTGACTGGTTACCGTAGCCACCACCACTGCCGTAGCTTCCTCCACCTCCATAGCTCTTCCCACCGCCATAACCTTTGTTACCGCCATATCCACCACCATAGCTCCTTTTATCCTGATATCCTCCTCCTTGATAGCCTCCTCTCCCTCCTCCTTGATAGCCTCCTCTCCCTCCTCCACCTTGATATCCTCCTCTCCCTCCTCGGTAGTTATCCCTATATCCTCCACGGCCACCACGCCCATACTGAGGAGACCCCCCTCTTCTATTCTGAGGGGAACCACGAAAGCCACCACCTCGTCTGTTGTCATTATACCGATAGTCTCTGGGTGAACCGCCCCATCCACCACCACCACCACCGTAATAACCACCACCGCCCCCGCCACCGTGTCCTCCATAGCGGGGTCGATCGTGATAGCGGGGTCGTTTATTTTCAGGCTCGCCACTACCACTTCCACTGAAGGTGCGTCGTCGTTGGTAGTTGCCGTCTTTAACGTATTCTGTTATGATTTTTCTAGACGTTTCTTCATCCTGGTCCACGTAGGTTATCTCATCAAACACCTCGCCAACCTTGGGGATCGAGAAACTTCCTGAAATAATAGAGAATATATAGCATGTTTAATCCACTTATCTTACAGCAATGTCCTTTATTATTGGGAAGATCAGCACGCCATCTTCAAATACATTACTGATCACCGCAAAACCTGTCCCTAATTAGGTTTAAGACTTTTCTTGGGGTAATGATAAAATTGATGCCCCCCCCCCCCCACCCTCTTTGTCCTTTCGTATGAAATTTTTTCTGTACTCTCCTATTTTCTTCTCACCGCAAAACCTGCTCCAACTTAGATCGGACCCGATCTGAGGCTGTTTAAGGGGTATCGATAAAAACTCCCCCCCCCCCCCCCCCCCCATGACATTTCGCTCCCATCTTTTCTCATACTTACGTTTCATATCACAGACTGCATTAAATGGCAGCTCCATTCCCTCTTTCTTCCTCTGTTCCATCCTTTCTTTCAGTACATCCTGTGCTGGCACACATATGAAGGCTTTTCTTTTGAATCCTTCGAACGGACGCATCTTCTTGTTCTGGGCTGACATATACACGTTGGTCTAAAACAAGAATAATTCCATTACTTTGATAAAAGAACCTCGTGAATCTTATTGCTCAGTGAAGCTCCGGCCTTCATAAGTGAGAAAAATAGTGCACATCTACATAAGTGGACATAAGGAAGTCAATACTCCAGTTACGAGTTCTCTATTGCTCAGGGTTAGCTTCGATTTGTGTAGAATATCTTAAATATTTTCAAAGTGTATTGTTGACGTTGTGCATTCTTTACTTCACCGTTGGTATTTGTGAATATTTACCGACACTGATTCGAGGCTAAACCTGAGTAAATGAGTCTGTAATCAAGGAACTCAGCAGCAATTTGGATGCTGGTCGCATGGGTGAGGTGGCTCATTAGTAGCGCACTCCATCCAAGGATCTATTTACACAAGGTAGATCATTAGGGGCCCTTTCTTGCAATTTGTATCAACATGTGAACTCCAAGTCTCCGTTTTGCTGCCGGCAGTCAAAAATATGAAAGGTACCGACTGATTAGGTTTGATTGACAGTAGCGAAAAACCAAATTTCGGCGTGCAGCTCGGAGACACAGAGTTCGCATGTTTATGAGAAATGCAGTAATAGTTTGCAAGAGTTTTAGTAGCGGTAGAAAGAGGCTGATATCAAGAAATAAAGACGTTTTTACCTGGTCAAGTATATAATTTCTCTTCTTTGATGGTGCAATTTCAAACAAGCGATGTAAACATTTAGCAGCCTTGTCCATGTGCTTGTTGTACCCACCAACTTCTTGTTTCCTAGCAACACCCAACAACTGAAACACAACAGCAAAATAGATGAATGATAAAGGGATTTTTTCTACTTTTGTGGGAATTTTATGAACTGTACAAAGAAGTACTGATATCTTAATTACTCTGTCTTTCTTAAAATAAATAATTGATTAATTAACTTTATTTAGAGGGTAGTGAGTGACAGTTACGACTTAGTACTGATCAATTTGTGGACCTCAACTGCATGTTTATTGTTCAAACAAAACAAAAAAGTAGTTGTGTAGTTGTTTGTGGGACAATATTTTTATTCCACTAAGAAAACTGCTGCAACCGTGATTGGTTCGCTAATGTCGCTAATAATCCATTTTACAGTTATGTTCAGTAACCACAAATAACACTCTCAAGCTGAAGCTGGAGTTGCCACGCATGATAAACTGTGGTTTTCTTATGCGTGGAAACCCCAAACTATTATTCATCGTCACTGAATGGAATTGTAAAATGGAGTATTATACTTGCAGCTAGTCTCCTCTGCAGCCGTCATTAGAGGGCCTATGAGGATCTTGTTATAAAACTAATGAGGGTCGCGAAGGAAACTTGCAGCTGGACTATGTAATATATACAGTATGAGTGGCCATGTTGTGTCAGACATACAACCACGAGGCGTAGCTGAGTGATTGTATATCTGATACAACACGGACACGAATACTGTATATGACTTATCAAACGTCTAGGTTAGTTCCTTTGTGTTTCAATAAAATTTTCAAAATTAAAGTGAATTTGGCCAAGAAAATCCAACTTAAAGTTTATGCAAATGAAATCAGTTTTGTATCAGATTTACGACACTCTTCACGGTCGTGATTTCTGTTGTGTTTTCCTCATGAATTATTAATGAGTTTGATAAGACAAGTAATTCTACTGTATCTTACCTTCATTCTATCCAGAACAGTACTAGTTCCCAGGATGTTGTACTTCTTGTCAGGGTTTTTGCTGACATGATTCTTTACATAGGTTGTTTTTCCTGAAGCAGGAAGTCCAATCATCATCATTACCTGTAAAATAACAACCATCAAGTCGTGAATGATTATATTAACAAAAGAGTATTTATATAGCGCATCCTGAAACCTTGATGCGCTTTACAATAAATAATTGCCCTATTTCACTATGACGTCACTGCTTGTTTACTGTGGGGGATAGAATCGTCAAATCCAATAGAAAATTCAACAAAATTTGCTCCTAGCGAAACAGTTTAATCTAAAATGGCCTGGTTTTCAGATATAATATGTGTTAATATGTACTAAAAAATATTCTGAGGTTTGCTGGCTATTCTACTTCTCTTCATGGATTGATGCGGGTTTTAAAACAACTTTCAGTGAATTTGCGTTGATTTGACCCCCTCCGACAACCATGATCCTTTGCATTTAAACAATAGATTGTTTTGATGTGACGTCATAGTGAAATAGGTCAATTTAAAGTTAAAAATAGATTTATAAATAAATTTATAAAAAAATAATAAAAGTGAGGCAAAATAATAAAAATGATAATTATAGACTAGTATATGTATTTAGATATGAATAAATACATATGTATATTTAAACTATGAAAGAAAAATAAATATGGAATTAATATGGATATGCTGTTCAAAACAAAAATGTTTAAAGTTATGTCTTAAATAGATCTAGAGTATCAATTCTACTGTTGCTATCAGGAAAAGAGTTCTAAAGTATCAGGCCAGTGTTTATTAGTTCACACAGAGTTAGCTAAAATAAAACATCTAAAGATTTTCTGCAATTCATTGTGATTGAGTGGCGCCTATAAAATGTTTGACACCCCCCTACCCCCCCGGAAATTCCAATTTTCTTCCATACAAACTCTGTAATTTTTGTTCTTTCTCTGACCCCCCTACTCTTCGGAAATTCCAAATTCCTCTGTGGGGTGGGTATGGATGATTTCTGGAACTACACATCTTACATTATGTACTGTGGAGCTGTTAAGTGTGATGTAATTCGAACAAAAAACAACTTGCAGGTCCAAAACATTTATAATTATGTCTACAGACATTTTTCTAATTTTTTTTTTCATAGCAGGATTTTCTGTTTATAATTATGTATCTAATTGTTGAAAGTGAGAATAAATTCTGGGAATAAGTTTTGGCAAGGTTGTAGTGATCTTTTTGTGTGGTTGGACCCAGAAATACTTCATGACTTAAAGTCCTATAGTGTTGGAGGCACTCTAACTGTAAAGTTATTCTAGGTACTGACCTCACAGTCCTGTTTTGATTCTGGTCCTCTTGCTCCATGGACCTTGGAGTCTTCAGGGCAATTCTGAATGAAAGTGAATCCTTCCTTTGCTGCAAACCAAGGTTCATCCTACAACCCAATGGTTAGATGAAATAACTTAGATATCAAAGATGAAAATGCACTTTTGGTTTATCATATTGATTATTGAGTATTTAATTTGTAGCTCTGATACACTCTGATTGGTTGAGAACTGTGCTGTATTAATTAAACAAAGCATGGTTGCTTAAACCATCTGTGCGAGCAGGCAACTTTGTATGAGAAAACAACATTGAAAACTACAATGGATTTATATTTTCTCAGAATGCAGGTCAGTGCTTTTGTTCACATTTCTTTCATGCTTTTGTCAGTTTCTGCATGCTGTATTACTAAACAAAGCATGGTAAAATCTACCGTGTTTTATTCTTAAAATACATACCTGTGAACCAAAGTTCAGGGTGCATTCAGTATTCTTTATTAGTACATGAGGAAAGAGAGCCTTTCCTTGCACTTCTTCAGGCAGGTCAAATGCTTCGCCAACATCTTCACCATTCTTGCTGAAGGAAATTTTCTTTGCTTCACTCTCCAGATCCTGCAAACCAATCCATACAATATTTATTCAATGACTAAGGCAAACTAATAATAACATTCTGTACAGCTGGCACGGTTGTACCAAGGATGGATATTCCTATCCAACGGACAAATCCTTATCCAGTGGATAAGTCAATGCTGTTTTCCAATAGATTTATCCACTGGTCAGTCAAGCGAATTCGGGATAGGTCTATTGGTGCTAATTGAATAAACAAAAGAAAGTGTGCAAGGGAGTGTGGTAGTAGAGGCCAATGACGTCATCACACAAACGTCCTATACAACACATTTCTAAAGATCTGGAACAGCTAATTATGAACTGAGCAGCAAAGTGCCTACAACATTATTTAACAATAAAATAAGTGTTGTAATGATTACCAGATAGCATGTTATGACATCATCTTTGCCAAATGTCTGACCAAAGTCTGTAAACTCTGAATTGGTACACTTCTTTGCTGTGCTGTCATAACCAAAGGAGAGGGTATCTTCACCTACACAATGAGAACATCCAACATAGTACAGTAATTGGTCAAATACATATATAGAAACAAACTTTGAGCTTCGTTGAAATGAAATGGTTGAAATTTAGATTGGTGTATTTGTCAGACAAATCACTCCAACAGATAAGATGATTGCTTACCAAGTTGAAAACTGGCTTCTTCCACAGACCATCCAACCCTGACAAAGTGCTTTGGCTCCTCTGAATCTGGCAGGTCTACCTCTTGCAGTTCTGTCACTTTGAGTTCATAGCAAACCTTGCCACTGGTGACCCCCCAGGTTGCTTTTGCACCACCACACAGGTATGTGAAACCTTCTTCTTTCAGGGTGCTAAGGCTCAGGGCATGTGGGCTGATCTTAACATGAAGATCACTGTTGTCTGAAGAGAAAAAAACGATTATTCACTATTTTCACATTCCTCCGAACTGCCTCCCAGTTAGCTCAGTTGGTAAGAACATTGCTCTGTTGTGCGGGAGGTTGTGGTTCAAGCTTTGGCCGGACTAACACTAAAATAACTGAGTAGAAGGTGCTTCCTTTGCTCTAAAAGTAAACTTATCATATTTGCAAATGGTTACACTGTTGCTGTGGCTCGGATGACCATGGAAAATGTTGGTCTCATCTCACTCAGAGACGTTAAACATAGAGGGTGACAAATTTATCAGAGCTACTGTAAGTTGGCTACTGTCATGTGTCACCCTCTCTAAACAAAGATATTAAAATATTCTTCTTAGGTTCACTACTGCTCACATCTGGGATCTACATACATACTTTAACATGGAAAATACACTTAGCTAAAAGAAGCTAGTTTACAGGTATTCCACCTAATATTAATAATAATAATAAAATTGGACAAAAATATATATGTTATTGTAAATAAATACATATAATAAATATGCGTGCAAGCACACTGTCAACAAAACTCCAGCGCACACACACGCAGATACATACAATGTCTCCCAACCGCTCCCACAACCCCACTCTCTTCAACATTCCTGGACTCGATTGACATGTGAGTAGAGTTTGTCATGTCTCTCCCTTGTTTGAGGGTTTTTTCTCCAGGTTCTGATTTTCCTTCCTCCACAAAATCTAACAAGCTAAATTTCAATTCCATATGTGGGTTAGCCATGCTACGACTTTTATCAGCCTGGAGGTTGTTTTAGGGTTTGATTAGTAAGTTCACCATGCCCTAACATTCACACATACATGAATATTAAGGTTTTATTGTATTGCAAGACAAGTTTATAGTATCACAAAACAAGAATATTGTATCGCAAGACCAGAGGTTGTATCAGAGTTCCATCTGTGAGCTAGCTATACCCTGATTTTGATCAGCCCGGAGGTTTTTTCAGGGTGTTGAAATGGAAAGTCAAACTAGTCAATTTTCCTTACATTTGTCCAAAACAACCAGGGAATCATCAAGCTCCACTTCAGGTTCCTCTTCCACTTTACTGAAAAAGAAAGAAAAGGACAATTATTGGTAAGGTACTTGTATTAACTTTCCTAGATACAAAATTTGCATTAATTCTTAAGGCAATATAAAGTGATTTGTTTTATAGACACTAGTGTTTTATTGGGAAATATGGCATTCGTATTTTTCATACGAACTCATCCAGGACTTCAGTGAGGTATTTTCTCTATCCTCACATGTGAAGATATCGATGACGCCACTCCTGATGTTATCTGGTTCACTTTAACGCACATTGCAACGAGTTTTTGTTTGTGAATGACAATATGATAAAAAGAAAATTACACATTGACTTGAAGATATGAAGTTTATCTTTTCTCGTTAAAAAATATTTCAGTCTTTGTTGCGCTCACATAAAATATTTTCGCCACTTGAAGATAAACTACATAATTTATCTTCATGCCACCGTGTAATATCCTCCATGTCTGCTCCTCGAGATCTATAGGAGTGGTTGGAAAACTTGTAGCCATGTTTGCATGATTTAAGAAAGCTTGTCAACAGACAATTTCCAACCAAGATTGGCACTTCTCTGGGCAAATGCCTCTTAAGCCAATCCTATCGACCAGTCCCATGTTGATTAGTGCCTTGTGGTCAGTCATCATGTTCGGACAATAAGCATCCTTTATTTTTTTGCCCTGGTTGGATAATGTTAGGTCACTATCTTGATTTTTGCAAGATGTCTAGCAATCTTTTCTTTCATATTAAATTATGTGAACTGTCTTGCTTGCCTATGACTACTACAGGAACCGGTTGTACAGGGGGTGGATAGCACTATCCAACAGATAAATATTATCCAGTGGACAAATTTATTGGATAACAGCATCGACTTAACCACTGGATAAGGATTTATCTGTTGATAGCGCTATCTACCCTTCGTAAAACCAGGTCCAAGGATACAGTATGTTATTTTTCGTTATTCTATCTTGTGTTTATTTGGAATTATGGTACTAAATAAAGATTGATTGATTAAATTCTATCTACTCAAGACATTACACAAGCAAGAGTTTTACCTTATGTTGACGGATATATCAAGATCATCTCCTTGTTCCTTTGATGTGTCTAAAATAAAATGAGAAAATGAACATGAGTAATATTCTGCTTCTTCAAACTCTTCTCTTGCCCTCCTCATGGTTTCCCACAAATATCCATCACTTGGTATTTCCTAAGCCTATAATGACTAAGATTCTGGATAAATTGTTAGTGACTTTTGAACTACGCACAGCTTATGAAAAGCTGTAGAATTAGGTCTATGTTTATTAACACTCTTTGTTCAAAGTGCTTTGTATATCTTTATAGGACTCTGTCATAGCTTATTTCTCATTATTTTCCACATGACTGGCATATCGCTCCAGGCGATACCCTGCAGTTGCTATATCTAACGATCAATTCCTAGATGTCTTTCAATGAGATTAATGTCTTCATTAATTCTCTTCCATTAATTCTGCAACATTGATTCAGTTTGGTAACATATTCTCTTGGTTTTCCATCCATTGTTCAGTGTAGTTTCTTGCGTAACTTTGTTTGATTTGATATTATAACCTTGCCTACGTGATTTGGACCTGCCTGTACATGTTGCTTGTCACTCTGGTAGTCCAGTGAGCGGCACACCTCGTCTTAGACCTCCAAGAAAGTGGTTGAATGGCTGAAATATTAGACAAGGTTATGAAGACAACAAAAACTTACCAACATCAGAATACATAATTTTAAAACTTCTTCAAACCCTAGTAAAGCCTTAAAGAAAGATTCCTTTTCGTTTGCTATTGTCTGGATCAGCAAGTATTTTTCTAGATTTCTTGGTACATGTATGATGTATTGCATGGTAAAAGCTAGAATTCAACTTTTATTTCTCATGATTGGAGTTGTATGAATGACAATAGCCATATATATTTTAATGGCAACTTTTTCACATATGTAATATAAATCAAATACAATTATTATATATATACAATCAATTTTTCTCTGAAAATTTCTGACTATCATACTATACAATTTTTGTCATTATTCCATAATACAAAAATAAGAATTTTTTCATGATGTTTTATATATCAATATATATTAAGCTTTGTAACAACTCAGTATTATAAGGAAATAATAAACTAACATGCATAAACATAAATTACAAAATACTGTTGATAATGATAGTGACCTGACTGCATTAGTTCGTTGAATACAAGTGAATAAAAAGAAAACTTAAACACAGTGTAAAGAATGTTATGGACGTTAGTCCTTCATTGGAGTCAGTTCAAATACTAGACAAACATCCCCTTTACATAATGTTGAAAGATTTGAAGTGGCAGCTTTGGTTGACATCACAGAAGAAACTAAGACCTAACCACTTGTTAACTTCAACCAACTGACTCCCACCATATGAACTGGTGTCAATGAAATAAAACCACAATTTATAGCAACCATGTTAACAACTATTCTATTCACAAATTGGCAGTTCAATACCAAGTTAATATAAGTAACATATACATACATACATTGGCATAGTAAATTTTCAGAAATTTTGCTAAAACAGAGTTTGGAAGTCGAGCTTTGCATTCGCACAGTTCATTGTGGTCGACAAGGATTCTTCAACAAACGACTTCTCATTTGAATAGATTCTTTTTGTAACACCACTACGTGACATGGCAGCCATATTTCTGCACATCTAATGTGAATAATTGCAATTCAAACCATCAACAGTATTTTAAGAGAGCATCAGTTCCCAGTAATCAAACTGCAGTTTGTTCACATACTTGTGTTTGTTCAAGTACATGACGCTGTTCGATAAACTCAATGTGAGTTTATAAGATTTAAATAAAATCTTTTTGATCAACCATCCTTGGACTTCCTCATAATGGAAATAGTTATGATATATTTGAACAAATATAGAAAAAGAATTAAGATTTGACTGTGCCTCTATTTCTTTATGCCTCATTATATGATAACTTCTGAAAACTGTATATGATTTGCTGGGTATATTACAATTTATTCCTGTTGCTCTTTTCATTTGCAACAATATATTACACTTTTGTGAATCAAATTGTTCAAGCATGAGTGCTTCATATAATTATACACATTTCTGATCATATTCACATTTTCTTTGAGTAATACACTGTAACCTGTAAACTTTTTATCAACAAAACTAGATTCAAAGATATCGACAGGCCACACCAGGACTTTGTATGCCTGCTCTACACATCCCTCCTTTACAAGTAATGGGTACTTCCAGAAAATATCCATACCCCTACCATGGGCGGCATTGAATTTCTTACCCCCTTGCCTTCAGAAATTCTACAATCTTTCGAGGCCCATGGCCCAGATATTGTTGGAAATGTTCCAGGTGATGTGAAACATCCAATGAGAATTCTTGATTTCCTCAACTTGTTTTGAAGCTTTTTGCGAACTTTACTTTTCAAGTGTGTGATTTATTTCCTTTGTAATAAAATATTTTGAAAATCTATACGAAACTTTCATATAATAGAGTGTGAAGGAGGATATATGAGCTACACCTGGGCATGGATTCTCAGCCAAGAGGTCAAGAGAGTTGGCCAATCCTCTGCACATGAAACTGCTCTCCTTTGTAGATCCAGCAATACCCATTTACTATCCCAGATTTTCCAGAAGCATGGCTATTTGTATATCAGAAGTTATTTGTTGAAAAATATGAAAAAGACCATAATATACATGAATAACAGAGCGATGTAGCTGTTTACAACTCAACCTCAAGATGCAAATGAGTATTGTACTACCCCCTACCCCTGGAATTGCATATTATTACACATCTTAATTGCTTTCTAAACAAAGAAATAAGATCACTGATATTAGGTAAGCAGGCTTTATCATAACTTCCCAATATTGTTTATAAAACATGGAGGTTCCAAAGATCTTTCAAGGCAGCTTAATTTTATGATTTATGTTATTACCTACATGTATACTGTAAGATTTTTGGAATGGATCTGGAACCATATAGGAACAAATGAATTCTTAGGTTTTCAAGTCCATGTTTATATGATGCGAAGATACAATGCGATCGAAAGACTACGATGCGATGGAAAGGCTACGATGAGATCCAAACTACTGGTTTATTCACTCTTGATATTAAATGTTTAAAAACTGATTCTCCCCTCCCCTTTATTCTAGTTCAAGATGATCTCCTTCGGAATTCTTCATCTAAACCCCACCCCAATTCCTTTGCCAAAATGCCACCCGTGATAGGGGTATGGATATTTTCTGGAACTACCCAATAACTCTTATTGGTGTTAGATACCATGTTAATAAAAAGCAACTCAATGCAAGATCCAACATGGAATAGCTCTAAATTGAGCAAATTCGCACCGTTTTACCCTCACTTTAGGTTCAAAATGCATGAACTTCATCTAGATAAGCAGCCAGCATTACTTAAAGTAATGATAAACAAACACAGTTCTTACGTAATACTATACTACTTTTCTCTGCAAAGTAACCATAACAATTGTCAACATCAAAGTTGGGCATTTTCTTTCCCCAAGGTTCCGTGTAAAGGATAAATAATTCATAGTACAAATTGCTTCCACTCAAACTTTAGCTGTGATCAGTAAAACAAGACAAATCTTAACCCTAAATTCATAAATCATGAAATTCCCAGAATTCTACGAACGTCGAGGAAATTTTAGAGATCTGATTTGATTTTATTATTTCAGAGAGCAGATTTCATTGCATAAAATCACGGCAGGATTAAAAAAAGGAAAACTTTATAATGGCATTTTTATTACCTTCTTCATGTTTGGACGGTGTAGCTTCTTTAGTTTCGTCCATCGGCTCTTCCTTCTCAACCTTTTTATCTTCATCTTTTGGAGTTTCTGTCGCCACTTCTTTAGGTTTACTAGTAGGTTCTTCTTTTGCAGTTTCTTTAGGTGGTTCAGGGGCAGCAGATTCATCGTTATTGGTCTCCATTTTCTCTGGAGAAGCTGCTTCAGAATCTGGCTTTTCTTCAACAACCTTTTCATCTTCGACTTTCGCATCGCTCTCTACCTCGGAAGGTTTAGCGCTTTCAACAGACTCTTCCTCCTTAGCAGATGCAGCAGATTCATCCTGGCTTTCTTGTGACGACTCCTCTTTACTATCTGTCTCGTTTTCTCCTTCAGTTCCGCCTTCTACAGCATTATTTTCTTCGGCTTTATCTGAGGTCGCTTCGAGGAGTCGCTCCATCAAAACTGGTTTAGTACCCTTCGTGTCGAGGCCTAATTTCGACAATTCTGACCTTAGTTCTGCAACTTTTAGCTTCTTAATCGAAGCAGGAGTAAGCTCGCTCATATTGGTATACGAAATAAGGGATTTATCGTACAAAATAAGGTTTAAAAAACGTATAAAAAACTTAGTTTTGTTTTGCGCGCCACACTCAACACACGTGTAAAAATACCAATACCTCCTGCGAAGAACTAATCATCACCACGCATGCGTCAGCCTTAGTCCTACTCTGAATCCAAACCACAGGCAAACCAACCACTTCTCTGTGCAAACAAAATAAATTCTGAATGAGGTCCATTAATTTTGTTATTTTTGTTGCCCTGAAGGAAAGAATACCTCCAATGCTTTGTCTTGCAGTTAATTATTAATTATTGACTGCTTATTTTGTTCAACATGGCCTTTTTATCAAGTTTTTGACGAGGGATTTTCACTGCATTGATCAGCCATGTTTGGTCAATTCTTCATCCTCTCCTCTCGGGGAGATACTTTGATTTTCAGAGATTGTATCCTTAAAATATTCAGTAATTTACTGTTTAAAAAGCTATTTCAAATTCTTGGTAGTGGTTCAGGTCCTTGACTGTTTAAAAGATAGAGGCGATGTCAACAAGAGTGCTCCAGAAATATTCTACAGGAAAGTGAAAGAAAGCAAAGGAATGCAAGCTCCAATATTTGTAAGAATAATAATATAATATTCCAGAGGATAAGCATACCCCCCCCCCCTCCCCTTCTGTAGACCGGGGTAAGAATTTCCAAGACTGCCTGGAGATATTCTAGTCCTCATAGTAATGGGAACTCAATCCCCACATCATAATGGGAAGGTATAGATATTTTCTGGAAATATATTTTTAAAAACTTCATTTGAAACATTTATGCTATTAGCACTATGCAATACCGAATAGTTCCCTTATTGATTCCTCTACTATCTTGAATAGATATATTGTGACATAGAATTGAGAGGAATGGTGAGTCACATTTTTTAAAAACTAAACTGAACCGAACAGAAAAGTTGACAAGGAAAACAGAAAGCACTATATCACATTCGCTGAGATGAAAGAAGACACTGTGTCTTGTAATCAACAGAACATGACAGGCTTACCGTTCATCTTGTTTCCATGTTCATTAACATAATTTATTAAAGATCGCACAGAAACCATGAAGGAGAGTATTGACATATTATTCATTGGATCAACTGCAGCAATAAAGAAGTGTTTTCCCATTCTTAATTCTTATGAGAATAAGATTCCTAATTTGAGTTGTATTCATGTGCATGTCTTCATGCGCACTTGTTAAACAAAGAAATAATACTCAAGGTAATAAAGTGTGGTCTGGAATGGGAAAAAATTCTGCCCAAACTAAATTGGGTTTTTTTAAAGTGCACATGAACCCTTTGACAATACTTTCAGTACTGATTCTACATGAAGTAAATAGTTGAATGGTAAAATATTTCTTGATTTGAGTGATGCGTTTCTAAGTTATGAAGGTTTATACTTTCAATATGCTAATGAGCGTGACGTCTATTAAGGCTTAATTAAATATACAAAATCGAACTGGTTCATAGATACAGTATTTAAAAAGCATCATTATTTTACTCATGGTTTACATGAAAGCTATTTAAAATTTTTATTTTCAAAATGGCCAGCATTTAGTATTACTAGTTACAACAAAAACACTCAAATACCTTACCTGACGTCACCATCATTTACATATTGGAAGTATAAACCTTCATAACTTAGAGACGCATCACTTAAATCAAGAAATATTTTACCAATCAACTATTTACTTTATGCAGAACCAGTACTGAATGTATTGTCAAAGGGTTCATTTGCACTTTAAGGACATGCCTGCCATTTACCTTTTGGATACTTCCAATGGACAGCTCAAGTTTACATGATATTAAATTCCATATATTAATTTTTTATTGTTATAATCTAGATTTTGACCCTTGTATTTCTTGCACAGAATGTTGAAGGAGTGAACTTCATTTTCATTAAGAGGAATGGACTCTTCTTTGTTTGTACATCAAAGTTCAATGTTTCTCCTACATACGCTGTGGAAATTTTAGCAAGGTAATCTCCATAATGTGGCATGTTAATATTTAAACAGAGAAGTTGTATCTTGGACCACTACCACTACCACCGCCACCGCCACCACCACCACCACCACCACCAATCATATAAAAAAATCAATATGATTACTATTCAAATTTTATTACTACTTTGTGACAAATTATTCCTTCTATTTACAAGCAAAAAAATGGAATAGGTTCTCATTCCTTGATTTGTATTTTTCAGAATCTGTAGTCTGTGTACAGATTATTGTGGTGTTTTGAATGAAGAAGCAATCAAGTGTAACTTTCCTTTGATCTATGAACTACTGGATGAAATCCTGGTAATGTCAGACTATCACTTTGTTTAGTTAACTATCAAAACCTCCAAATTTCATGGAACCTTACATTTAACCTCTAGGTTAACCAAAGCCAAGGCATTTTTATTGTCTAACCGAGATAAAATTCAAATTTAGCTGGTTAGATTTTACAGAGTTAGAAATAAACCCTATTTAATAGCTCCATTCAGTCACAATAAATAATAGTTCCAAGCTAAGGATGGAGTTACAGCACATGACGTAAACTATATCTGTCGTGCTATGCACAGAAACTTCAGCCTCCACTTGGAACTATTAGGGACTGGTCATTATTTATCGGGGGGGGGGGGGGGGGGGTGGGGGCTGGTGCAATATTAAATATGCTATGCTTGATTTTTGCTGACCCCCCCTTCTCCTTTAAGCATGATTTTTGCTTAAACCTATGCATAAAAAATGCTGATCCACCCCCTATTTGCACCAGCCGACCATCCCCTCGATAAATAATAACCAGTCCCCCATTCGTGGTCACTGAACAAGAACTGTAAAATAGAGTATTGACTAAAAAACCTTGAATCAAGGGAGAGGCACCTGACAAATTCTGCTTATATGTTATGCTAAGTTCATTTTCATTTCTTCTATATGAATTTTACAATGATTTCTTATCAATTTTTTTTAAATTAATTTATTCAATTTATTTAAATTATTAAATTAATATGCAGCTTATATAGTTTTTATAGATTGTCAATAAAGTTTTTTACTTCCATTTTACCACGATAGCTTAAACATCTTTACAAAATTTCCAAAACATTTGTATTTTTGTTAGATTTATTATTTATTAATTCGTTATTTTTTGGTAGGATTTTGGGTACTTACAAGTAATGTCAACTGAAACCTTGAAAGCGTACGTGTACAATCAGCCGGAGCTGGTGGGTAGTTCTGATCAGTCAGTATGGCAGTGCAGTGGTGGAACAGTGGTAAGATAAATGTTAGATCACTACTTAACCTAACAATTTGATTAGATTAACCACATGAGACAAGCGTTTGGTGAAAATGTTTATTCAACTATTATGACCATGAGAATCGAAGAAAGTTCAATAGAACCCCCTTACTGGGTGAATAACTCAGAACAAACTATTCTAACCACGCGTACATGTAGGTCAAAGTAAACTGAACCTCAAGACTGCCTATACAGATGACTTGGCGGCATGCCCATAGCTCAAATCTCAAAATCTTCACTTGAGCAGTGATTATGGTATCACCATGCAATCACAGTGCATGAAACTCTATGTTTAATTTTAAAATTATGCTAATCAACCATTAATCACATCCTTCCCCATTCGTAAAATTATACAATTTGCTGTTGTTATGTAGTAGGTTTTGGTGTATTTCAATCAGTGCATTTCATAGATATTAATGATTATTATAGTTTAATCATGTATAAATATATACAGTATGAGTGGCCGTTATGTATATTGGATACAACACGGACATGAATACTCTATATTACTTATCAAACGTCTAGGTTAGTTCCTTTGTGTTTCGCTAAAATTTTCAAGATAAAAGTGAATCTGGCCAAGAAAATACAAATTAAAGTTTATGCAAATGAACAGGATTCTGTATCTGATTTACAAAACTCTTCACAGTTGTGATTTCTGTTGTGTTTTCCTCATGAATTATTAATGGTTTAATAATATCAAATAGTAATATTTTCTATTCTATTTAGTATGGTACTGAAAGAATGTCACTTCCAAGTTCTGCAGCTAATAAACCTGTTATACCACACAATACAAAGGTTGGTGGACAAAAATCATGAAGATTGTGGTAAAATATGAATAACTGGATGAAAAAGAGAAAGAAGGAAAAGTTAAATGAATGAATGGGTGGATAGGCGTTAAGGATATGGATTCAAGGACAGGCAGATTGCAGAGGAGTGAGTGAATGGGTGGATGAAACCATAGATGGAAAGTGTGATTAATTTGTATGTTCAATGGATTTTTTTAAATAATAATAAAAATTGGATAGATTATAGATAGATAGATAGATAGATAGATAGATAGATAGATAGATAGATAGATAGATAGATAGATAGGTAGATAGATAGATAGATAGATAGATAGATAGATAGATAGATGCATGGATAGATGGGTAGATGGTTGGCTTTTCAGGATGAGTTAGTGTGCAAATTTACAGAAAAGTAAAATGAAGAGATAACTAGTTAAGAACTAGTGACTAGTGAGCTGTGTCGGTGTTTCTAATGAAACAGTAATGATAAAAAGGTAAATTATACACCGTGAAAAGATGAAAAAACTTACTGATGTTTCGGACGCTAGTCCTTCATCGGAGTAAAAGAGAAAGAAGTGGTAGAAAGGAGTGTTTATATCATGAGAATAAGACAAAAGAAACCAATGAGAACAAGGTAGAAAAGTAAAATATTAAGTAATTTAATAGGCACAATAAGTTAAATTGATAGGCATGATGAGTTAAAATAATAGGCATGATGAGTTGTCTGGGAGTCTAAACAACAATAAAGCAGACTCAAAAACTGTAGGCGAGTGTGAGGTGGACGGAAAGACAGATGGAAATGTATGGATTAGTGAGTGAGTGAGAGAGAAAATGGATGACCTCACTTGTGCTCTGACTGTGATATTTTATTTAGTGATATAATGTTAATCAATAATCTTTTTCTTGCACAGTTTTTCAAAAGCCAGAAAAATGAGATCTTTGTGGACCTTTTGGAGAGCCTCACAGTGCTCATTGGATCAAATGTAATCATTGATCATTTTCTTTATTCTGTGAGCAATAGTTTATATAGTTGGTTGCAGTTTATCTTATATTTATCTATCTTTTAGTTATATGTGAGAAATGCAAACTAATCTAGAGGTGCATTAAGAAACAGAGACTGCAGAAAGGGAAGGACTTGGGGGGGGGGGACCTTAGCCATACCTCCACACTTCTCACCATCTATTTTCAATGGTGAACCCACATTTTTCATAGTGGTTGGCATTCCATTTGAAAGCTAAATATTAACATGGGTTTGACTTGAATATTACTTGGATAACATTGAATTTTGTATCTTCGTGTTGAAGGGCAATATTCTACGCAGTGAGATTGATGGCTGTATTAAAATGAAGAGTTTTCTGATCGGAAGACCAGATGTCAGGATAGCACTGAATGAAGACCTGACCATTGGATCAACAGACGTACTCTCTCCAGGTAATTCAAGCACTCTATTTGTACATGTACATATTAATCGCAGGAAACACATGATGCAACTGATGCAATTCATTGCAGGCAGCATTAATGGCATTGCAGTGATTAGGTCTGTTGTTGAAAATCGAATTAGGTGTCTTGAGTAGAGTTGCTTTTTGGTTGTTGATTCTGACCTGTTCTTCAAGGGTTTTTTACCAGATTCTCCTGACCAATTCTCATGCCTCCACCAAGTTTCCATTAAGACTTCAGTGGATGAAGAACCACTTTTTGAAAAGCCACTACTAAGTCCCTTTATTTTTCATTTTTTAATTTATTTTTCAAAGAGGAAGAAATAAAATATTTTGATGGGAAGCACTGTGGCGTAGCGGTAAGAGCACACACCTCTCACCAATGTGAAGAGATAACTAGCTAAAAACTAGTGTGAGCTGCGTCGGTGTTTCTAATGAAACAGTTATGATAAAAAGGTAAATTATACACCTTGAATATGTATAATTTACCTTTTTATCATTACTCTACCAATGTGAGTAGAGTTGCTCATTGGTTCTCTCCTGTGTTTCAAGGGTTTTTGCTATTTTTCCACCCTTCATAAGTATCAATTTCTAAATTCCAATTGGAATTTCGATTCATATATGAATAACTACTCTGTATAAATGCCATAGCTAAATAATTTTTTTTCTCTATATTTTTTTAGTATCTTCCATCGGTGTTCAACTCAAGGACTGTAATTTCCACGAGTCAGTTGACTTGACAGATTTTGATTCAACAAAGACGTTGGCTGTTTCTCCAACCGATGGTGAAGTAAGTGAGCTCATCTTGTCGTCTATCAAGGCTTGATTAAATATACAAAACTGAACTGGTTCAAACAAACAGTATTTAAGAAGCTATAGAAATATAGATAAGTTATAGTGCTTGGGAACGAGGTTATTCCGGGCGAAAGCCCTTGGAATTAAATTCGGAAAAATTAATTTCCGACCTCGCTGTATTTAAGAAGCATTCATTATTTTACTCAAGGTTTAAAAGAAAACTAAATAAATTTTAAATTTGTTTTCTCATAATTGCCAGCATTTAGTATTACTAGTTACAACAAAAACACTCAATTATTACCTTTTTTGTTAATTCTTTTCTTCCATTCCCTTTCATTCATTTATAATTTTCCTTTTGTCTTCCCCTTTTGTACTTAATTCACTTGGCATGAAAAAAGTTATTCGACTTCATGGAATGAAAAATATTCCGGACACACCATCCATTCACCATCCATTAAGTTATTAAACCTCACATGCATGAAAAAAGTCCTGACAAACCAGAAAACCTAAAGAAATCCTGGACGCTTGCAGCTGGAAAAGCACGTGCATCGTTATGACAAACTGACAAGTATAGAGCAGGTTTTAGAGTAGGTTGAATAAGTTGAATATGATTGATTTTAGGTTACTGTGATGCAGTATAGGATTTCAGGTGATCTTCATTCTGCTCTGCCTTTTAACCTTGTCACATTTGTTGACGAACATGAAGCAACGAAGTAAGTAAGAATTTTGTGCAGGTGACTTGGTTTGTTATTTACTGCTAAGGTCATTGTAAGGGGGTTTCACTTATCTCAGGAATTAACCCATAACGTAGTTGTTGGTAACGTGAGGTGGCCCAAGCCTCGATTTTTCTTGCCAATTTCAGAATACGTGTCATTCTCTTGTGAATGAAATTCTTTTTCCAGACCGCATTTTATTCCCTAGAGAATAATTTTTTTGTTTCGGTTGTAACTATATTCATGTATCTTCTCATGCACAAATGTTAAAAAAAGAAATGATACTCTAGAGAATGACACATGGTCTACTGATGGACACAGGTGGCCCAAGCTTCGATTTTTCTTGAGCATTTCGGACCATGTGTCATTCTCTTGTGAATAAGATTCTTCGTTTGAGTTGTATCCATATTCATGTGTCTTCTCATGCGCAACCGTTAAATAAAGAAATGATACTCTAGGGAACGACACGCGGTCTGAAATGGTGATAAACTGTGGTTAAGGTTCATTTCAGTTATTTTATTCTTTCTTTCTCAGATCAATGGAGATCATCTTGAAGCTTCGCTGTAACATCGCGCAAAGCAGGTCAGTACTTTCTATCATCAATAGGCCACGTTCGATATCTTATATCTTAAAGCGCTGAAATACGAGACACAACAACGTCCAACTTGTCGCGCAATATTGTTGCGGTGCAAGTTCGAAAACAATGTTGCTCGTTTTACACCCTATCTATCCAACTTGTCACGCAACAAAATCTTTTGTTGCAAGTAGAGACTATCACGGTGATACTCTGCACGCTGATTGGCTACAAGCTGCATAATTCAAGATGGTGGCCGCTTCTGCACATAAAATGTTGCGTGACAAGTTGGACGAGTGATGAAAAACCAGCAACAAATCACAAATTTGTTGCAGAAAGTTGATCTACGTTCTCCTTTTTGCAACAAGTTTTCCCAACTTGCAACAAAAGATTTTGTTGCGTGACAAGTTGGACGTTTTTGTGTCTCGTATTTCAGCGCCTTTACTTTATGTATGGTACAAATACTTGGATCGTCAAATATGTTTATTGGTAAGAATAGAATAATGTACCATATACGACGTCCCTACCTTTCTACTGAGTAGCATTTCTACAAAAAAAATATTGCCGAAAGTTTGGTAGAAATGTTTCTCAGTTCAATACCCAATAATAACGATACGTAATATATTCATTCTCAACCAAAAGTCTGCAGCTTGGTATAATATGCATATATATACATTTTTTCACTTTCTAGTTATGGTAACAATGTCGTGGTTAGAATTCCTGTTCCAAAATCAACAGACTCGTGAGTACCCAACATCACGTGATACTCCTCCCCCCTCCCCCCTCCCCTACACCCTCCCTCTCAGGACCAATCAGTTGACAATTTGTAGTATGGTTGGAGCAGTTTTTGTATGACTGTGAAAAACTCTGTGCCGTGTGCGTGCCTTGCCGTGACCGCGGATGTATTCTAGAAATTTCATTGGCTGATTTTTTCTTGCTTAATGTGATTGGTCTGGCAGTGTCGTGACCTTGACGTGACAGTGTTCACGCCCTCTTAATGCCGTGTTTTGGGCATTTGATTGGATAGTGAGTAACTTGGGTAAAATTGGGCAATATGATTGGTCAGGCGTATGCCTTGTTGTGTCACGACCGTGCCGTTCGTGTCTTGAGCTTTTCATAGTCATACAAAAATTGCTCTATGATTGGTCTGACAGTGCCTTGACCTTGGCATGACCGTGACCTTGGCGTGACCGTGACCTGGCGTGACCGTGTCCACGCCCTGTTCATGCCGTGTTTCGGTTATTTAATTGGATGGAAAATACATTCTTGTCCATTGTCATTGATCTGGCGCATACCTTCCCTTGTCATGACCGCGTTCTTCCCGCGAGCTTTTCACAGTCAAAAACTGCTCTAAAAATCCACACGATACCATCACGTCTATTGATAGCAGCCTATGTATAAATCATTAAACAAAACTCTGGTTTTTCCAGTGTTTCTTATACCATCGCACAATCTGGACAGTCCGGGGAATACAAGCCTTCAGAGAAGACCTTCTACTGGACGGTTCGTAAAATCCAGGGCAGAGCCGAGGTGTCAATATGTATGAAGGTCAGTAGCTCTACACGCAGCCCCCTCCCACGCCCCACCAACACACACGCGCGCGCGCGCCTTCAAGACATGCTAATCCGAATCTAGCGCCGAAGTACACTGTTTGCCAAAATAGAAACTTCTTTAATAATCATTTCTTTTTGACTTGATAATAATATATCCCAAATTCTGAATCGTGCATAGGGAAATGGTTTTAAAATTTTGCTCTCTTTCAGATTAATTTAAAAGAAAAGTTGAAAACTGCAAGAAAAGAAATTGGACCCGTGAGGTACGAGCACTTCTGTTCTAATTTTTTCTTCCTTTTTTGAAATTTGATATTCATGGCTAAAAATTAAAAAAGGTATATTCATCTATTTTCTCTTTTTTAGCCTTGATTTCGAGATACCGATGTACATCTGCTCAGGGATGACAATTCGTTATCTCAAAGTATTTAATAAAGAAAAAGCTACGAATCCATTTCGATGGGTGCGTTACATTACCCATAGGTAAGTGCTGGACACGTGACTTGCCCCTTCCTCACCCCCCCCCCCCCCCCAAGTCCTCTTATCTATCCTAGAGTTTGAAAAAGCCAGCCAACCAGATAAAATTGCTTAAATGATAACAATAACTCGTGTATTTTCTCGAGAAAAAAGAAAGTCGACAAGAATAAAAAAATCAAAAGCGATCGACATCAGACAAGTGCCATCAATTATTGTGCTATTATTATAAATCAATAAGTTTTAATAGTTATTTTCTTTGTTTTTCCCCGTCAGCAACTCATATGTCATTAGGATATAGCCGAAGAACTGATGATAAAGCTACATGTTGTCAGCAGTTGTATATTAAGCGATAAAGAAAAAAAGATATACATAAGATTTCATTGTTTGTATTTTTGCGTGGTAAAGCCCAACGAAGTCAAAAATCTTTTACGCGTACATGAAAACCTGCTAACCGTTCTGTTGTCAGATCATCTTTCGCTAGATTTGTATTTGCTTAAAAAGTTAAAAAGAACTGTGCAAAATACTCCTTTTTACAGTTCCGTTCAGTGACCACGAATGATAGTTCCTAGCCAAGGCTGGAGTTTCCGCGCATAGCAAAACTATACTTTATATCATGCGCTGTAACTCCAACCTCGGCCTGGAACTATTATTCGTGGTCACTGAACGAAACTGTAAAATGGAGTATTGATTATAAACTGTGTGTATCTAGGACTGAAATGAATCGTATTAAAATAAAGAAATAAAGTATTGCTTGTGTTTTATGCAGAAGTGTTATGTTTAGTCTTTGAGATAATCAACGGCTCTCGACGCTTCTTCATCACTAACAGTATGGGGAGGGACATAAAAGACCCTAGCATTTTCAATTGCTTCTCAAAAGCAAGCGCTGAGTCATCCTAGCGATGAAGTAGGTTTTGGTGTACTTCAGTTAGTTCCATATATATCCCTCGAAAAGTTTGTGTTCTTCAACAAGCAATTAGGGACCTTTAGATCCGACGACGAGTACAAGTACGAGTTTTTACCTTTAAAAGAGAGGCACTATCATTTCGTAGTCGTTATAGAGTACGTATAGAATGAAAATTTAGATTGCAAAAAAAGAAAAAAATCGAAAATCCAATACGATTCAGTCTTAACCAAGTACACAGGACCAATTTTAAAACTCGTCTTCGTACTCTCTCTCGTACTTGTCGTCGGATCTAAAGACCACTTTAAATGCCATGGAAAGACGTACGACGGTAATGTGTGGATATAACGTTACCAGAAACAAGGATAAACGCGCTTCCATACTTGGGATTCCTTTTCAAGAATGCAAGGAAAACTGGTTATCGATATTATTGATATTTTTTAATTGATTGCTTCCATACTTGGGATTCCTTTTCAAGAATGCAAGGAAAACTGGTTATCGATATTATTGATATTTTTTAATTGATTGATCAAAAAGGACCATACTTCCAGACATCGATTGCTGAACCGTCGTATGGCAGCGCGAAGTATTTACGGCTACGCCGGAGATTTCGACCCCGACACCGCTATCCGGGATTTACAGACTGATCAGGAAGCTCGGCCGAAGCCTAAGGGAGAGGTTAGTCGGCCCCTAGACCGTAGATGATTAACCCCTTGCTTTGACCAGCAGACCAAATGACCGATTTTGTCGATAATGACTAAGAGGCCACGTTCTCCTTTTTCCATGTGGGATGCGTTTTTGTCAGAATAAAATAGACCCCTTGCATGTGACGTCAAAACAGCTCGTTCTGGAGGACAAAACAAAAGAATTCCAATCTCCTGAGAATTGGAACCTATATGCTCAGATTTTGAGCTGCATTCCAAAGGGCTGAAGGAAGTCCATAGCCGCAAAGTATATTTGCACGCAAACTTGGGGGAAATATCTTTGATAGACGGCAAATTTTGGTGTGATAAGACTAAATAGAAAAATGGGAAGATTCTATCAACGAGTTGTCCAGTCCGTCATGTCATGTGCTGCGACTCGGGGATTTCTTTCGAGCGAGCACAAGGAGAAATGACACGAAGATTGGGATTACAGTTCGAGCACGCGCACTTGAAAGTTCGTGATAAGCGCCCACCAAAATGCGCTAAAACACATCGTTGCGCGCGCGGGAGATGTGCACTTGGCAGCGCGCGCATTCAAATACGAATGCAACGATAAGGCGCGCGCCAACTGCCAAAATCCAAAACAAAACCGTTATGACGAATCGCTCAGATTTTTTTAAAACGTTTTATTTGTCGTGAAAAAATGTCCGAAAACGAAGATATAGCGCAGCTTACCTTCCCAGAAAAGCTTTGGTACTTGGTCAATGAGCCCAAATGTGATCACATTGCCTGGGGCCCTGAAGGACTAAGCATCGTCATCACCGATAGCCAGGAATTCTCCAAAAACATTCTCAACAATCCTGCCAAAACCTATTTCAAAACAAAAAACCTGACAAGCTTCGTTCGTCAGTTGAACCTATATGGCTTTCGCAAAGTATCGGATCACAAGAGAGTAGGGGATTCGCGGCAGGACCCCAACAGATGTGAGTTTAAACATCCATCATTTAGGAAGGACAGGAAAGGTTTGATCCCAATTTGAAATTTATAAATAATTTTCCGTTAAAATCGATCTGTGAGTATCGATAAAAGAAGTACCATCGCTTACCTTGCAAAAGTGAACCATCGAATTAAAATATCTAGGATCAATGCTTTAGTTCCTGATCGAAGACCAAAATTAGTCAAGGACGAATTTCCGAAATTGTGATTTTTTTTGGAGAACCGTTTCGATGTTCTGCGTGGAATTTCGGTTTTGTTTTGATGCAATATACGTGATACATGCAAAAAAAAAAAAATTATAAAATCTCCAGCCTCTCATAAAGAGAGAATATGAAAACCAGGCCTAAAAGCAGCAGTTCGCAAGCGTTCATTTTTTACCACAGCCTCCCCTTGATTTTATTTGACAATTCACCACATAGGGCAGGTGATACAGCAGTAGAACACGAAGTCCCTTACAAAGCTTCTCACTCTTTGTTTAGATATTTAGATTTAGGGAAAGAATCGCTTTCAAAATTTCAAAATTTAAATTTTTACCAATCGTGTGAAGATAAATTTGGAATGAAATTTACCGTACAGTGTTGATGCGGCCGAAGTCCCACGAAAATATATATAGCTTTATTTGGATATCAAGAGAATATTAATATTCTCTTGTTGGATATTCATAAAAGGCTTTTTTTTTTTAATCTTTTTTTTTCTTTATTTATTATTTATTATTATTATTACTAAGCATTAAAAAATATTTGATGTCATCCTTAGACTTACTGGAAGAAGTCAAACGCCACCAAAACCACACCAAAAGAGAAGAATCGCCAAGCGAGGAGAAACCCCGCACCACACCACCAAACAACATCCCACCTTATCTATCTTACTTCCCGATCAATTCTATGTCACCTCCGTTCTCCATGTGGACCAACTGGGACGCGTACCTCCAAGCCATGGGTATCTTTCCTTACCTACCTACGGTGAGCTCGCAGTGTGGGTTTGCAGACATGCCGAGTCACGTCCCGGCCGATTACTGCAGTAGAGAAGCTATGGTACCTCCCTATGGTGGCTATATGCCTCCGTACTACCAGATGCCACAGTGTGGTTATAATACCGATATGAGCATGATGAATAACAATGGTATTGATTCATTGAACAATGGTTAGTAAGTAACATTAAGGTATCTCTGTGGGGTGTTCATTATTTGGTTTCCTACTTGGGCTGTGGTTAGACCTCTAGGGGTAGGCCTAGCTCTTGACCTTGGGCGTAATGTTTTCCCCATTTCAGACCTCGTGTCCTTCAGCTTCCCTTACAAGAATAAGAATAGCCCTAAAAGGTATTAGAAAACATCAAAAAAGTAACGGATGGTAAAATAATTTTGATTATTCATTTAATTGAAACACCCGAGGTTTTCTTTACCACTCAGAAAGCTTTCTCAATACCCAACTAGTTTGTTTACACCTATCATAAAAGACTGACACAGCCAAAGTCAACGTTCGATAAGTGTTGCTGTGGACATAAGTCATTCCAATATCCAAGAGTAGCTGGAATGCCTAGTGATTTTAATATTGAGATAGTTAGTGTTTGCTTGTAGTGAGTCGACGAAGCCATTTCAATTGAACCTCTATTTTTCGATGTATACCCATAATCCCTTTCGGTCTTGGAACGACCTAGCGCCTATCTCCTTCGGTTCTGACAACCTTTTTTAAAAATAGTTTTACGATGAAATTGTATTTTCCATGCATCTTATCTCTCGTCTCTCCCTGCAAAAGACAGCAAACCCGTCGACTCCAGCTCGGTATCTCCGCTGCCCACAGTCAAAGTCCCACCCAGTAAACCATCTGTCGTCATCATCAACAACACCCTGTCCTCCTCACGAGACGTCCCTAACGAAAACGGTGGTTGTTATGGCAAATGTGACGTCATCAAATATGACGACAGCAAATGTGACGTCAGCAAATGTGACGTCAGCAAGTCCACAAAGGCAGCCAATAGCGTTGGTTCAGACGTTTACGTGTGTCGTGGTGGTGAAGAAGCCAAACAACCAATACCTGCTGATCAAAGACCAGAGGTCAGTACACCTACAAAGACTGGTGGTGCTCCTAAGTTCTGGCGTAGAACAGACATTGTAAGTCCATTACGACCACCGCCACACGACATTCACTCAAAGATAACCGATATACAGACCAACAACGCGAAAATCACAGAAGGAAAACCGTTTGACAAAGAAAAATTAACTCATGACGAAGGGGAGAAAGAATTTGATGTTGAGTTCCAAAGTAGACGCAAAAGAGTTAGGTTTGAAATGAATGGACAGAATTGATAAAACGCATACAAAGCTTTGGTCTACTTGTTCACACAGCATCGTGATATACTGACTGATAACACAAGGTTTCTTATCATAAATTTCATTAATTAAAAAAGTTTAGTTAATTTGTACTGGGGTGTTTATTTCTGAAAATTTTCCACATTTTCAAGTTAAGTATAATTTGTTTGTTCGCCAAAGCTGAAATTTTAATGCTAAAAAATTTAAATGTGTAAATAGATTGCTTATTAAGCTTATTAAGATATATTTATAGAAAGAATAAATATTATAGAAATAAATAACCACAATGTTTGTCCGTTTTCTAAGTTTCTAATGGGATCACGGGTGGCGCATTGCATTTCACTCACCTCTCACCTCTGGGATATCGGCCAGGGTTCACCGTAGAGTCTGTTGTGAGTCTCTCATTTGATCCGAGGGGTTTTTTCTCCTGGGCCCCAGTTGTACGAAGCCTGGATAGCGCTATCCGGCGGATAAATCCTTATCCAGTGGATAAGGAGATGCTGTTTTCCAACAAATTTATCCACTGGATAAGATTTATCCGTCGGATAGCGCTATCCAGGCTTCGTACAACCGGACCGTGGTTTATAAGCTTTTCTTCCTCCCCAAAACCCTATATGCCAAATTCTAATACCGTAGTCCCCGTCACAGTTCCCTGCGCCATATTGAAAAGTAGCTTTGCCTTTGCATCGAAGACAGGACGGCGGTGAGCTTGCAATGAAAGAGAGACATGTGAATAACTGTCCAAGGTGTTACTCAAAGTCTGTAACATTGCAAGGTCACTGCTGTTCTGACTTTGAGGCACAGGCACGGTTACATTCTAAGCATGGATTTAAAAAAGGTAAAGTACCTATATCTAACGTCGGTAATTCCTTCAGTGGAAATTCAACTGCTATCAATGGAAGCCGACGGTGCGCACTTTACCCCCTCTCTCTATCAGTGCTCTGTTTTAAGAGTATTTAAAGCTGAAAGCTACACGGATTAGAGAGAAGTCGAAACAGACGTGGAGATCCTAAGGATTGAACCGTGGACTTCAAGCTCTGAAGGTCGCGCACTAACCAACTGAGCTACGCCTGCTCCAATTTTTTGTCGCAGGGAACTGTGAAGTGGACCATTTTGAATCTGTTATACTCCAGTTTCGAGTTCTCTTTGCTCAGCCTTTGCCTCGGCTGTGTGTTATAATATTCAACCATTCAACCAAAACCCGTAGCATTTTAATCAACTTGTATTGTTCCGTAATACCATAGTTGATATTAACATGGTAGTACTGTAATTACATTCCCTACTATACAATGGACCTGTATAAAAGAAAAGAACACATTTGTACACATTCGAGGCTAAGACTGAGCGAAGGCGAACTCGAAATGGGAGTATTTAGGAATGCCCTGTCTTTGTTCAGCCAAAGAAAAGAACACGTACGTATACCCACGTCATTGTATATACTCTAAAGAGACCAAGCTTATAGCTTTTTTAAATCTTTATTGGATTTCACTGACTCATGTAGTCATGTACGTTCAAGTGTTACACTCCATCACTTATCACGTGATCGTGGTCACATGACCATCGTCATACTAATGGTATAAACCGTTGGTCATAAATACCTCAGTTGAGACTTTGGAAGAAATCAATGTTTGATACTTGTAAGTATTTTTAAACATCACTACGTAAAGCAATATTAAAATCACTTTCTCCACCCAAGAAGGGGGATAATGGAATCACTCACTACCCCAGCGGGAGGTAGTTTGTACCCCTCACCACCCTTGTAAGGAATTTGGTCTCTCCAACAAATATTGTCGAGTTCGATCAAGATTGATATGATTGTGGAGGTTTTATAAAAGGATATGCAGCTAAAATAAGTTTCAAAAAATAAGAATTTAAGATATTTTTATATCGGGGAGCAAATAAAGGTTAAATTGATTTCAGCTTACGGCTGCAGTACAGTAGATATTTTGATTACAAGTGTCCCACCGACAGAACTGAATCAAAATAACGTGAAGGCACGTGACTCAAATATCAAGAAAGCCACGAAACCGTCACGTATTAAAAAGACAAGTTGTGATAAGTTGGGCACGTGACTATCATGTGACAAGTTTATCTGTTGAAGGCGTCCCAAATGCCCACTGTACGTTTCTGCAAAAGAAATTCTTTTTGCAAAACCTGTTTTAACCTGTTTACTTTAGTTTTAACATCTAGTTTTTCTTGAATAAAATTTCCAAGTTAGATTTGAAGTTAGTTTTCCTCTGAGGCTTGTTCAGTTAAGGATTAATGCGGCATTTAATTCTGCAATAAAAATGACACGAATTTAGTCTTGATGTCCTGTCTTGATAAGGAAGTGTCTGTCTGTCCTTCTAGTCGTCAATTTACTCGACCACCCTGCATTCTTGTTTGCAGACTGGTTTTTGATGTTTACACAGATATAAGCAAAGATCCTTAATGGTGCCCATCTTATAATCACATCTCGGTACAGCACACTGGTCGTAAGTCATTGGCAAAGCACACTTAGTTTCACATTTCTTCACTTTAACGACTCGTGGTTTTTCTTCTTCGGCTTTGTCGCTTTCTCCTTTGCCTTCTGCCTTGCTTATAGGCTTTTCTTCTTCGTCTTCATCTTCATCCTCTGGCTTCGCAGCTCCGCTAAACAGCTGGAAATCCAGCCCATTTGCGACTGGTTTGAGAAGTTTGCTCAAACTTTCCATTCCCTTGCGTATTGCCTCGGCACTACCATCATCTTCAGCGCCAGACGCTTCACCTGACGACGTTTCAATACCTGATGTCACCTCGTCACTTTCTCCAGACGAAGCCGAAGTTTCAGTGTCTTCTTTCACTGCTACTAAAGCGGAAGGCTGTACTTTAGCAATCGTAGATTTCTTGGTGCTCACTTCTTCATCACTGGCATTCTTCTTTGGTTCTTGTTCTGTTTGTTTGTCACTGTCGGCAACTTGTACAGTTGTACTTTCAGCTGGAGATGTTTGGTCACTGTTGCTATTCGTTTCTTGTGCTGATTCGCCGATGCCGGATTCAGCATCATCGCTGGGTGGGGCCCCAGACGAACCACTTGCTGGTGATGAAGTCTGAGTATCACTTGCAGCCTCTACTGTGTCGCTACCAGAGCTGACACTGTTGACTTCTTGTTGGTCTTCTGTCTCCTCTGGTTCTTTCTGACCAGAAGCTTCGACTGTGTCGCTACCAGAGCTGACACCGTTGTCTTCTTGTTGGTCTAATGTCTTCTTTTCTGTATTCTCCGCTTCTCCCTGACCAGACGCTTCGACTATGTCCCTCCTTGTGCCCTGCGTCTGTTCGTCAGTGTGTGCTCCTCCATCTCCGCTTGATCCAGCGCTATTTCCACTTATATCAGACTGTTCCTCAGAGCTTGACTGGTCTTCATTGATCTCGCTGCTTCTCGTACCGGAACTGTCTCCACTTTCTTCCGAATGAGACCCTGATCCAACAGAGATGTCCTCTACCGCGTCAGTTTGCTTGATATTATCGCCGCTTACATCTTCTTCGTCTAAAGACCGTCTCTTGATGTGTGTTCGTGGACTATTTGACATCGCTTCCAGTGCTCTGCGTAGTAAAGCTCTTCCCAGCATACTTTGGGAGCTCAATTTCCTGTTTGGCGAGCATGAGCCGTAACGGAGGACCGCTGACACGGCCAGTATAGTTAGGAATAAAAGACGCATAGCTGAAGAGAAAAAAGAGAAAAGTTTCAAATTACCGCTGTGTTTCTTTATTACAGACTCATTTACTCAGGGTTAGCCTCAATTCAGTGTCTAAATATTCACAAATACCAACGTTAAAGTAAAGAATGCACAACTTCAACAACACAAACAATTTGAAATTCCGCGGAACTTCACTGGAACACTGCAGCTGTTCTTCACAAAAACAAGGCTAACACTCAGAGAACTCACAATGCAATACAAGAGAAAGAGCTTCCTTCACAGGAAAATGATCTTCAAAAACTAAATGAAATCTGTTATTACTGCATTTTTCATAAACATGCGAACTTTGTCTCCGAGCTGCACGCTGAAATTTGGTTTTTCGCTGCCGCCAGTCAAAAATATGAAAGGTACCGACTGATTTTATTTTTGATTGACGGCAGCGAAAACCAATTTCAGCGCCAACTCGCAGACACAGAGTTTGAATTCGCATCTTTATGAAAAATGCAGTAATTGTTTCTGTAGTTTATATATAGTTGGCCGAGTTCATATGTAAAGAAAGAGATAATTTGTAAAACACCTGATCCGTAACGATTTCAAGTATATATTTATTTATGTATCTATAAAAGCTATATCCATTTTAAATCGCTTTGTGGTCATTGCGCTCGCGTGGTGGACCCGCCCCATAAACCTGAAAAATATGATATATTTATTCCACAAAACGAGAAGTTTTCTAAGATGATAATGTTAAATAAACTGAAGAGAAATGCTAAACCAATCGTTCATTGTCCATGATGATTTCTAACAAGCCTGAGCAAACAAAATATTTAGAACTCAACAACATTGGTTCAGTTGTCAAACGCAGATTTTTCGAGTTTGTCAAGATTTAGCAATAGGAATTACAATGTGAATAGAATAGAGAGAAGCTATGCTTGTAGTCAGACCTAATACTTATATTTTCATAAGCATAAAAATAAAACTAATACAATCCAGTTAACGGTGTATCGGATTTTATAAATCGCATGACAGATGATGAAAAATTTGCAGGTCCTTCGCTACCGATCGTTGAACTTGTTCAAGAATTTCCATCAAATACTCTAATAATCAACCAAATATTGTAAGTCGTATATTATAAATATCTCGTGTAAAAGTTATAACTGATTTGGAGAAAAAATAGCTCGAAATTGGAAATGAATTTAGCGATAAATCTCCTATATTAAAAATCCAAAATGACACTTATTCCATTACCTGTCGTTCCATGTTGATATTTTTATGTTTGCAACTCTAGCTTGAGAGATCTAATATTTACTCCGAAACTATTTCTAAGTGAAAAAAGCATTTCACTCTTACCTTATTTTAGAGAAGTTCCCTAAAAACAAAGCTTTAAATGCGTTACAAGATGAAAGTTTCTGTTAAGAAATCTTCCTTCTCTTCCTTATTGGCGACTGACCAAATTTGGCTTAGGTTCATTAATATTCATGAAATGTTTGTGTGATGTAATTTGGCTGGTTAGAGGCGAGTGACACCACACTCGTACATGACGGTTTTTCTAAGGTCAGGTCAAATACGAGGCAAGATTTTATCATTTTACTAAAATATAACTAGTTTTTCCACTGGGACAGAAGAAAAACTATATCTTTACGAGTTGTGCTTCAAATATCTTTATACAACTTTGGCTTGATTCAAGACTGTTTTAGTGGTAAAGTTGGTTGACAATTTCGCGGGTTTTCACTGTGTTTACAATTGAAGTGAAAACAATTACCAGTCTGTTTTAAATACAATTGCTTAAAATTTTCTAAAATTCCTTAATTTCCTTAAATTTTCCATTTATTCAGTTATTCCAGTTTCTACTGCGAAAAACGTATAATCGTTTGTAGAATAAAGTACAACTCTTGTCAAAAGCTGACAAATTTAAAATCTTGAAAACTAAATTTCTAAACTAAATGTATCCAACATTGGACACTAACCAAAATTGAATCGATGTGAAAAATCACTTATCATGGAGCATCTAGAATTTTGTGGGTGGGGAAGAGCTCAGAGTTCACTATACTCCCAGAAGCAAATTTTAAGTTTCTTCATCAGAGATGTTTTTCATTGAAGATATATATTCAATTCCAGGACAAACTGGACAATATCGTTTAATAATGTGATGGGGGAGGATCACCTATGTCCTTCGTCTGAATTTCATAACTTCCTGTATCACAATTTCGAAACATTCTCGTGTCGCTTGTCGGAATTAACCCCAAACAGGACCACACCAACCCACCAACCCACCAACCCACCAACCCACCACCCACCAACCCCAACCCCAACCCACCAACCCACCAACCCACCAACCCACCAACCCACCAACCCACCAACCCACCAACCCACCAACCCACCAACCCACCAACCCACCAACCACCAACCCCCAACCCACCAACCCACCAACCCACCAACCCCACCCACCAACCCACCAACCCACCAACCCACCAACCCACCAACCCACCAACCCACCAACCCACCAACCCACCACCCACCAACCCACCACCCACCCAACCCACCAACCCACCAAACCAACCAACCCACCAAATCCACCGAAAATATGAAGTACTTCTTACTCTCTTGACGACTATCATTTCCGCCAAAACTACGGAGACTTCATCTGGCCTATGCTTTAGTACCCGAATTTAATACAAACAAAATCGTTTATTTCACACCTTTCAGTTTTCATTTATTAAAACGACTTTTAGAAAGCTTGAACCTTACATACACGTGTATACCATTGCAATGAAAAAATATTTTTTTTACATTCAAGTATATTTCTGTTTAAAATTTAAGATACTAAGATATATTAAAAATAATCGGATCTCAGATGAAACCAAAGCTGGTTTTGTTTCTGATTGTTTGTTTTGCCAGTTTGTACACACATTAAATAGGTTAGATTATGGATTGAAGTTCTTTTTCTATCCAGCAAGTTTATAGTTTATTAGACATACCATATTTTTTTATTCAAAGGTGTTAATCGAAGCAAGGCAAACAGGAACAAAGCTCGTGTTCTAAGAGTTTGTGTTTGACAAGCCCTACATTATTTCCTTGTACTTTGCAGACAACATCTACAGTCACCGGCTTGGTTTTCACTGGTGTACAACATGTACACTTTCGTCGGTCGTTGTGCGGAGAATCAGAGGTTAAGCAGGCACCACTGCATTGCTTCAGAGGCGCACGGCGTTTATAACAACCAACTAGTTTGATTTCGACGTTCGCGGTGCGCGGCTCGCAGACTTCGTTTCCGTATTGACGTCTGAATATCTGATAAGGTTCTTGAAAACTGCTTGAGTCAGCCACAGTCAAAATGAGTAACAGGAAAACTGAGTAAATGATGAAACTCATAGTTTATTCTGTGGATGAAAAAAGAAAAAAAAAAGAATTACGCTAAGAAAGTACAATTATTTTTCCTTCATGTGGTAATATTGCAGGTGCAGGAAGCTTCAAAGGGGCACTTGAATGAAAACGCCCCAATTTTCGAAAGTCCAAATAACTGAAGTATTTGAGGATAATATGACTCAATTACGATTATGAAAATTAGATTAGTGAAAATTTTAGCCTGTGAGCCACTTGCAGTTGAGAAATTTTGATTTAAAAGCAAAAAGAACAATAGGGTTGAGTAAATGACGTCATTTACTCACAATTCAGTTGCTGAATAAAACTGATGATTTTCACACCCCACTTTTGACTGTCAAGAAATATGTTGCTTGGCTACTATTGAGGCCATATAGATAGGTTTACCCAAGTTTAAAGTCATTTCCAATTTTCATCGATTTTCGTCCAAGTGCCCCTTTCAACTACTTGAAACGCACAAGTAAAAAGCGATTATGCAACAATTTTAAAAAAAGGTTGAAGTGGTGAACGGCGAATGGTAATCGGTGACTGGCCGGTTGCACGACTGAAAGGAATTCGGAATGACCTACCTCCAATATCCCTTATCGTTACTATCGCTTAATTATTACTTATCGCCGTTTGACCCTGCAGTCTTTCTTGAAATAGCTGTATGTACTTGAAAAAGGATGATTTTCTAAAAAGTTACTTTGAAAACATTCCAAATTGACAATTTTACTACGAAAGTTACCGGACTGTGGATTAGGCTCTGAGTTATCCTATGACAATCACGCCCACTTTCGCATGATTACTCCACGCATTTTCGTCGACAAATTCCAAACATTCCACGTCGGTGTATACGTTCAAAATCAGAGGAGGATCCGGGACTATCCACTCCTAAATGCCTTTGCGAGCTTATCGTTTTCTTTGGTTTCGACCCTAACAATACTAATACCTAGCCTTTTGGTTTAGCATTTGATGAAGACATGTTCGACTAATTTGGCAAATAAAAGTAGCCAGTTGTAGGATCTATACTGAACCTGAAAGTACTCCAAATTACTCCAGCCTATTTTGACAAGTATCTCTAAATGATTTCTTGAAGAATTTAGAAAATAGATAGATAACGCTAAAAGCTATGACAGTAAGTACAATTGACTGTTTTCAATTTCGAAAAATATTAATTTCGGCTGTTTAGTTGGAAAATGTTATGTCTTAAAATGGATCCTCCCCTGGTTCAAAATGGCACCAAAATGTCATATACTAAAGACTACACATGGTGTTTGTAATTTACCAATGAAAATGGTTGGAGTAATCATACAAAAGTGGGCATGACTGTCATAAGAAAGCTCCGCCGACGGCCTATTCCCCGCAATTCGGTAATTTTTATAGTATAAAGTATTCATCAATCTAATCTCAAACAACCACACCACGCACGCATGTGGTTGTGATTGACTAATGACAAAAAGTTTCGATTCTTGGCCCCGGCACGGGAATCATTTATTCTAAAACTTAATGAGGAGAAAACAAAGCAAATCACTAATGTGACGGTGGTTTGGAAATGTACTTTTTCTTGGATTTTCTGCGCCTCGTTTTTTTCAACTCACTTTTCGGTGTTTGGAAATCCGCGGAGGAAGAACTCTCTCGCGTGTTTGAAATATTACTAATGGTATTGCTAAAACACAGAGTTATAAATAATCAATTTGATTACCGCCAGACGATCTCAACTTCCTGGCTTAGTATTACTGATTGAATAAAAGACTCAAATGAAAGAATCAAATGATTTAACCTTTTAATTTTGCACGGATTGGTCTGACTCAATGAGTATCGAATGAAAACGTAAGTTGATTAAGTGACATGCGCCGGATAATTTTTTATTACTTCGCTCTAAAGGGCAAACGCAATTTTAATTTCAAATGTCAAATGAAAATTAATGTGGTACCTTCGCTGGTAAGGCGATAAACATCAACATTAATCTAGAATAAAGTTTTGTATTGCTATAATTTTATTTATTTATTTTATTAGTAGGCCGGTTGGTAGCGAGAAAAAACATCTTTTTCTCAGTGCCGTAGCCACCGGTTCAACCGGACCAACTTTCGGTGAAAAATAATAAGAAAAATATTTTAAAAATGTAAGAAAAACCAAAGGACCTCGAAAACCGGACCAATCAGAAATTTGTAGCTACGGCCCTGTTTCTAAAGGTCCTGGTTTTGTACTGAATTAATTTCAAAATGCAATTAGTATGCATTCTTTACGCAACTAAAACTGGTGAAGGTCTAGCTTGACGGATACCAAATAAACTTGAAAGAATGCTACTAAATAAAGTCAAATGAAAAACTCTACATGATACGGTTAAAACTGTAGGAATGACTAGTTAATTCTTTTTTATTTAGTTTTTTCATTCAAGAAACTATTTTAATTTTACCGACTGAGCGAGTATTCTATAGAGAAGAAACAGGAAAGAGATGGACGCCCGCTTTTTCGCACTGCTCGCGGATACAAGTTCGATACAATACGAACTCCTAAAGATATGTTTTACGAACTTGACATATTATCAAAAGTCATCCGAATTTCAGAAGATAATCATATCAATAAGATTAAAATAAAAAACATTATCACAACTTTTATACCAATCATTTCAGACCGGATAGATAATATCTTTAACGTAAAGGAAATAAATTAAAAGACTTCATTTTTACTCTCAGCTGTTCAGTAATATTTGCACTAATATTTGCTGTTTACATAGTGAATTTTCTTTGTTTAAAATTCCTTTTATCGTTGAAAAAGTCCTGAATTATAAATGAGGTTTTATTCACGAGTGGAAGTTTTTTGCCAAGCCTAAAGAATATCGACGAACAAATGTGCGATACGGCAAAAACTTTAAAATATAAGAATGACTAATACGTACAAAATTCAGAATCAATAGTCCCAAAGACAAAACAGGAATTTAATTTCCTAAAGGAGGTTGTTTACTAAAGTCAGTCGAGGAAGGGAGGAACTATCAGCTAAATAACTCAAGCTAGGAAAGGATATGGTTATTCTTCTTTTGATTATCATAAACAACACGTTAATTTTTGGTGATATCGCGGACCCAAATACTGGCGAAAAACATATTAAGAGTAAGGGTAGCGTGCTACGACAGTATAAATATTACCGTATGTTTTTCAGAATAAATTTTAGCTGAAAGAAAATAAATAAAACAATTTATATCAAAGTTGAGATATATTCTCACACTTCTGTTTGTTTTTTCACTATTGATAAAAGATTTTTAAATGTTTGAAAACACACGAAAATAATAATGAATATTGCTCAATAACTATTGTTCCCGGAAACCTATTTTCATTGGTCTTTTGAAATTTTCTTGGAAAATTTTTTGGTAAACCTATTTTGGATAGTGCTAACTGAAAAATAAGTATTTCCTGGACTAAGATGGAGTAAATTGAAATATGAAAGTTGAATTGAATTTGAAAAATCCACAATAAATTCAGGACAAAAATTGGAAGGTAAAGCAAAAAGTAAAAAGTACAGTAACGAATAAAAATGAAATAAGAATATATGGCAGGATTGACTTGATATGAAAATTAATTTCAAAATAATTTAGATTTATCAATAGGTCTGGAAGGCAGCAAAGTTAAGTAGATTTTAAGAAATTAAGACAACAAATTGACCTTTAGCAAGACATATTTCGGCAGTATGTACTGCAGAAACTGGTGCAAAGGAATCTTACTTTGCAGATGAACTGAAGATGGCAGTGGACGTAAAGCCGAAACATTTCTTTCTTAAAGTTAATTGTTCTATTTCTTAAAATGTAATTCAATTTTACCTGGTTTAAGATGAAGGATGTTTCAAATTTGGGTTATCACTTGAGGTGCTCTACCACCGACCTGTTCTTTTCAGTGAAGTGTTATTCGAGGGTAGACACGCGTACGGTGCTGTAGTTTATAAGGGTATTGCGACTCTGCTTGATAATCCTCGCTCGACCGTACAGCTCGTCCTAACATACAGGTGGTGCTTACGTCAAACTACAGAATTACCACTTTTTCCTTATCATTTATGTGATTGAATCCCACACTCTCGTCTTTGTTTAGCTTATCATAATTTATAACTGCGCCAAGCGGAAAGCCATTTGTTGTTCTCCACAATTGACAATACAAGACAACCCGTAATCATCTTCCAAGCCATTGAAACCTCATTAGTATCGTAAGCTTTACCTTGTGGAAGTGCTTTTTTTGGTTTTATTTCATGAAAATCTATCTTTGTTGGTGTCTGTAATGTTTAATTTTCTTCTGTGTAAATACCCTTAAAAGGGACGTCCACGGGCGTATTTAACTATTGATGACAACGTACAGGCTTAGAGTTTCTCACGGTCTCAATCCATCCAACGCAAAAGTTTATTTTTAACTCCAGATAACTCGGTCAAAAGAAGCATTTGGAAATTGTTAGCTTTTTTCGGCGGCATAATAGTATTAGTTGGGTAGGTTTGTATTGCGCATGCGTAGTAGTATACAAAACCAAAGCAGGTGCCCCGGTCCGGAATTTGAAGATATCTTACGTACTTCCTAAAGGACGGTCAACACAATCTACGCTTACGGGATAGATTAAGCATAAAGAAAAATCTCAAGGGATTATTTATCAATAGAATCTATCCGTTGTGGGGTCCAACAAAAGGATCTCACTTGTTTCGCGTCGCTCTCATTATCCCCTTACATTTTTCCCCTTAGATCACAGCTCAAAACACCCCTCCCTGAAATACGTGATGAAAAAGAATGAATCTAATACTTTCCACATCCTTTAATCTTTATCTGTCATAATTAAAAATTGATGGTTTAAAAATTAATAAGAAAACAATAAGAGCTCGAATAGGTTTTTTGTTCCATCCATCATCACATGTTTCAAATATTCCAAGAACGCCTACATGAATAGTATTTCTTGATTCCTAATTTAGAAACTATTTTGGAAATCCATTATCAAGTTGTTCAAATTATGCGGCAACATAGAGTGCACGGGATGATGTCCGAATTATTTTTAAAATCAAATTACCGATATTTCAGACTGGCACGGTCCTGTGGCTCTTTACTTCTCCCGATTCGTTGAGAAAGTTGAGTTAGAATCTGAGACTCGAGCACTACTGGCTCCCTTTCGTAGTCTTTCTAACCGTTTCAAAACTATTTTATTTATCAAAAGATTATTCTAAGTTTTACTAGAAAAAAGCCACCCTAATAACTCTTTCTATGTGGCATAAACACCTTTCGATGGCATTGAAGTTACTGAATTGAACAAATTAAAGATTTATTACTTCGGAAAACACGCTCGAAAATTATGTAGCATTGTTCTATAGAATATTACTGAAGTATTGAGAAATTGAATACCCATGTCAAGTCATGTCAAAACTGCTCAAAAGAACACAAATTTGAGCCGAGTTCGTGTTTGAGTTAACCGATCCCTGACTGAGATCAACCCAGAGGTTGTTTTAGGATTCAATCTGTGAGTTAGCCGTACCCTGACTTACTATCAACTGAGAAGTTGTTGCAGGGTTTGATCTGTGAGTTAGCCGTACTCAGACGGCTTAGATCAGCCCAGAGGCTGTTTCAGGGTTCAGGGTTTGAGCTGGGAGATAGGCGTACTCTGACTTAGATCAACCGAGAAGTTGTTTCAGGGTTCGATCTGTGAGTTAGCCGTGCCCTGATTAAATTGTTTCAGGGTTTGATCTGCAAGTTAGCCATGCCCTGAATTAGATCAGTCCAGAGGTTGTTTCAGGACTCGATTTGTGAGTTAGAAGTGCTACCCGCAGTTCTATCAGCAGTTATTCAACAGCCTTAGTTTAGCTTTCAGTGGTTACATCGTTCATTGTAAAAATTCTCCTCTTTGTTAAATGATGTGTTATTTTCTTATTTAGTACTTCATAAAATTTACTTCTTATTTATATAAACTCTTTGTATATTAATTGTACTGTCGATATTGTCAAGACTGTTATTTCATTTCTCTAGACACATTTTGTGACAACATTTTGAAAAAAAAAAATCTCGCAAAAGTATAAGAGTACCTGGTATACCTGTTAATTGCGAGACGTGCAATCACCAGTTATTTTCCCTGAAAAAAGTTTTGGAATTTTTCATCTTTGAACTCTTTACTCTACTGAAAATAAGTAGTTTTTTTTCAGTCGGTTTTGCGTCTACTATAATGTCATTCGTATATTACTCGAATTCACACAAAGGTTGATCAGTTTCTAGACATAAAAGTCATTCAAGTTTTTTCATGTTTACCATTATTTTGTCTAAATCGAATCACGTGCGCTACATATTTACACAGTTGTAATACGAAAAGATAGATCAAACAGCGGGCAATTGTACTACCACAACACGCTAGATAAACATAAGGACAAAACTCTCTTCAACAAACATTATTACTTGCGATTCTGGGATCTTCGCGTCTTGAGCTGCACTTTCTCCGTTGGTAAGTATTTGACCATCCTCCTCAAACCAGTTGATTCAATAGAAGTAAATCCACTTAAAAAGTGGGAAAACTTTTAGTGTGTGGGATTGCAGTTTTTTAGTAAATTTATACTTCAGTTGCGTGCGCGTTTATAATCTTTTATGAAAAAATCCATCACTTATTTCCGCGTTGTACCAACATGTTTTCATGATAATGCTGAACGTGCAGATGTTTTAAAAATCATTTTAAAACTTCTTCAGTTTTATTGCTTGACTCTACTAAAAGTTAATGCGTTTTTAATAAGACTTCCTTGAACTAAAATTTATCACGCTCCAATTACAGCGGTTTTTGGAATCGTACGGTTTTCGTGTGAATGGAAACGTTCGAGAAACCGAACGACATGCCGTAACATTGAAAGACAATCTAAAAGAAGTTTTTCTATTATTAGTATAGTGTAGTGAACAAACGGTACTTTCTTAACAGCACGTACACTTACAGTGCAATCTGCCGTAACATTGAAAAGGTTTCCCATTCCTTCCGCGTGTGAGTCATCAAATCACATTGCGTTAATTACGATTGCGTAAAGTAAAATGCGCTTACGAAATTCTCGCTTGTTTCCCACTCATACAAATCGTCCCTCAAAGGATAAGACTCTAAAACGTTAAAAACTCTATCTGATAAGCAAAGTGTCAAATGAATTCAAATGCGCGTCCTCTCAGAGTTCCACGCCAGGTCGATCTTACTTGACGGACTTTCCATCATCTATAAGTCAATTAATTAAATTTTAATCTTATTGAACTGGAGTCTATCCGGTCGTTCTTCAAGTACAATCTGGTGATTTGCCGTTGCAAACCGGACTTCCTCGTTGAGTTTGTCTCTCACTTCAAACAAACGAGGACGCCGAAGGGTAACATCAACCACGATCTTAACGAGGGGAAAATTAATCTTAACGACGGGCGGGATAAAAATACTCGAGTTGAAAGAAAAGCGGAAAGATACGTAAATAAATTAAACGACTGAACCAAAAATCATTGATATTTTAAAATCTTTTTCATTACTAAAACTGTCAAATACTACCACCTTTTAAAGAAGTATAGTTGATATGCGAGTGTGATTCTAATTTTTTTTATTCGTTTTAGCAATTAATGTTGTTTTTTAGTTGTTTTTTTTAACGATGATGAAATTATTTTCAAGAGAATGAATCGCACGCGCGCGGTCAGTGACAGATTATCGGTGGTGCTTATTCAAAAGTAGAGAAAAGCTTTATCGAACTCTTTCAACGTAATCTATACTTATCTTTACCATCAACGTCAAGCCATAACTATAGCGATTAAAAGAATTGCATTAAGGAGTATTTTACTTGTTGAAATATAAACTTAGATATTTGATTTCGAGATATAGAAAATCCGATTGAAGCAGGAAGGCAATAAAAAATTACAAACTCGGAGAACAGAACCGGAAGAATCGGACGAGGTTCAGTTACCCGGTTGAAAGAATTACTCTATAGCAAAACCTTCTCAATTTTCTAAGAAAATGGCTCAATGAAAGTTAGACTAAGGGCTAAAAATTGCTGGATTATGAATTAGTATAATACTTTCCTGATCGAATATCCATTTTCACGAAAAACGTTTTACATTTTCGTTTTGTCATTTTTTTTGGAAAGGAAGTAGTAAGAGTGTTTGTTTTATTTTTTTTCTTCGTTTTTTTTTTTTTTTTTTTTTTTTTTTTCCCTTGCTACTCAAGTTTTGAAGATTTTATTTAATCAGATACATGTATTCTTTACACATCAGTTTTTGGTGAAGATTTTGATCCCAGTAAAAGTAGAAATGTTTGAATGGTAAAAAAATAGGTCATGGGGAGATAAAGTAAATAGATCATCGCTATTCCACGTACATCTGCTCTAAATATAGCACACACACTTGTTCATTAATGAGGTGTGTAGGCCTTTTATTCATTATTTAAATTGATTTTGATTGTAAAATAAAACGAAGCAAATATTCTATTCATTATACGTTGTGTTAGAGGAGTCTGGGGTCTATCGTTGGCGAAACAAAGTGTATATATATAAACTGACCAAGGCATTTGAGAACGACTATAAGACCTGCCCATAAGAACGGTCAGTCTTTTAGCTATCTGTTAGGTTAGTTTTAACACCGACAAAGCTACAAAATCTCATCGACATTTTCCTGTTAATTCCAGAAAATCAAAATGGCCGTTCTACTAAAGTCTCTTACAAGTATAGCTTTACTATTAGGAGTTATTCAAGTCATTACATGCCAGTTCGACGGGATGAAGATAGAATGTAAACCCAAAGACGTCACTGTTACTCTCAGTCATCCCGGCTGTACTCCAAAACAAGTCGTTGTATCAGCATGTGAGGGAACCTGTAGATCTCTAAGCTACATTCTGATGAAAAGACCGTGGTTTGATACTCTCTGTGAATGCTGTAAACGGACGGGAACAACCAAGAAACGAGTCAAGTTAGATTGTAAGGGAACATCGCACACTAAAGAAATTCGTTCCGCAAGTGGCTGTAAATGTCAACAATGCAAGTTTTAGAGACTTTTTAAATCTTTAAAAAAAATTGTTAAATAAGATGCTTTAATTATGATATACAATTTTTAACTGCTTTAAAAAGCCTGCAAATATTGATTAAAATACTGTCTGTTAAGGTTTTCAACATTCTTCTGTATTATTATATGTGTGTGTAATTTCAATCTGTTTATTCAGTGCTATAGATATATTTTTTTACTTCTTCATTTAATTTATTCCACTGCTTTCATTTGTCTTTTCGTTTTACCTGCAGTTTTTTAATCTTTTTCCATTCACTTCCCATTCTCTTTCTTTTCTTATCTTTTCTTTTCTTTCTCTCTTTCTTTCTTTCTTTCTTTCTTTCTTTCTCTCTCTCTCTCTTTCTTTCTTTCTTTCTTTCTTTCTTTCTTTCTTTCTTTCTTTCTTTCTTTCTTTCTTTCTTTCTTTCTGGTTGTATCGTCGTGTACGGGAATTGTCAGGGGAATTCTATTCAAATTCAAATTTCAAGTAATCGGCTAGTAATCGTACCCTACGATAGCATAAATTAAACTATAATAAATATTTATGTGCACGCGCTGATGATACATCGTTTAAATATGACTAAAAAATGAGACCACCCAACCGAATTCACTTCGAGGTCTAGGGGTTAGGTTTAGGGTTAGTGTTGGGGTTGGCATTGTAGTAGTTCTTTGGTGCCAAAGGTACCGAGTTCGATTCTTGGTGTCTTCACTTAATATTTTTTTCTAAGTGAGGAGAACCAAAATTTCTAAGTCCCACTCGTGTGTTCGGAAACCTATGACGTACTTCGTTAATCCGTACACGACCATAGTACCTTCTTTCTTTCTTTCTTTCTTTCTTTGCCTCCTTGTTTTTAAGTTTCGTTGGCCGCGTGAATTCGTTGATCTAACCTATTGGTACGTTCTCACTTATCTATTAAAAAAAGCTCTTATATATCACTGACTATATATCTTAAGGCGGTCATAGTGTATCCTAGAATACCTGATCAAGAGTTTCGTACCGGATTTGATAACGATTTATAAGTGCCGATGCCAGAAGCGGCGATGGTTTGGTCGTAAAGAAACAAGAGAAAATCTATTTACGAAGACTCCCGTCGCGACCTCGGGTCGGTTGCCGAAGGAAATCCGTTGAACTGCGACTTTTTCGGTTCTATAGGGACTATAGGGATGCGAGAAAGGGACTATGACTAAAGATATACGAGGTTTCAAAGACTCGTGATGGTTCGCTGTTGGGACCCCGAGTCTCCAACCTTCTCTTTTCTTACTGGTTGGAGGAAAAATCCTTTAAAACGGGCTAAATTCAAAAGCGAACCACACAGGGCGAAAGAAGTGCTATTTCTCAATGATCACGTAAAATTTCGAGTCTTTACTCTACGTTTCAATGATTTTATTGAAATTTTTGAAGAATCCCGTACATTTCCTTATAACATGACACCACAGAAACCAAGCTTGGGCTACCTGTGGTTAGGTGCACTTTGAAGAAGGCGAATTCAAGTATTTCGTTGGATTCAAATTTATGTCATATAAGTCATAATATGTTCATATAGGTCCGTGCGCCCCAGAAGAAGGGAATAATTATTTTATCGTGGAATGGGGTTGCCTTAAAAAAAAAAACATTTATTATGAGTTGATCGATCTGTCGTTACATCGAAAGTTTTTACTTCGATCAATTATTGTCTACAGCAAAGATTCAAGATGGCTCATTGTCTTATATCATCAATTTGGCTACAAAACATCTTCACAATCAATTGCGAGAACGTGATAAATTTGGACAGGACTCTATACTTTTTTGTTGTTTTCCGGAATAACACGTAATATTCAATTATTTTTCAAAGTTTAACACAATTCTGTTTATTAGAACAATGTAAAAATGTTTTGTGCTCAATTTTTACAAGTTCTACACCCCGTAGAACCTACAAAAAATCGTTTTTTCCATTTTCTAAAATAGTTTATTAAAACAACTTTTATCAGTATCTTATAAATATAATGTAAGTTACATGGTCAGAGAACTTACTCAAGTTTCTTCCTTAGTTTCGCTTTTATGATCGATTTTTTTTTGCACAGAGCTTGATTTTGGCGATTATTCTTCGAAAATTGTAAAAACGCATGTCATTCCGGAGTGATTATTTCAAAAGCAGCCTCCGGGCACCCCATTTTTCTTTCCATTTTCGAGATCAGCATTAAATTTGAGGTTACGAGAGTTTCAATTTTTTGAATTTACTGTTCTATTGTTTATCAAAGAAGTCAACCACCTGAAAATATATGCCTCTTGAAAATATCTGACACCTGAAAATATCTGACACCTGAAAATATCTGACACCTGAAAATATCTGATACCTGAAAATATCTGATACCTGAAAATATCTGACACCTGAAAATATCTGACACCTGAAAATATCTGAAAAAAGGATATTTCCTCTCCCCGGCGGAGAATTGAACCCCGGTCTCCCGCGTGACAGGCGGGGATACTCACCACTATACTACCGAGGAATGACTCAATAACATTTCTATTGCGCATCTATTGGTTTCCTTATCGATTAAGTGTTAATTTTAAAATGTTTTTATAAAAAGGATATTTCCTGTACCCGGCGTTGAATTGAACCCCGGTCTCCCGCGTGACAGGCGGGGATACTCACCACTATACTACCGAGGAATGACTCAACAACATTTCTAGTGCGAATCTATTGGCTTGCTATTCGATAAAGTGTTAATTTAAAAATTTTTTTATAAAAAAGATTTTACCTCTCCCCGGCGGGGAATTGAACCCCTGTCTCCCGCGTGACAGGCGGGATACTCACCACTATACTACCGAGGAATGACTCAACAACATTTCTATTGCGCATCTATTGGTTTCCTTATCGATTAAGTGTTAATTTTAAAATGTTTTTATAAAAAGGATATTTCCTGTCCCCGGCGTTGAATTGAACCCCGGTCTCCCGCGTGACAGGCGGGGATACTCACCACTATACTACCGAGGAATGACTCAACAACATTTCTAGTGCGAATCTATTGGCTTGCTATTCGATAAAGTGTTAATTTAAAAATTCTTTTATAAAAAAGATTTTACCTCTCCCCGGCGGGGAATTGAACCCCTGTCTCCCGCGTGACAGGCGGGATACTCACCACTATACTACCGAGGAATGACTCAACAACATTTCTAGTGCGCATCTCTTGGTTTCCTTATCGATTAAGTGTTAATTTTAAAATGTTTTTATAAAAAGGATATTTCCTGTACCCGGCGTTGAATTGAACCCCGGTCTCCCGCGTGACAGGCGGGGATACTCACCACTATACTACCGAGGAATGACTCAAGAACATTTCTAGTGCGCATCTATTGGTTTCCTTATCGATTAAATGTTAATTTTAAAATGTTTTTATCAAAAGGATATTTCCTGTCTCCGGCGGGGAATTGAACCCCGGTCTCCCGCGTGACAGGCGGGGATACTCACCACTATACTACCGAGGAATGACTCAACAACATTTCTAGGGCGCATCTATTAATTTCCTTATCGATTAAGTGTTAATTTTAAAATGTTTTTATAAAAAGGATATTTCCTGTACCCGGCGTTGAATTGAACCCCGGTCTCCCGCGTGACAGGCGGGAATACTCACCACTATACTACCGAGGAATGACTCAACAACATTTCTAGTGCGCATCTATTGGTTTCCTTATCGATTAAGTGTTAATTTTAAAATGTTTTTATAAAAAGGATATTTCCTGTCCCGGCGGGGAATTGAACCCCGGTCTCCCGCGTGACAGGCGGGGATACTCACCACTATACTACCGAGGAATGACTCAACAACATTTCTAGTGCGCATCTATTGGTTTCCTTATCGATTAAGTGTTAATTTTAGAATGTTTTTATAAAAAGGATATATCCTCTCCTCGGCGGGGAATTGAACCCCGGTCTCCCGCGTGACAGGCGGGGATACTCACCACTATACTACCGAGGAATGACTCAACAACATTTCTAGTGCGCATCTATTGGTTTCCTTATCGATTAAGTGTTAATTTTAAAATGTTTTTATAAAAAGGATATTTCCTCTCCCCGGCGGGGAATTGAACCCCGGTCTCCCGCGTGACAGGCGGGGATACTCACCACTATACTACCGAGGAATGACTCAACAACATTTCTAGTGCGCATCTATTGGTTTCCTTATCGATTAAGTGTTAATTTTAAAATGTTTTTATAAAAAGGATATTTCCTCTCCCCGGCGTTGAATTGAACCCCGGTCTCCCGCGTGACAGGCGGGGATACTCACCACTATACTACCGAGGAATGACTCAACAACATTTCTAGTGCGCATCTATTGGTTTCCTTATCGATTAAGTGTTAATTTTAAAATGTTTTTATAAAAAGGATATTTCCTGTACCCGGCGTTGAATTGAACCCCGGTCTCCCGCGTGACAGGCGGGGATACTCACCACTATACTACCGAGGAATGACCTCAACAACATTTCTAGTGCGCATCTATTGGTTTCCTTATCGATTAAGTGTTAATTTTAAAATGTTTTTATAAAAAGGATATTTCCTCTCCCCGGCGGGGAATTGAACCCCGGTCTCCCGCGTGACAGGCGGGGATACTCACCACTATACTACCGAGGAATGACTCAACAACATTTCTAGTGCGCATCTATTGGTTTCCTTATCGATTAAGTGTTAATTTTAAAATGTTTTTATAAAAAGGATATTTCCTCTCTTCGGCGGGGAATTGAACCCCGGTCTCCCGCGTGACAGGCGGGGATACTCACCACTAGCAGCAGGTAGGGGGACTCGCGATCGATGCCAAAGATATACGGGTTTAACTCGCGGATTTACGAAGACGGGTACAGCAGATTTACCGCAAACGGAGGTTAAAATATCTTATAAATATACGATGCACGAATGTAAGAAGTTCGTTAACGACTTTTGCATAATTTGTCTAAGACCTAAAGTTATCGTACCTAAGCCAGAACCCTTTTGGTGTTGTGGTAAAAAAATGCAAATAGAAGATGACACGTCAGCACAGTGTTACGAGTGTGGTAAGAATATTCGTAATGCCGTACCAAATGCTACCAGAGAGCAGTATTACGCCAATGGAGGTCGTAAGAAAACGCCATATAAGAGAATAAAATACTTCAGGGACTGGATGAGTCATATCCAAGGTTTACATCCGATATATTTAAGCGACGAAGTAAAGAAGAAAATCATAGACCATTTAGAAGAGCCAACCCCACAAAGTCTACGGAAAACGTTGAAAAAATTAAACTAGGGAAATATTACAAAGCTATTCCCTATCTTTTGTCTGAAATTACCGGTAAGTATATTCCCGAGGTTTCTGATATGACAAAAGCCGAGTGGATGTTTTGTCGGCTGGATAAGGATATTCCTTATTACCCTGATGTAATCTACGAAATATTTCACGAAATCGACCCCAACCACCCCCTCTTGGGATGGATTCCAAGAAGATAGTGGATCTTATGGCATAAGATTACGCGTAATTTCCAGACTGTCGTTCGATATGTAAACGAAATCCTGTCACGCTTTTTTCAAAGTAAATATTTACTGAGCAAGCTTTCTTTGAAGCTCTTCTTTCGCTTCTTGGTAGATCTTTTTGCGAGATTCCTCGGAAAGATCTTTTACGACTGTTTTTTTATTTCTTATGTCCGTCTTTAATTTCTCGTATTTCTCCTCTTCGGCCAGAATAAGCGAGAATTCTACGTCGTCTATCTTTCTGTCACGCAAAGCCTTTGAGACAAGATCGGTAATTGTATTTACTTTAGCCCTTGACAGAGCTATTGTCGTGTCATGCTTGGATATTTTGCTTGACAACTGTTTCATAATACCCGTAGCAACAGCAGAAATAATACCACAGGCTGCCCCAACGCCGGCCAAAGGAACTCCAACAATTATTCCCGGCCCGGTAAGCGAAGTAGCAACGCCAGAGCCCGTTAACACAACAGATATGGATCCTGAAGAGTAGTATTGAGAATGGGGGTTCTAACGCAATTTCAACCAATTATAACGCGGGAATTACCTGAGCCAAATATTCCTACACGGGAAATGCCTGCGTTAAGTATGGTTTAGGGTCCTTACTGCTGCTGTGTTGGGAATCGCAAACGGAGGTTAAGATATTTGTCGGATATACGATGCATGAATGTAAAAAGTTCGTAAACAACTTCTGCATAGTTTGCTTAGCACCTAAAATTAACATACCCAAGCCCAAGGGTTTCTGGTGTTGTGGTAAGAAAATGCAAATAGAAGACGACACGTCGGCACAGTGTTACGAGTGTGGTAAGAATATTCGCAATGCCGTACCAAATGCTACCAAAGAGCAGTATTACGCCAATGGAGGTCATAAGAAGGTAGTATATGAAAGGATAACATACTTTCGTAAGAAACTGAAGTACATCCTAGGCGATCCTGTCGACGTAGATCCTTTAGTAATGCGAGAGATTGCCGACAACTTAAGAGCGCCAACCGTAAGATCTCTACACGCAACCTTGAGAAAGTTGAAGTTAGGAGAGTACTATAATCATATCCCCTACTTGTTATCTCAAATTACTAGCGAGGTCATTCCAGGCGTTGATTATTATGATATGCACCAAGCAGAGGAGTTATTCTGTTGCATCGAGGGAAATATTCCCCATTACTTCGATCTCATTTATAAGATCTTCAAGAAGATTAACCCCCAGCATCCATTGTTAGCATGGATTCCTAGACGATAATACGTGCAGCTGGAATCCTCCTACGCTTTTTTCAAAAGTGATACTTAGGAAGCGAGCCTTTTTTGCATTTCTTCTCTGGCCTCTTGGTAGATCTTTTTGCGAGATTCCTCGGAAAGATCTTTCACGATGGTTTTTTTATTCCTTATGTCCGACTTTAATTTCTCGTATTTGTCTTCTTCGACCAGAATAAGCGAGAATTCTACGTCGTCTATCTTTCTGTCACGCAAAGCCTTTGAGACAAGGTCAGTGATCGTATTTACTTTAGCCCTTGACAGAGCTATTGTCGTGTCATGCTTGGATATCTTGCTTGACAACTGTTTCATAATACCCGTAGCAACAGCAGAAATAATGCCACAGGCTGCCCCAACGCCGGCCAAAGGAACTCCAACGATTATTCCCGGCCCAGTAAGCGAAGTAGCAACGCCAGTGCCTGTTAACGCCACGGACATGGAGCCGGAAGTTATCGCGATTTTATGTAAAATGCTTCGGGCTCTAACGTATTTCTTCCTAACTTTTTCATAGTGTTTTGTTTGGCCCTCTAAGTAAGCCAGGATTAGATTTACCTTATTCAAGCGGAAGTTCTCGGCATTCAATTCATTGGGTTTTGTAGGTAAATCAGGATAGAGTGGAGGCGCTGATGGTATAACATCCATTATATATACTAATGTACGACGCTTTTGGAAATAACGTAGAGGAGCAACCACATCACGACAACCGGGATTACTGGAACTGGAGAGCATTTAGGAAGATGTTTCCACATGCAGGCTCTAGTAAGTTTGAAAGAAGACCCGATGGGATTTACTATAACGGCTCTAGGATGTACAGTAATGAGGATTTGGAGCCAAAGCATCCTAAGATTTTACAACCAAAACCCGAGCATAAAGAAAGGCAACCTAATTTTCCAGAGAATCTATTGCCGGCAACCCAGAATTACCCATTTTACGACAACAAAGGTGGAGCGGATGACTTTGCTAAGATGGTTACCTCCTTAGAAATCCCCGTGGGTCCTACGACTTTCAAGACAAAAGTCAGAGACATCTTTAGAGAAACTGCCATGAAACATACCTCAGGGAAAGAATCCAGAGAATGGTTAGCAGGTCCCAACATGCGGTATTGGCCGCAGCAGTTAAACTTTGCCGTCTGGGCTGCTACTAAAGGATGCGGTATAGCCGCGGATATGTTCCATATTCCTTTCCTGCGATTCCACGTTGCTTTTACTATTCGTAGGATATTGTTTGAGTTAGGAGCGCCGCTTCCTGGTGACACTGTCTTTAACCCAAAGGATAACAAATATGACAAAGTCGCATGGGAGCGATTAAGGAATGAGTTTAAGCTTACCAACCCTGATTTTCGCAACAAAGAGGGTGCCGCCCATGGTTTAGGAGAAACTTACATCTATGCCTCCTATGTTGGTGCCAGCATAGAAACGCCGGGCATGGGGTATCCCAGTTCCTACGAATTCTCGGACTTAGGAGGCAGCGGAACGAAGGGTAATTTAATTTACTACATAGAAAGCAAAGAAAAGTATCCTTGGGCACCTTTCTTTGCCGCAAAGGGCATTGGACTGAAAAACCTAGCAAGGATTAATCGAAGCATCGAAGCCTTTGTTTACTGCATTCTAGGGGCCCAGGTTAGCACTCGCAGCCCCATCGTAGATGCCTCCGGTGCGTCGCAGGAAACGCAACAAGTATTCCTTGTTCTCTTCGAAAGCGCTGTTATCGAGAATGAGATCTCTAAGTCGGTGCAGAGATATCAACTTGCAGTGCAGCAGTCTAAAGTGCGACTGGATTACGCTTTGTCGCCTGGTTGTTGGTTGATGCCAAGTAATTTGGTTATCAACACCAATTCCGTCGTGGGTTATAACAATAAGCTGCAGCGAGCTACCAAGGACATGAAGTTTGGGGTGAACGACGTGAACTCTGACACTCTTAGAAGCATCCCCCATTTCGTGGAGAAGCCTAAAAAGGAGCACGTAGAAAAGCCCGCACCAAAGAACGTAAAGAAGAAGGTCCTGCCTACGATACCCGAGGAATATGACCATAACTTATTAAAAGCCAGCTTAGCCGCCGCGGGCGTTGGTCTGAGTTATTATATATGGCGATGAACAACCCCTACATGGCTGGAGTAGATTGTGTTTATACGACTTACACAGGCGAGAAAAAATACACCCAAGCATCTTGGGTTGATGTCACGGGCATGTCAGTGAATTTGAACTACTCGGGAAAGAAGTTAATCCTTTGTAGTATTTGCATTGGTACAAGCAGTCACGCCAACGTCGGCTTTAGGTTCCTGGATGAGAATGGCTTACTGCAGCCTATGAGAAATAAGACGAACAACAGGGAGCCTACGCATTTTTCCGTAGAGCCGCCAGCGAATAGCAACGAGAATTTATCTGTTTGGACTTTTCACATGGTTGCTGATTGTCATGGGAAAGTAAAGCTGCAGATAAGAGTAGACGATACGGGAAAGGTTACGGTAAATAGCATAGAGGATCAGAGGGATCAGCCTTATAATCACAAGAGCATTAGCACTCTTACGGTGGTTAGCCTTTAAATATATGAATAACCCACATGTAAAGGAAGATTGGTTCCTTCATTACTTGGAGGAGAAGGACTATGTAAATGATGAATGGTTTGACACCGAATTGTGGGTAAAGGTTGGAGGTTTGGGATTAATCATGTGTACTATTAGTATTTCAGCGGGGTGGTCATGTAATGTTGGGTTTAGGATCGTTGATGAAAACAACCGACCATTACAGCCTTACAGAAAAAAAGACAACAATAGGAACCCAGTTCACTTTTCATTTGAACCCTATCCAACAAGCCCAGAAGACTTAACGCCGGTAACTTTTCACATGATAGTCAATTGTCAATATGCGAAGTTACAGATTCGCCCCAGTGGCGTGGTTACGACTGGCGCCAATGCCGGTAAGCTGGGTCGCGTTCAGATCAATGCCGCCCCGTCAAAAATCCTCCAACGGATGCTACTTGGAATCATAAGCCCATTAGCACCATGAGTGTGCTGCCGCTAGTTCCGCATTATCAAGGCGGCACGAATACCATCTTTACTTATCCCCAGTTGAGGATGCCTCGGGCGCCCGACGACGATAAGCCACCAGTAACGTACCCGGATAAGATTAACCCTTCATCTTCTTCAGGAGTACCACGCCGATAGCTACTACCAAGATCCAAATGTTATTCCCCACGAACTTCAACAGTTCTCCACCGGCCCTAAGTGCCAAGGAAACAACCGAACCCAGCAGCCCAGGCAAACCGGCTGCCATCTTTTTTCCCAAGTCCGTTAGTCCATTACCTATTTTCTTTACGCCCGCGCCTGTAGCCTTAAGCGCGCTAAGGATAACTCCTACTACGCTCGAAATAGCGACCGCAAATGCCAGCGGAATACCATACTTCAAAAGGGCTCTTTTTACCTTTTCCTTGGTGGTAAGCCCCAATTCTCTTTCCAGGTTTTCCTTTTGCTCTCGTAATTCCGCAAGGCGCACCTGAAGGGTATCTACTTCCCTTTGGGCTGCCTCCCTTTCCTCTTCAGGACGAGCCTGGTCCTCGATTATTTCCTGCTGCCGCTCTATTTGCCCCTCCAGGTCTTCGATGGCCTGATCTCTTTGCCGGATTTGTTCCTCCTTAGTGTTGATTTCGGCAACCAACTGCCGCCTTTCCTCTAAAGAGCCGGTCATGGTGATATGCAAGTTCTTAGCTTCTTCCTTGCTCATATCCAGGTCTTTTAGAGCAAGATTGAAGGCGTGTCGGGCTCGGTCTCTTTCGTCTAAAGCCGTTTCAGCTTCTCGCTCGAATTGCAGTATGACCTCGTTTTTGCCCTTGGTTTCTTTCTCGTGAGCATCGGTTAGCTGCCGTATTTGTTTTTCGTAATTTGCTTCCTTTTCCTTCAACGTTTCTCGTAGTTCCTCGGCGTGTTTTCCTAGTGCGACCCTTTCATTCAGGGCTTCCAAACGTTCTAACATGTTTCTGGTAGCTAGTTGAAAACCTTTTAATCTTGTCACGTCACCCCTAACTTCGCCATCTTTGTCAAAGAGTTTTTGCGGGTTTGTCCAGCGGTCTTTGTTGGGAAATCTTAAGTCTTGAACGCTTATGAGGACTTTGTTTCCCTCTTCCGTGAGCCTTACGTCGTCAGCATCGAAACGGGAATAGCGATGCGTTAGCTCTTGCGTTGCCCACTCTACAGTTTCCCGCGCGGCTGCCTCAGGCTGCTCTATGTTTTGAAGCTCCAAGTACTCAGGGACGGGGCTGCCGCGGTTTTTTTGATTGCCACATGCGATTTAAGATGGCCTTGGCCTTCCTCCACCCTCTACCAAACTTGTCTTGTAAAGCCATGTTGTAGACCATGGGGTCGGTTTCCGCGCCTTTAGTCCATGCGTCGAATTCTTCATCATTAATATCAACTTGACCTTCTTCGGTAAGGGGATCAAAATCCGTTCCTTCTACTTCCATTATATATGATAAGCTCAAAGTTAAATCCCAACGTATTACCTAAGCAGGTTGGCGGACTGAAGGCAGAACGCACCTTTCACCGGGTCACCTTCACACCTTCTAGCGCAAAGCCAGGAGAAACCCTGTACGTAGGCGTACCCCGCCTAACGGATAACCTAGTATTGGTTCCTGGCACCTTGGCTTTAAGGTTTGACCTAGCGGTACAACCAAGCACTGCGGACAAGCGCTATACCGTCAATAATGTGGGTAGGAGCCTCGTTTCTAAGATGAGAATCAAGTTCGCAGGGGAATCCCTCTTGGATTTGAATAGGTACGATTTGTACACCACGTATAAGGATCTGTGGCTAACAGCCTTTGACCGTGCACAAAAGATAGAGCAGGGAATTGGAGGCGTTATCCTTCGTCAGCTTCGCAGCGGCACCGACCCAGCGCCTACGGACTCCAGTGGAGCAACCGCAGTAGCAGACGCGACGAGGGTAAAGACTGCCTATGGTAGTAAGTACGTTGTCCCTTTGGATTTCGAAGTAATTACGAGTCATGGTGTGTACTACCCCAGGCAGTTATCCGAGTTACAGTTTGAAGTAACCTTGGCGGACACTATGAACGTCATAGGAGGCATGGACACCGCAATCAGTGGAGCCGTGGATCCCTATTCTATCACTAACTTAGAGCTGCAGTACGAGACTGTGTACAGCGAAGATCTGGCACGTAGCGCTGGCATGGAATACAGCTCCGGGAAGGCATTCCTTTACGACCACGTAGTGATGTATAAGATGTTTAGCTTCTTGGATAAGACGGATGAGGTTATCAACCAAAGCATTAACCTCCCCCGAAGAAGTCTCACGGGGTTGATGCTGGTGTTTGCTAAGCCCTACGAAGCCGGTAAGCGCGACTCCGAGGCCTTTCACAACCCCAACATCACTAACGTAGGGGTTAACATAAACGGAGTACCTAACAAGGTCTACTCCCAGGGGATAAAGCCTGCAGACGTGTACAGAGAGGCAAAGCGTAAGTTTGGTGATCAAATTAACCCTGAGGAATTCTTTAAGGATAAGTACGCGTTATGGATTGACATGCGCACGACGAACGACGAAGACCTACATGGTCAGGGTTTGCGTCTAGTAAATACGCAGGATGGCATAACATTGGAGATCAAGCGCACCAAGAATGCCTCCGCGGGCGACGGCGACAAGATAAACTGCTACATCTTTGTGGTGTCTGACGCGCAGCTAAGTGTGGAAATGAACCAACTTAAAAGTGTTGCATATTAAGGTTAAAATATTCCTTAGATATACAATGCTTCGCGTATTCGAAAACAACGACGCCAAACTGCAATGCATAGTGCAAGGCGATAAACTTTATTTCAAAGCAAAGGAGGTGGCTTTGGCGTTGGGCTATGAAAAGCCCCGAAATGCAGTCAAAGTACATGTCCGCGATAAATACAAGAAAAGGCTGGATGAGTTAAAGGTAGCCCCGAATCGGGTCGCCCTTGCGAATGAGCAGCCACATTCCGTGTTTGTGAGCGAACCTGGCTTGTATCAATTGATATTCTCCTCTAAGTTACCAAAGGCAGAGGAATTCCAAGATTGGGTTCTAGAAGAAGTCCTACCCGCATTAAGGAAGACAGGCAAATATGCAATAGACAAGCGCTTCGACGGTCCAAACAAGTTGGTATTCAAAATTGAGAATGAGTTCGACCTGCATAAAAGGTGGTGGACTACATCCGCAGGTTTTACCCCCAAATGCTCATAGCCCCTGGTCTAGGTGAACTGCAGGATTCGGACGGCAAACGTATAAAGTGCTGGCAGAAAGGATATCAACGCGGTCAGCCCGACTTAATGATCCTGAATGCGCATACACATTACTGTGGATTCTGCATAGAGCTAAAGACCCCGAAAGGCAACGGCAGGTTATCTGAATGTCAGCAACTACTCTTACAGAGGTATGAAGAAAACGGCTATAAGGTGCTCGTAAGCAGCGACTACGACGAAATCTGCAGGGAGATCACTGCGTATGCTGAATACCTACGAATTCCCTGCAGGTGGTGTTGTAAGGTCTTTAAAACCTCGGAGACTTTGGCAACACACTTAAAGATATTTCATAGAATATATGGACAAGGATAAATTTAACGAGTTAAAGTTCATCCAGACACACTGGAGGGATTTGCAGGTGGGGGAGATTTACGAGATAAAGAATTATGTGGTCTTTGAAGACCGTCTGCGCTTGGTCTTAAAGAATAAAAAAAGAACATACACCCTTTGGGCGCCCGATAGGATAAGGTACGCCATCGAAGGGCAGGACGTTACCCATGTTATGAGTCATGGTAAAAAGGATGGCAGGTGGGTATTTGACGTAGTCAAGTATGAGCCTGAGAGTCCTCTGCATTCGTAAGGACGTCTGCAGAGCACCAATGCCCCACAAAGGATCCTTCGGAGAATACCCTGTCGCAATGAAGGCAGGTGTATTTTTTACGTGTTTTGGGAGTCGTAATGCGATATATTGAAAGGGTAATTAGAATGCCTCCCAGAAAGGCAGCTGCGTAGGCTAGCATATAACATACCCCCAAAAAAAAGATACCCGTTGCGCCTGGTAAGGTCAAAGGTTTAAAGATAGGGGTCCTTAACTTCGATGTAGTATGGTGATGTAAGGAGATTTTAATGATATCTTATTATTCTTTCTCAGGATACGTTACGCAAAGACTTATGTTAGGATCCTTCCTATTATTCTTGTTTTCTTTATCATATCAAATAATGTTGTTAGGAATAATAACATTACAACGATAAAGATAATAATCAATCATTAAAAATAAAGGCCTTGAGAATATGAGCCTAATAACATTACAACAATAAAGATAATAATCAATCATTAAAAATAAAGACACTAAGAGACCCTACCCTATCAGCAACAACAAAGTAGGATCATTAATAAGGCATAAAGAACACCCTACTATAATGACGTGCAACGATTGCAACAAACGATTCAGTTCCTTACAGCGACTTAACTATCACACCGAAAACAAGGTCTGTTTTAAGCAACGCGCAGCAACGACATGCGAGCATTGTGATAAGACCTTTACGACCAGCCGCGCTTGTTCCTACCACGTCAAAAACGAGGTCTGCTTTAAGCAACGCGCGACAGCAACGACATGCGAACATTGCAATAAGACCTTTGCTACCGCGCAAGCTTGTTCCTACCACGTCGAAAAGAAGGTCTGTCGCCGAAACGACGCGCCCAACCTTACTTGCGAAGAATGCGACAAGGTACTAAGCTCTCCTCAAGCACTAGTATACCACATGGAACACAGAGTCTGCCTAAATCTCTTTGCGAAAGCTGCAACGCATCCTTTGAAGATGCCTGGCACAAATACAGATGTAAACGATACAACCTTTCAGAAGTCGTCTGCGAAGAGCATGGCGACGTAGCAGCCCGTTGTTGTCCAGTCGACACGGTAAGGCAATTGAACAACCAGAAAAGAGAAATAGACAACCTCTTTGTGAACTTCGACGTCACATTTGAGAAGGTTGCCTGGGAGAACGTAGACTACTGGAACGACACTTGCGATAAGTGTGGCTGCGTCAGGAAGGAACAACACTTGTGGCAGTGCTTATACGATCCATCGCAAGCACGTACTTTCAGTCGCTACGCCGAAATGCGCATGAGAGATGCGCTGCTACAGAAGGAGGGCCAGCAACGATGAAGTTGCCTAGCCATCACGTAAGCGTATACTTAAAACGTGATGGACCTAATTGTTAACATTCTAGGGGGGATGTCGCATGAAGTCCTTAATGGACTCCTTAGCCCAGCCCGCCATCGTCAACACGGCACCAAACCGTTCTGCACGCTTCAGACCGCACATTTCATCGTACAATTCCTGCACGCGCTCTTTTAACCGGTCTATCTCCTCCCTTTGCATTTCTATGGTGTCTCTTTTATCCTTTGCGTCGGCGACAATTCTTTGTATTGCTTCCACTGGCTCCATCTATATATGAACCCAGATCACATACCTTGTAACGCTCTGATAGTAGGACCCACCGGCTGCGGAAAGACCCAGTTTGTAGTGGAGCAGCTATTAGACTCCTTTAGATACCGTTTTGACTACATAGTGCTGCTTTGTCCCACCTACGTGAATAACCGCACCTGGGAAGGCATAGGCAGGAATGATGACGACTTCTTTGTAGATATCTTAGATCCTAACGAGTTATCCAGCCATTTGAAGTTCTGGCACAAGCAATTCCCCAAGGACATGCAAACACTCCTTATTTTGGATGACATTGCCTGCGGGGACGACGTAAAAAAGCGCACATCGGAGTTGGTGAAGCTTGCCTTTAGCGGTCGACATGACAATATCAGCGTTTGGTTGCTTTCCCAGCAGCTTACCAGCGTCTCTAAACCCTTCAGGGAAAACATAGGCTCCCTGGTCGTATTTTATACTCCCAGTCGGAGTGACCTGGAAACCATCTTAAGCGACTACGGCGGTGAGATAAGCAAGGAACAGTTGCATGAATACATGCGGCATTTAAAGACGCACCAACATTCCAAGATGATCTTCTCTTTGAGGTTTCCGTATGACGTTAACATATATGGAGATTGAGCAGCTGATAGATGAAGTCCCCACGCAGTTAGACGAAAGTAACCTTAAGGAACAACTTAACATCCTTGTGTCTTCGGGGAAGTGTAAAGAAATGATAGGTAAGGAACTTACCCATGAGCAAGTTAATAAGTTGTCAGAAGAGGAAGTCAAGAAGTTCCATAAGAGGTACGAGGCCGCCCTTGCAAGTAAGACCACGGACGCCGTAGCAGACTCCGCTATTCGACTTGCAACTAAATTGCTTGGACTTGCACTGCCCATAGACGACGTGGAGCAACTACAGAAGGACATAAGAGATGACTATGTCATATCCCAAGAACTTAAGATAACCTGCGGCTGGTTATCTTTAAAGTGTGGTAAGTTAATGGCAGTCGCCTCTGCAGCTTTGCACGTAGCTCAGCACGTCGACTTGAAGGAGGTACTGGTGTCTTGGAAGGACTTCAAGAAGGACAGAGAAGTCGAAAAGGTCTTCCAGGCAGCACTTGCTGAGGTACCTAGTCAAGTCGCCTCAAGTACTTAGTCAAGTCGTTGTCAAGTCACCTCAAGTACTTAGTCAAGTCGTTGTCAAGTCGCCTCAAGTACTTAGTCAAGTCGTCGTCAAGTCACCTCAAGTACTTAGTCAAGTCGTTGTCAAGTCACCTCGAGTACTTAGTCAAGTCGTTATCAAGTCACCTCAAGTACTTAGTCAAGTCGTCATCAAGTACTTAGTCAAGTCATTGTCAAGTCGTCATCAAGTTACTTGTCAAGTCCTTCAAGTCCCTTAATATAAGATGAGTGGCACCGAAGAACAACCACCCGTAGAAGATACCAAGATAACCAAGGCTAAATCTGCAGGCAGAGTTGCCGCGGGTAAGAAGCTCGCGGAGATGAATAGGAAGAACAAAGCCAAGAAAGAAAAAAAGGAGGAAAAGGTAGAGGACGAAAGCGAATCCTTTTGGAATCCCGGCTACGTCATTGGCGCGATAGGAATTGCTATAGCAGCAGGCAGCCTTTACTTACAATGGCGGGCTACGAAGCCAGAAGTAAAGTGGGAGGCCCCAACATATCGCGCACCTGTGGAACCGGTTGTTAGAAAAAGCAAAATCCCTGAAATGGAATAACCTTCTCGCTTTGTAATATAATGTCGACCGCGTTGTTAAAAACTGTTGAAGAAGCAGCTATTATTACTTCCATTGTTGCGGGTATTGGTTGGGTAGGTAAGAAAGTGCTCAAAGAAGACTTTACTGAAGACCCAAGCAAGAGCTTCGCTAATTTTGCTAAGATGACCGCTGCCGTTGGCGGGGCTATCATGCTAAAGGATTACCTACGGAAGGAAAAGTACCTGCCTACGGTGTAATATATAATGGTTAGCTTAGTCGCAGGTGGAGTCATTGCAGCTTTAGCATTTACAGGGGCTAATTATGGTGGTAGATATCTGGATAGAATCGTCGGTGGTGACAAGAACGCAGAATCTAACGCCGAAAGGAAAAGGCACGACTTAGCGCTGGAGAAATATCAGCGAGACGTTGCAGCTTGGAATGAAAAAAGACAAGCCTACCGGGATTGGTTGGACAAGAACTACCAAGACAAAATGCAGGCCGATAAGAACTTTGAAAATACAGACTACGCCTTTAAGCTCTATGCGCAAGCACACCCCGCGGCATCGACGGGGCTAAAAAAGCCTCAGTTTAAGGATTACTACCAGCCTTCTAAGAAACAAAAGACAATGAGTTGGTATTTGTAGGAGTCGCAGGACTGGCAGGAGGCGTAGCTTTGGCGTATCTAATATAATGATCGTCATTTTGGAAAGCGACAAGAATAACTTTACTACTTATCTGAATCCCCCCATCAAAGCCTGTAAGGTTCGGTTGGTTAGTTGCTCTTTGTACAATTCTTGGTATAATTTAATTAATGGCTTTGTCATCGGAACTTCCGGCACCAAACCAAAAATACCAGATTCCCATTACACCCCTATAACACTGGCTAAGGAGCTAGCAAAGCATGGATATACTCTTACCACAGGATTACCCCATGAAATGAAATTCAAGAAAAACAGTGGAAGCGCTAATCTAAAGGACAGTTCATTGGTAGAACTCCTGGGCCTTACTAGTACCACGATAAATAGCGGCAGTACATATGACGTAAAATGGAAAGTCGCATCCTCTTATGAAGTCTATTGCGACTTGGTCCATAGTTACAACAATGGAGAAAAGTCTTCTCTTATATCCAAGTTTCTGCCTAAAGGTAATCCATTTGACCCAGTAGAATACACTCCCATTTCTTTGAGCTATGATTTGTCTAATTTGGTAGAAAGCATAAACATCACCATCAAAGTGGACGGAAAGACGGTGGATTTTAACGGACGTAAGATCAATCTCGTCCTATCCTTCGCTTGAATCAAATTTATATAATGGGCCGCGTAGAGGATAAACTCAAAAGGATTTACTATGGACCTGAAGGCTATTGGAAAGGAGCGTCAGCTATCAAGAAACTCGCGACCGCGGCCAGGGTATCAGAAGAAACGGCTAAGAACTGGCTAAGAAAACAAACCCTCTGGCAGGTTTATCTTCCCGTGCCCAAGTACATTCCCAGGCCCAGCTTCACCGTAAATACCCCCAATGAAGTTCATCAGGCAGATTTGCTTTTCTTACCGCACGACAAGGTAAGAAAGAAGACCTATAGGTACGCTTTGACCGTAGTTGATATCGCAAGCAGATACAAGGACGCCGAACCCATAACCAGCAAGGATTCTGGGGAAGTCGCAGAAGCCCTTGGTAGGATTTATAAGCGCGTCTTGAAATGGCCTAAGCTGCTGCAAGTGGATGCGGGAACGGAGTTCATGGGCGTGGTTACTAAGACCCTGAAAGACCACGACACCAAGATTAGGAGAGCTGAAGCTGAGTACCACAGGGGTCAGAGCATTGTTGAAAGATTCAATAAGACCTTGGCCGAGCGTCTCTTTGGATACCAGTATTGGAAAGAGCTGGAAGATCCCTCCAAACGCAACAGGGAATGGACTCAGAGGCTCCCCCAGGTCGTCGCGGCTTTGAACAACGAGGCGGCCAGGGCTACGGGAATAAAACCCAAGGATGCCATAAAAAAGAAACGCGTGGAACACAAGTCCTACGTCAGAAGTTCGAGGGCGGTCGGACTGAAGGAAAAAAAGCTACCCCGCAACATAGTGGTCAGATACCTCTATCAGCCGGGGGAACTCGAAGGTGGCAGTAAGAGAGCCACGGATCCTAACTGGTCTTTGGAAACGTATGAGATTTCGAAGTCCGTCACCAAGGAAGGGCAACCTGTGTTGTATTACCTAAATGGCCCGAGTCGTGGATTCGTCATGGAAGAGCTGCTCATAGTCCCCAAAGACTCAGAGTAGCGCTGCTCCACGCGCCCGATTACATTCTAGGCATGTCAGTCTTACGTTGCCTCTGCAATGGCCGCGCTTGTTATTTATGCGATCCACGGAGAACTGCTGATCGTCATTCGGGTCAAACCTCCATAGTAGAGGTATGTTACACTTGGCGCAGCGGGCCCCTTTCTTATAGACGTCGTCCACGCATAGGTCGAACGTCATATTTTTTTCTTCGTCGTGCCGCTTGTAGCGAAGGAGTTTCTTAGCGATGTTCTCCTTTGCTACTTCTTCTGGCGTCTTATCGTAGCGCAATTGCGGCCCCCAGGCTCTTTTTAACTGTTTGGCATACTCCACGCGGCTTACGGCGGTGTAGATAAGGTTGCTCCAACACAGCCGCTGGTCTATTATCCATAAGGTTTCTTTTATGGTAAGCCCTTGCGCGCTGTGGACTGTCATACAATAACCCAAGCGCCAGTCTGGATGGGAGGTAATTCTTTCCACCTTTTCTATGGGTACCCAGGCTTTGTCATGCGTTACTGCGTTCTGCAATTGGATGTCGGTGCCAGGTACCCAGACGTCTCTTTTTTGCATGCGGGTGTCGTGGGGTTTGTAAGAAACAGGTACGGGATGCGTAGGGAAGCGCTCTCGGTGTATATTTAGCAAATCCTTTTGTATGCGAGACTGTGCTGCGCGTTTGCTGCTCAGCACCAGATCCTTAGGGTGCCAGGCGTATAGAAAGTCCTCGTAAGACTTCGCTCGTACGCGTTTGCGCAGTGTTTTGCATTGCTCGGCGTCACTGAGGCCCCTCAATTCCGCTTTCAGGTTCTTATTTGATCCTTACTGCGGTAGTCGGTGTTAATTTCCTCCGCATGGTCTACGAAGTCTTTCAGCCATTCGTGGGGCATTTCTCCGGCTATTGGAAGAGGCTGGCAGGGATCTCCGGCGAATATTACTTGACACTTTCCACGGAGGAATTCTACGAACTCCTGCAGGATTTCTAAAGGAACGGTGCAAATCTCATCCCAAAGTATCACCGGAGGTATGTCGTGGATGGCTTCTGGTACCCATTTTTGTCCATTCCAACGAAAGAAGCTGTGGTAGGTTTGTGCGTCGTGGCCCTGACTGCAGAGTTCTCTTTCCAAACGGTGCGTTGGCGTTAGCACTTTTAAGGCCGGAAAGAGTTCTAACACGCGCGTCGTCTTACCACTGCCGCCGGTACCATAGAGGTAAGAGAAGCGTTGGTAGGAAATAGGATCTGCGACTGAAGGTAAGGGCTCTTTGGTAGGCGTAATGGAACCGCGGGTATGCTCGCCGTGATATTCTACACGTGCCCTCCAAGACCTTATCTCCTCATCTTTGACGCGCCATTGGCCACTTTCTGCAAGTTCATCGGCAGTGTAGAATTCCTTCATTTTTTCCAATACGTGTGGTTTCACGTATAAAGAATCCGTGGCTACGCGGGGGATATCTTCTTTGTCGAACCGCAGGAGCATCGCTAATAGGTTAATGTGCGCGTATGCGAGCATGCTGGCACGCAGATGGTAATACTGCGGTCGATGGTCCTGGTAATAACACAGCGCATTCCATTCATGTAGTTTATCGTCGACAAAGTAGTCCCATTTCTCTACAGACACCATCGTTCCTTTGTCATGCGCACGTTTTATGAGGAAGCTTAACTCGCCGGCGTCCGTTATTAGGCGTCGCTGCATATGTTTTTCCCCCTCCTTAGCGCCCTGCGTGAATTTACCTATGACCACACGCGCTGTGGGGTTATGCTCCGGTAACCACTGCGTAAAGGCGCTGTGACAAAGTATGGCTTCATGCGCCATGTAGGTAAGCAGCCCGCGCTCTTCGAAGAACTTCAATAGCGGTATGGGTATCCATTCTTTCTCCTGCAGGTGCTTCCCATACCACGCATAGATTATGGGGTGTAAGCCCGCTGCTAATTTCCAGGTGGTCAACCGTACGAACCCCGTTGCTGGTGCGTCGTAGTGACCATCCAACGCAACGCGAAAGAATTGCGAGTCTGGATGCCCGTAACGGTCGTAATATTCCTTACAGTCCCCCAGGCCTTTGAAGCTTGCGGGGTAACAGTGTTTCATATCCAACGACACGTATTCGTCTTCATCATACTCCATGTTCCACAGTCCACCATGACCATGCTCCACGCAGGCTTTAGCTATGTCGGCGAATTCCTTAGGCGTGGACTTCCATCCGTTTCTTTTCTTTGCAGCTAAGAAGTCCAAGCTACGGGAGCTGAGCACTTCGTCTGAGAAGTCTTCTCCTAAGGTCTCGCAGGCGCTTTGAATGCGCAGCTGTTCCATTTCGGGCCGGTAAAGAGTACCGTCTTGCGTCATAAATTGACTTCCCTCCGCATCCATTAACCAAATAGAATTCTCGTGCATTAGTTCTGCAAGCGGCGAGGTCTTGTAAACGCGCGTTTCTTTCTTTCTTGGGAACCGCAGCTCTCGCCACGCATGTGCGTTATGCTGGTAAATTACAATAGGCGCACCTCGGCCTCCATACTTCTTCGTCCCTTCGTAAATGAAACCGCCGGTGATGTCTTTCACATGTATGCGCCTTCCTAACGCGGTTTCTAACTTCTTGATGTTCTCTATGGAGCCTCCGGCCCTACGCGCGGAATCTTCCCATTTCCTGATGGCTTCTCTTCTCTTCGGCGTAAGCTTACCACCCCTAGAGGAATCCTCGAAGAACTCCCTTACCAACTTCCCAACACAGTTGCCCGGATGTCGCATTGGTTGCAACTTCTTGACGTCCGGCTTCTTGATTTCATACGCAGCGTATATGACCACGGTAACCGGGTAAGCGACCTCGTAGAACAACATGTCTATTCCCTCCAATGCTCCCGGTCGCGTGTCCTTGTTTAAGACGAACAGGTTCTGCTTACCAGACGCCCGTATTGGATTACGGCCCTTTTCTATCACCCATTCGCCGTCCAAATACTTTACAAACGTCAACTCCAAACGGTAGTCGCCGGTCGGCATCGTGTCGATTATCTTTTCAGCCATTTTGTGATCCATAGTTTTGTCTGTCTTTCCCTCCATAAATGTCGCGAAGACAAAGTCGGCATCTGAGTTATCCATCACCCGATTCCCGAGCTTGCGCACAGTTTCGTTTCGAATGTCGTCGATGGTGGCCATCTATATCTAAGGAACATTTTAACCTCCGTTTGCGGTACCCAACACAGCAGCAGTAAGGACATATCGCGCAACGCGGGTAATTCCCAGCGCGTTCGGAATAACACGGGTAATACCCGGTGCGGACGGCAACCACTTGAGGCGGGTAATACCCGGCTCTCCCGGTACCCCTTTCGCGAGTCCCCCTTACTGCTGCTCTTAGGTTTCGTAGCCTCGAAAACACGCTAACTACTAGTTAGCTAAAAAAAACCCAGAAGATTTACGGGTCATTTAGGATGTTTGGTCACGCAGTTTACTTGTGCTATATAACTTTACTTTTAAGAACAACCTTTTGCTTTGGAAAGAGAGGAAAAAGACCGAAAAGAGCTAATATTCCAAATGTATGGGCAATTTTTTCCAGTGATTCTGTTATATACTGCTATGGTAACCACGTAATTTCCCATCATGAAACTCGATTTTTTATCCTATGAAAAATCGTGATTTGGTAAACTTTATTTACGGATACTCGATCGTGAAACTGAAATATCAATTTTAGAATCCTACCCCCTTCCCCTTATTACTATTATTATTATTATTATTATTATTATTATTATTATTATTATTATTATTATTATTATTATTATTATTATTATTATTATCATCCCGCAATCACCAGATTGTTCATTTTGTCTTTCATCCGAATCTCTTTCACATATGAGTAAGTGGATGTCAACACTATCTCGATCGCTTCACCTGGCGCCATAATTCTGTCCTCAACTTTATCGCCTCATCATTCAAAACCATTGACAATTCTACTCTCTATGCTGACCTTGATAATTATCACAGTCCTTCAATTATAACTGGCGATAGTTATCGCCCTGACTTGATTTTAAAAACATCTAGTACACTCTATATATTGGAACTTACTGTTGGCTTTGAATCAAACCTTAAGAATAATGCTGATCGTGAGAAGGAAAACATAAAAAGCTTATTAGTGATTTAAATAGTGATTATAGCCATGCAAAGTTTGTTAATCTTTCAATAAGTTCCCTCGGAGTATTTTCTAATGATTGTGCAACATTTATTGAAATGTTAGAAAATGTAGGTTTCGACAAAAACCAACGTAAATATGTAATAAGGAAAATTATGAACATTGCTATTCGAACAACCTATTATATATTTTGCTGTAGAAACAAAATCTGGGATAACCCTGACTTGATGAAGTTTTAACTTTGGCGTTACAACTAAATGTGAAAAAAAATTATGATTAATGTTTTTTTTAGTATCTTTCATGTACTTAAATGTAAAAGATTCAGTAATGATGAAAAGGTAAATTATACACCGTGAAAAGATGAAAAAACTTACTGACGTTTCGGACGCTAGTCCTTCGTCGGAGTAAAAGAGAAAGAAGTGGTAGAAAGGAGTGTATATATGATAGAATAAGGCAAAAGAAACCAATGAGAGCAAGGTAGGCAAGGAAACAAAAACAAACAATCAAAAGACAAAAGAAAAGGTTAGTTGAAAATAAAGCGTTCATTAATCCCGTTGGGACTAAGAGTGCCCAATAGGTGAATAAGCCGCATTTCTTTGGTCTTGCGACAATCATTGTTGCCGTTAAGCAAAGAAAGACCGAAAACAATGAAGTCAGAAAGAGAATGGTTAGCTAGATTAAAATGGCGGGAAACTGGTTTGGTGGGTTCGTTATTGCGAATATCATAAAGATGATTGCAAATGCGATCACCAAGACGGCGGCCAGTCTCGCCCACATACAAAAGATTACAGAAAAATCTTTATAACATAAAACATTTATGCCAATTTGTTTGTTGGTTATATCGAAAACCTTGTTTTTTCAACAATATACTGGACCTAAACCTGAGTTTTTTGGACGGTATATTGATGATTGTATTGGTGCTACTTCTTGTTCGCGTAATGACTTAGATTCTTTCATCTCTTTTGTTAACTCTTTTCACCCTGCCTTAGACTTTACGTGAGAGGTTAGTGAAACATCAGTCACTTTCCTTGACATCTTGCTTAGTGTTAATGACGACCGTCTTAGCACTAGTGTCCATTACAAACCTACTGACTCTCATTCTTATTTACTCTACTCGTCTTCTCATCCTAAACACACTCTTAACGCTATTCCGTTCTCGCAATTTCTTCGTCTTCGTCGTTTGTGTAGTGATGATCTTGATTTTTCTGTTAAATGTTCTGAGATGCGTTCCTTCTTCCTTAAGCGTAATTATCCTGCTCATGTTATTGATCGCGCCATTCGTAAAGTTTCTACTATTGATCGTACCACCGCTCTCACTCCTCACACTCGTCCCTCTAATGACCGCATGCCTTTCACTCTTACGTATCATCCTATTAACATTTCCATTAAACCCATTGTTAACCGCAACTTTTCTCTGCTTGACTCTGATACTCGCACTTCTGCTATTTTCAACAACCGCCCTCTCTTTTCCTATAAACGTGATCGTAATCTCCGTTCTTTCTTGGTCAAGGGAGTTCTTTCCTCTAACAAAGAACCTGGTACTTTTCGCTGTTCTCGTAAACGTTGTTATACTTGTCCTCACATAGCCTCTCACACTTCTGTTGTCGGTCCTAAATCTACTGTTAAAATCACTGACCATTTTGTTTGTACCACTTCTAATGTTGTATATTGTATTAAATGTACCCGCTGTAATCTTTTGTATGTGGGCGAGACTGGCCGCCGTCTTGGTGATCGCATTTGCAATCATCTTTATGATATTCGCAATAACGATCCCACCAAACCAGTTTCCCGCCATTTTAATCTAGCTAACCATTCTCTTTCTGACTTCATTGTTTTCGGTCTTTCTTTGCTTAACGGCAACAATGATTGTCGCAAGACCAAAGAAATGCGGCTTATTCACCTATTGGGCACTCTTAGTCCCAACGGGATTAATGAACGCTTTATTTTCAACTAACCTTTTCTTTTGTCTTTTGATTGTTTGTTTTTGTTTCCTTGCCTACCTTGCTCTCATTGGTTTCTTTTGCCTTATTCTATCATATATACACTCCTTTCTACCACTTCTTTCTCTTTTACTCCGACGAAGGACTAGCGTCCGAAACGTCAGTAAGTTTTTTCATCTTTTCACGGTGTATAATTTACCTTTTCATCATTACTGTTTCATTAGAAACACCGACGCAGCTCACACTAGTTTTTAGCTAGTTATATCTTTGTAAAAGATTCAAGTAGCTAATCCTAAATTGCCTATATATAGCGAGATTTACGATGGAATTTGGAAAACATAATAAAGTTTACATTATTATCATTATTATTACTATTATTATTATTATTATTATTATTATTATTTCGTGGGGGGACCTGGTCCCCCCCAATGTTGGTTCTCAGTCAATCAAAACTGCGGTGCCGGATTATCACATAGCGTTAAATATAATATTTCAGTGCCCCCCCCCCCCCCCTCACCAAAACTTTTCAGCTTCCGCTGCCACTGTTGGTTAGTGCGCGGTCTTCTTTGCAAGAGGTTTGACTCGACTTCCATTCAGTGACCACACATCCTTGTTTCGACTTCTTTCCTTTCCGTGTAGCTTTAATTGGCTTTAAATACCCTTAAAACGGAGCACTGATGGAAAGAGGGAGCGAAATGAACGCACCATCGGCCTCGGCAAGTTAATTAGTCAATGACCATTACAACCGACGTAAAATAAGGACGCTTTACATTTACCTTTTTATGCATATGGAAAGCTAAAGAAATCCTTACCGGGGATTTTCCAACAAAATCCCCTTATTATAACATTTTTATATAAATTTTTAAGTTTATGAGTTTTGTACCAAAACACTTCAGTGCAATAACGTCAAAAAAAGGTTTATTTCAAAAACTGGCGATGTTATCTTAGCAAGTCACATGATATGTGACTTCATACACGCAAAATCGCTGGGGTGACTGACAGGACACGTGACTACATCCCTGCCAAGTTTCGTAATCACAGGTTGTATTGCCGCGGAGAAAGTGGGACAGGGGCCACCAGAGGTGCGTGGGGCCAACAAAATCCCCTTATTATAACATTTTTATATAAATTTTTAAGTTTATGAGTTTTGTACCAAAACACTTCAGTGCAATAACGTCAAAAAAAGGTTTATTTCAAAAACTGGCGATGTTATCTTAGCAAGTCACATGATATGTGACTTCATACACGCAAAATCGCTGGGGTGACTGACAGGACACGTGACTACATCCCTGCCAAGTTTCGTAATCACAGGTTGTATTGTCGCGGAGAAAGTGGGACAGGGGCCACCAGAGGTGCGTGGGGCCACCAGACGTGGGGCCACCAGACGTTTGGCACGATGGGGTCACCACAGGTGTGTAAGAATGCGGCATGGGAAATGTTCAATTTCTATCTTATGTCTTTGTAAGTAGTTTTATGGACGTTTTATCGTCATGGTTTAGCCATAAAACGCTACTTATAGGTCACGTGACCTGTGACGTCACGCTGCCAGGGGGGTTGGTTACCATCAGTGTTGGCATACAAAGACTTTGGTAGTGCAATAACGTCAAAAAAGGTTTATTTCAAAAACTGGCGATAATGTTATCTTAGCAAGTCACGTGATATGTGACGTCATACACCCAAAATCGTTGGGGTGACTGACAGGGCACGTGACTACATTCCTGCCAAGTTTCGTAATCACAGGTTGTATTGCCGCGGAGAAAATGGGACAGGGGCCACCAGAGGTGTGGGGCCACCAGACGTGGGGCCACCAGACGTTGGTGGAACGTGCCAACCCCTTCTCGATACCTGCATGATGTGTCATTCGGTTCGTCACGCTCCTTCCTCGTCATTTCAAAGAAAATAATAGCTCCTCAAAGTTCCTTTATCATCCAATTCCAAGTTCTAAACCATGGTTTACAGTCTGTGTCATCCTCTTTAATGGGTCTTCTTTTACAGAGCGACAAGGTTAGTCAGTAACCCTATTTGTTTTGAATCACGATTTCAAACACTCGTGCCGAAGGTTTGAGTTGAAGTACAAACATTGATAATTTGCCGTTTGTAGCTTTGCTTTTTGATGCTTTAAAATAGTCCTCAGCTTTGGGTTCTATTTACCTTCAGATGTACTTTAAATTATAGGAACCTATACTTAGATTCTACTACGTCATCGGTCTATGTCGCTAGTAAGTCACGTGAGATATGCGAGCGCACCTTCACATTCAGTTGCTTGCCACCCTTCGTTGCATTCGGATGAAAGAAAATGGCGCGCAAACGCCAACAGACCGAACTGGAGGAAAAACGAACAGAAAATGAAAAAGAAGAAATTGAGCTGCTCGGAGAAGAAGAATCCTCAAAGGAAGAAGAGAATGAGGAGGGAAAGACACCAAAGAATACCAGCGACACGCTGGAAAACACACTGGGAAACCTAAACAAGAACATGGAAATCATGGCGGAGTCGATGACTTCGATGCACAAAGCCATGAAAAGAATGGCGAAAACTCAGGATAAAAGTTTACCAAAGAGGAGGAAAGTCCAAATGTCTGACTCAGACATCGATTCAAGCATAGAATCGGAAAATTCCGATGTAGACAGCGACTCGCTACTGAAAGAAAGCCCAGAGACCAAAAAGGGCGGGAAAAACGACCCAAAAGACGACCTACTAGATAGCATCGCGAATGAGCTTGATGCAGATGAAAAAATTGGACCTGATGTGTCTGATAAGCTTGCTAACATAGTAAACAAGCGATGGTCGGAAAAATTAAATTCAGAAAAGCTTTCTGATAAGCTTAAAAAACATGCCCGACCCGGGAATCTAAAAAATCTGGTGGTACCAAGAGTTAACCCAGAGATATGGTCAAATATGAATCACCATATTAAACGAGAGGACCTTAGGAGAGCCAATACTCAAAACACTGTCGCTAAGGTCGGATCTATTCTAGCAAAGTGCACCGACATTTTGCTGAAAGCTCGAAATGACAACAAGAAAGAGCTAGACATCGATGAAATGATCGGATTACATACCGATGCGATAGCCATCTTGGGACACACACAATACGAACTGTCAATGGCACGAAGAGATGCCATAAAACCCAGCTTGAAAAAAGAATATGCTGGGCTATGTTCACAAAATATCCCTGTCACAAGCCTGCTTTTTGGAGACGAACTCCAACAACAACTAAACAACATAAAAGCATCAAACAGGATCACACAAACAGCGGCGGGCGAACACAGAGAACGAAACACGTTCCGAAGGGATAGCTGGAAGCAAAAGCAGTCAGACAATTATTTCAAAAGATCCTATCAGTCCCAATACAGAGGGAAATACCGAGGAAACCCAAAAAACTCGAGATTCCCCTCCTACAAGAGAAAGGAGGGGGGAAAGAACTAAGCATGGACGACATACAGGTCAGTAATTTTGAAATCAACCTTGATAATATAAAGCAGTACTTGAATACAAAAGTTGACCGCTTTAAAGCGGGAAGGATAAGAGAATCCTACCATTTGTGGGAAAAACTTACCTCAGACTCTGAGGTTCTGAATACCGTTAAAGGTCAGACTATTGAGTTCACCAGGACCCCTTATCAGGCCAGAGCGCCTACTCAGAAAAAATTCAGTGTTGAAGAGAGACATATTGTTGGGTCAGAGATTAAAAAATTACTAGATAAACAAGTTATCCAGCTATCAGATAATGAGCCTCACGAGTTCATATCCACAATATTTTTACGACCAAAGTCAGATGGTACACACCGTATGATACTTAACCTCAAAAAACTTAACGAGTCTGTTATGTATCATCATTTCAAAATGGATACATTATGGTCGGTTATCAGAATGATGAAACAGAATTGTTTCATGGCATCCATAGATATCAAGGATGCTTACTATTCAGTCCCTGTGAACCCTAACGACCAAAAATACCTAAAGTTTGAATTTGACGACCAGTTATATAAATATACATGCTTTCCTAATGGCTTAGCACTGTGCCCTAGAAAGTTCACAAAACTACTCAAATCAGTATACTGCCACTTGAGGGAGAAAGGACACCTTTCATCAGGATATATTGATGATTCCTATCTACAAGGCGATAGTTATCAGGAATGTCTGGCCAATGTTGTAGACACCATAAAATTATTTGACAAATTAGGCTTTGTTGTGCACCCAGAAAAATCTGTGTTCATACCCAGTCAAGTCATTACATTCCTGGGTTTTGTTCTAGACTCTAGTAATATGACAATTAAGCTTACCCCTGAAAAAGCGGAAAAATTAAAGAATTGCTGTCAGGATGTCATTAGCACAGCTAGACCTACCATCAGGACCATTGTAAAACTCTTGGGTCTTATGACAGCGAGCTTCACTGGGGTTAGATATGGCCCACTTTACTACAGGAGACTAGACATGGAAAAAACAAGGGCACTTTCAATGTACAGAGATTTTGATAGAAAAATGACTTTGTCATTGTATACTAAAGTTCACATTAAATGGTGGATAGACTCTATACACACCTCATTTAATATCATCAATCATGGGGACCCCCATATTACACTTTATACAGATGCCTCAAAAATTGGTTGGGGCTGTGATTGCCAAGGAATAGCTACAGGGGGACCATGGAGCCCAGAGGAGGCTGGAAAGCACATCAATTATCTAGAAATGTTAGCCATCAAACTGGCTCTAGAATCTTTTGAAAGTAAAGTTAGTCACAAACATGTCAAACTGATGGTTGATAATATGACAGCTGTCACCATCCTTAGTAATATGGGCTCAAGTCATTCATGGGAACTGAATGAACTTAATATAGAGATATGGGAATGGTGCATTAAAAGAGAGATTTGGTTGACACTAGCACATGTTTCAGGTGTTAACAATGTAATAGCTGACCGAGAGTCCAGATTGAAGAGAAGAGAGATTGAATGGACTCTTAATCAAACGTTATTTGAGGAAGGCTCTAAAAGATTATCAGTAAAACCAGAGATCGACTTATTTGCCTCACGGCTTAATTATAGACTCAAACAATACGTCTCATACAAACCTGACCCAGGGGCAATAGCAGTAGATGCATTCACCATGCAGTGGTCCCAGTACTTATTTTATGCTTTCCCACCTTTCAGCATAATCGTGAGGACTCTTCAAAAGATACAACAGGATCAAGCAACAGGACTACTCGTAGTACCATATTGGCCAACCCAAACTTGGTGGCCATTACTAACAAGAATGTTAATACAAGAACCATTAATACTACCCAAAAAGAAGGACACACTGTTCCTTCCTCAGGACCTCAAAGCTATCCATCCACTTCACAAGCACATGACGCTACTTATTTGCCACTTATCAGGGAACATTTACAGAGTCAAGGAGTTTCACCATCAGCTTCCGAAATCATTATGCAGTCCTGGAGAACTAGCACAAGGAATCAATACAAATCTTACATCAATAAATGGATTGCATACTGTAGTAAATGGGAAGTTAATCCAGTTTCACCACCTATAGCCAAAGGGATCAACTTTCTCACTGAATTGTACAATAATGGACTAGGCTATAGTGCACTAAACACTGCTAGAAGTGCAATGTCAACTATTATTATCCTAGAAGGAAACAAGTCATTTGGGGATCACCCACTTGTCACCAGACTGCTAAAGGTGTATTCAATACCAGACCAACACTCCCCAAATACAAAGTAGTGTGGGATGTTAATGTAGTCCTGGACCACTTAAAGACTCTGCACCCCCAAAGAGCCTGTCATTAAAGGCCTTGTCACTCAAATTAACCATGTTGTTGGCTTTATTATCAGGGCAACGCTGCCAGACACTTCATGCTTTAAACACAAAGGACATGTACATCACTGAAAATAATGTTGAGTTTGTTATTTCTGACTTGTTAAAAACAACTAAACCTGGAAAACAAAGAACCAAGCTAGAATTCCAGTCTTATGACAAAGACCCAAGTCTCTGTGTGGTCAGGTACCTGTCTGAATACCTGACTAGAACCAGCAACATAAGAAAGGACCAGAAGTTACTGATAAGTTACCAAAAACCACATAAAGCGATCTCAAAAGATACAGTTGGGAGATGGCTTAAGATGGTCTTAAAATGTGCAGGAATAGATACATCAATCTTTGGAGCTCATAGTACTCGAGCAGCATCAACCTCAGCAGCAGAGGTCCACAAGGTCCCAATTACAACCATTATGGAATGTGCTGGGTGGACCTCTGAAAATACCTTCATGATGTTTTACAAAAAGCCAATAATGGAAACAAAGGGGAACTTTGGGAAAGAACTTCTGGAAGCCTTGAATAGATGAAAAAGTACTTGTCCTCTATTACAATGAGAAATAAGATACAAATTGTTAAAGAACTGTTAAAGAACAATTAACATATTCAGAATCAGAATACATGTAGAATCAGATTCAGAATGTCTTCTTGCTAAGGGTTGATTGTAAGTATGAAAGAACTGTTAATGAACAATTGTTATAATCCAAATCAGATTCAGTATCAGAATGAGAATCAGATTCAGAATCTCTTCTTTCTAAGGGTCTCTGCTTGTAAGGATAGGCCATAATATTACACATCTTGCATTTCTGACCAGTTATAGCCCAATGTTGTTGATACATTTGACTATGTTTAGTAAACTGCTGTGGTTAAGAAAGTATATGCTTGCTTTAAAAGGAATACAGTTACAAGTTGCTGTAAAAATTGATACGATGGCACAGCAAATAAACTGTTACATTGTTATATTGACTCTGGTCACATGCTTTCAAGTCTCACGTGACTTACTAGCGACATAGACCGATGACGTAGTAGAATAGGAAAATTAAACGAGACTTACCTGGAAGTTGAAGTTTGATTGAGATTCTACAGGTCATCGGTCGGGAGCTAGGGAGTCACGTGCCCACCCTTACATGATAACATTGGTTAATACATTGGAGTAAAGTTACTTCTATACCCTACCCAATATATGTGACCAGTAAGTATTTTTAAAGTCTGAATGTGAAGGTGCGCTCGCATATCTCACGTGACTCCCTAGCTCCCGACCGATGACCTGTAGAATCTCAATCAAACTTCAACTTCCAGGTAAGTCTCGTTTAATTTTCCTATTATAAGCTTAGTAAGTAACTGAATATGTACTGAAAAGTTTCAACAATACTGATGAACAATATTTTATTGAAGTCAACTTTGTACTTTATCAGTGACATGTTTTTCTTAATTTATTCATGTTGTTCAATCTTTCATGCAATAATTAAGCTCTCCCTGTTATACTTGATAGAAAGTAGCCTAAACAGGTTCTTATATAGCGGGTGCTTAGTGAAATTGTAGGCTAATTAGGTTCTTATTTTTATATGGAAGATGCATGCAAACCAAAGACTGGTCGAGTTATGGAATTATGTTGATAAATTTAATGTAAAAACAGGCCTTGTATGACCCCTTTAAAGTAATTATTTCAATTCTCAGTGCATCAGCTTTATTGTTGTTGATTTAATATGTGTTTCAGATTTTACTGGAAATCTTTAAGGTTCATTCTCAAAAATTAAGAACCTGTTTCAAATCTTATGCCCACGCGTTTTAAAGTGGTTTAACTAAACAGGTTTGGAAAACTATCTACGAACACTGCACAATATTTAGTGAAATAATGCATCCTTTATCTTGCTCTGACAATATTTTAGAAAGTTTCATTATATTGTAGGTTTCTAGTTTCTCAATTGTTTTCCTAATAAAAGCATAGTTTAACTAAACACGTTTAGGTGTGAATAGGGTATTATGCTAAATAGGTTCTTATAAAATAATCTTGATAATTTTAGGCTAACGGGTTCTTAAATTTTAGGTTCTTATGTGCGGGTATTTACTGTATGTATTGGTTTCGAGAGAAAAACTATGAGATTTTTAAAGAAGAACTTTATTTGTACCCATTATTACAGTTTTTTTGTTTTGTTTTGTTTGTTTTTTTTTGTTTTTTTTTTTTTTTTTGTTTTGTTCTAAACTGATACATTATTTTATGTTAAAACCGTTATTTTATGTTAAAACAATTTTTTATGTTTAGACGATTATCTCAGAAGAAATAGCAAATAATTTTGCTTGCCGGTCAAACCACGACTGTGGAAGTAATACTTACTTAAAGATTAGAAATAAAGGAGGAAACACTTTCAAGAAACACTCAATAAAAATAAGGAAAAGAGAAAGTGTTTTGGGTAGCCTGTGCCTTGCATCCACATTACCCCTGTACAGAATAAAAAAATTATGACATTTGCAACTTACTCATTCTCGTTCCAAGATCCTCCTTGGTTTATCGTTACTCCCCGTCAAAGGCTCTGGGAAAACCTTCAACAGGTAGCAAGGGATATTGCGACCACGTCCTCACCGCCGATGCTCGAACTCTTTCCAAGACAAGCCAAGACAAGCATGGACAAACCTTTGGCTTTGTGAAATCTACAAATGGCGAAAAAATTAAAAACATCTATTGGTCTTCGATTATCCAATTAAAAGTAGATCTTAAAAGCCAATCAAATTGCGAGAATTTATAGGGTCCCCAGAGCCACTTAAGAGGAGGAACGACAGTCGAGGAGGATCTGTGAACCAAAACGTAACTTACTGGGATCTCTAGCTACTCCTCATTGTACACGACTGTGTAATAACAATAACTTTAAAAAATGGAAATAAAGGGGGATAATACTTTCAAGACAATTGAAACACTAAAAATTCAGGGGACAAAAATGAAGATTTTTGGGTTGCCTGTGTCTTTACCGACACTACCCCTACACAGGAAAAATTACTAATATTTGTTACATACGTTGATCCCTAGTTAGTCCGCAATGTTAAATTTCAGTTGTGCCTGAAGCTGGCTCGGGCTTGTGATTATCGATCAAGAATGTGCAAAATTCAATCTCTTCACTCTAATACATCATGTTTATGGTTTTAGAGTACCAGACTAAAGCAGTGGTTCTCAATTCAGGTATTCTAAGATGGACATAAAGACGCCATTTGCCCCTGAAATACTTCCGTTTTTGATCTTTTCCTGATCTTTTAGTAACGAACTGGAACGAATACTTCGAACTGAAATTCGATAAAACTCGATCGATTGTGGACTATAAGGTAAGGTAACAAGTGTTATTTAGGTTTATCTCTGTCTAGAATTTATTCATATGATGCAACGCGTTCTTGATATGCGATGAAAAATAAGCTAGACGCTGTAGGCAGAGTTGACTGGGATACCTGGGAGGGGGAGTGGAGGACCTGGTTTCAACATGCATGGAGTATTTAGTTGGTTGAGCTTCCAAAAATAAAGATAAAGTAGTACTGATAAATAACTCAATTTTCGAACTGCAATTCCAGTTCCGATCCTGATTTTGGCATACGTAATTAGGTTGTTGTTCGAGCATAAACGTGCACATTTGCACGGGCATTGTATAGCTCGCTTCAAAATCAAAATGCTTCATTTAAAACGTAAATACGTGCTAATATTTGCTCCAGACCTCTCTCATAATTGCTTTACATTTTATAATTTTATAATTTATCGATATTCTTTAATGAATCACCATTTTTTTGAAGAAAAATTAAAGGAGATCATAACGCTTCAAACGGCAAAGATCAAACTCTGGAATGTGCTTAGCAAATTATTTATTTTGCTTCTTAAATCAAATAGAATGTTAAAATAAATATTGCTATGTACCTCATGTTCCTTTGTGAGTAGACTTTGAAGCCAAAAGAGTTAATTTAAATACATAAATGTAGGCTATAAGAATATCTATATTGTAATGCTTAATGAATTTGCAGTATCGCTTATCGTATAAATTCTGATTTTTGAACCCTGTTCTCTTAATCGATCTTCGCTCGTTCGTGCAGAAAATACTGCTCGAGTAGATTAATCATGAAGAGTAAACCAAAACAAGCTATTGCTCATGAAGTTCATTGAAACTTCTTAGAAATAATCACTTCGACACCATCGGTATCTTCTTGCCTTGAAATCCTTATTTAAGAAATTTATAAATTAATATTTCTAGTTCGGCTGTCTTGAATTACGGCGGTCAACGAAATAGAGCATGCATAGAAATAAACCTCTGCCACGTGATCTGCTAGCTCCGCCCACTCATAATCACTTGACAACATAGTGACATTGATTGACATCTGGTACATGATAACTGATTGGACAGCAGATGCCCGCAAAGGTCTCTTGGTTAAGTTCCTGAAGACCCCTGGGTACTATTGCGCAACTTTCCCATTTTGCAGTGGAGAAGACAGAAAAAAAAAAAACAACAAACAAAGACATTTTATGACTGTGATATCACAGGTATCCCAGTAATTAGAAGTGAGCGTATTAAACGCTGTTTTATAAATAAATGCTTGTACAATTTCATTTAGTTAAGTTCACTATTTAAAATTTTCAATATAAATTCAAACGTTTGTTTTTGTGGTAATTTCTAATGAAGACATTCATTATTATTCGTATCCTTTTGTTAGCAACCTCTATTCCAGCGGAGTGGTTACAATATCTAATCTGGCTCACCTAAGACCATATACTCACAAAGGACGTTTCTAACACAGTTTCATCTTTTAATACCGTATTTACATGTTTACCTGTTAAACAAGTAACCGTGGTGGTGTATCATGACGCAAGAAGATTGTACAGAGAAAAGAATGGTTCTGGAGCCATATACATGATGTGTAACCAATAGACTTAATACAAAGTGAATACGACCGTTTAAAAAAATAAAATAACAAAGGTCTTTGTATGGATAAAAGCGGCGCTTATTCGGGGGCGACGCTTAAACGAGTAAATACGGTAATTAATCATGATAACAATAAATAATACATAAATTGAATTATTAATTGTAGTTCCCCCTCCCCCCTGAAAAAGAAATAACCTTATTTGGTCAATTCCAACTAGCGTTTTACAATCCGCTAGCATTTGTACATACGAAACAACAGAATCGTGCACTTGCATGGGAAATTGAAAATGAAGTTTCCATGATAGAAAACATTCAATTCACATTTACTTTATTTTTTGCTTGGGAGTGTTAATAATTACACCTAATGAAAAAATAAAGGAATTATTATCCCCCCCCCCCCCCCCCCCCCCCCCCCCCCCCCCCCCCAAAGCAATTATTTATCTCTGTATCGGTTCCCTGTGTATTATAAGATTATTTTTTCAGCAGTTTCACTGATTTAAATATTTTGTTTAATTCGATGCGGTTTCGTCACTCTTCTTCGCGTCACTTGAATGCGAGAAATAATACTTCTCAAAATCATTTGATATCATCCAATTCCAAGTCTAACCCATGGTTTACAGTTTGTGTCATCTTCTTTAATGGGTCTTCTTTTGCAGAGCGTCGAGGTTAGTCAGTAAGGTTGTTTTGAATCACATTTCATAAATTTGTGTCGAAGATTTGAGTTTTAATATAAACATTGATTGCCGTTTGTAGCTTTGCTTTTTGATGCTTTAAAACAGTCCTCAGCTTTGGGTTCTATTTGCCTTCAGATGTACCTTAAATAATAGGAACCTATGCTTAGATTATAAGCTTAATAAGTAACTGAAAATGTACTGAAAAGTTTCAACAATACTGGTGAACAATATTTTAATGAAGTCAACTTTGTACTTGTGACATGTTTTTCTTAATTTATTCGTGTTGTTCAATCTTTCATGCAATAATTAAGCTCTCCCTGTTATTCTTGATAGAAAGTGTATTCGTTATTTGAATCTCACGAGTATTATCCAGGCTTGAATTCTGTATAGTTTCCGAGGGAAAAACTATGGGGTTTTACAATTATCAGAAGAAATATCAAATAATTTTGTCATTCTGTCTGATAATGCTTACTTCAGGGACAGACCATTAGATTTTTGAGGGGCTGGGGGGGTTGGGCAAAACCAAAAAAAATCGAGCATAGCTTCAAACGGAGTGAAAAAAATCGTGCATAAGAAAAGTGCCAGAAAAAAATTCAAATTATGTCCAAATTCCTGCACAGCCATGAGGCGTAAAGAAAAATTCCTGCACAAAATAAATTGCCCAACGCCCCTCCCCCCCCCCCCCAATCTTATTGTCCGTCACTTTAAAAAAAATAGAAATAAAGTGGGAAACATTTTCAAGAAAATTGAAACACTAAAAAAAAATTACGGAAAAAGAAAATGTTTTGGGTAGCCTGTGCTTTGCCTACACAGAATGAATAGTAATATTTGAAACTTACTGGGAAGCTTGTAATGTTGGCTACGGCTTGTGATTATTGATCAAAAGTGTGCAAAATTCAATCTCTTCACTCTATTATATTATGTTTATGGTTTCAGAGTACCAGACTAAATCAGTGGTTCTCAATTCGGGTATTCTATAAAGACGGACATAAAGACGCCATTCGCCTCTGAAACACTTCCGTTTTGATTTTTTCCTGATCTTTTAGTAACGAACTGGAACGAATACCTCGAACTGAAATTCGATAAAACTCGATCGATTGTAGACTATAAGGTAAGGTAACAAGACTTCATCTCTGTCTAAAATTTATTCATGTTCATTTATTTTGGAACATTTGGGCTTTTTACGGAGTATTCGAAATTTTATTTCGTCGCGTTTGCCCTCCCGAGGCCGATTTTCTTAAAAACGATCAATCTATTTCCTAGCCTTTTAAGCATACGTTCTTAATATCTGTCATATAACTTTCCGTAACAGACACACTTATTATATTATGACATTATGATTTATTATGATCCTTTAATTGTTATTGCTTATTCCTTTGAATTTTTCAGTTATAGCCATCGGTATTCATTGAGGTTTAGAGATGGCGAGCCAAACAGAACTGCAGTCCATGAATTTTCAAGAGTTATTGGCTGAAATTGCAAGCAAAATCGAACCACACGAAGTTGAAATCTTCAAAATAAACTAAAATTAACAAAAAAGCTTCCTCCTTCATTGTTGGATGCTATTGACAGCCATGAAAGCAATTCAGGGCTGGAGGTTCTTAAAAAGCTACAAGAAGAAGGATATCTCGCTGAAGATAATTTAAAACTTTTAGAAGAGCTACTTCTGTCTATCGAAAGACAAGATTTACTCCGGAAATTATCCGAATTTGAAAAGAAGTAAAGACTTCCTCTGACGTAGAAGGTGCGGTTACCCGGAAAACAGAAGGTAGGTGTAGTAAACAATTACTTGATATAGAAAAATCGTAATCAATGGGTTTCTCCTGTCATACATTCTTCCATCACGTTGGTGTTTGTGTCAAGACCCTGTTACATAAAGATTTGTTTCTTGCAACTTGCAACACAATGCTGACAAAAGCAGAGCATTGTAAATTGCAAGTGTTAATGAGATGTTACACTCGCGCAATTCTCTTCGCAACTTGCAAAATAATGTTTTCTTGGCCTTTGATAAAACAGGATATGTCAGAGATAATGGACGAGCTGTGTTCTCATTGATCATTTGCAACACTGATTGCATTGCAGATTGTGGGATAGATGTTACACACTGCAAATTAATTGGTAACATTGCGAAAAGTACTGAAGCTCGTTTAAACCTTTCTAAACGGGGTCGCTACACGTGTAATCTCTTCTGCAAATTGCAATTCAACGACGTTGCATTGCAAGCTGCAAGAAAAAAATATTGCATAGTACTCGTGTATTAAACAGTTCCAGTTCCAATTGAGTAGCTCAATAAATGAATGAAACAAAAAACATGAAAGACCAGATAAACCCTTTTTGAATAAGTCAAATACCGCGTGTTCTAGATTCGATCACAGACTTATTTATACAGGGCTAGACTTATTTCTGTTTCCAAATATTCACAAATATCAACTATCAAGTACAAATGCACAGCTTCAACAACGAACACTTGCTCATTAAAGTTATTGTATGATTTCAATTGAATAATCATTTCAAATGTGGAAATATATTTTCAAACTAGAATTAAAATTTTAAATTATTCTTATTATTTATTCATTTATTTATATATTTAAATATTTTTATTTTTTGGGGGTTTCTCTTCATGTGAATAGAATTTTTAATTTTTAATTTTTTTCTCCGGGATCTCCGGTTTTCCCTCCCTCCTCAAAATGATCAATTTCTATATTCTAATTTGATTTATCGGCTGCCTTAACAAAACCCCACTTCCGAGATATGTTTCGCTTGTCATACACAAAGGTTTCAGTACGAGGCTGCGTGCTAAATTAAACTAAATCTTTTCTCCTTTCATGAATCACTGTTCTTTTTTTTGTTTGTTTTGATTTTTTTTTTTTTTTTTTTTTTTGTAGTTTTTTTTTTTTTTGTTTTTTTTTTTTTGTTTTTGTTTCGTTTTGTTTTGTTTTGTAGTTGTTGTTGTTTTTTGTTTTCATTTTTTGTTTTTATCTATAGCTGTTTTTTTTGTTTTTTTTTTTGTGTACAAATTTACAATTACACAAATAAGAAATTTTCAAAGAAAAGGAAGACACATTTACAGGAAAAAAGAAAAAAATAGGAAAAGGAAGAAATCACAATGATCGTAAAAGATATCGTTTTTCAAAGAGATTACCCTATAAGATTTAGAATTAAAAGGGAGCAGTTTACTCTATTTTTCAGATGGAATGAAAGTTTGTCTTTTTTAGATGCTATCTTGACTCCTAAGTGGTAGACATATTTGATTTTTATGATAAAATTGATATTTTTGGTAGTGTATTTTTTAGACTGCAAGAGTATATTTATTGTTTAGCAAGTATAGAACATGGTTCAGTAAAATTAGTTCTTGTATATCCTTCGTGATACCCAGAACAATATCAACCTTGCTGATATTCTGAAAAGAAAGTAGAAGTTAGTGCTAGAAAGAAAAAAACCTTTAAAGTGCACCTCAAGTGTAATTTTTCCCCTATTGAGAAAAACTTGAGAAATGAACTAAACTTGAGAAATGAAATGACTTTCTATAATATATTATGACGACGTCACAGTAATTTCATCATTACTGTTTCATTAGAAACACCGACGCAGCTCACACTAGTTTTTAGCTATTTATCTCTTCTATGTAATCCATACATTAAAGCTGTATTTATATGTTTATTCACTTGCACATTAAGATATGGTGGTTTTACGACATCTGCTAATTGCGATTTTTGACATTTCAGGTAGTATTCCTACTCCACCTAGTTTTCCTTACCTTGGTCGTAGTATGTATTCTGATTGTGAATATGTTCATATTTTCTAACCCTTCTGCCCCAATATATCTATCGATAGTAATTTTATATTTCTTCCACACTATCTGCAGAACTAATGCTTGTAATATCACATATAATTTGCCCTATGACATGGTGCTTCTCCTATTACGACTTCTGCTAAATACATTTCTTGACATTTAAGGTTATATTTCTGATTCACTTAGTCCTCCATACCGTCGTGTCGTATGTATTCTCGATTGGGAATAGTTCATATGTTCTACCAATACCTGCCCCCCTTATCTCTATCGCTACTAATT